>OZ022583.1:24019113-24366613 GCA_963669155.1 Arbacia lixula | reverse complement strand
GTATTCTATGACGATGAGGTTTTTGTCGTCAATCGTTTTGATGTCATCACACCATTTACTTGGCTCCTTTCTTACTGCAAAGGCATTATTTGTGTTAATATGTGCAATACTTTAAGAGTGATGTGGTCGGAATTTCATCCCGTTACTAAATGGCTAAATTCTTCATGAGCCATTGATGAAGTAATACACCTAGTCTAGGTACTAGGTTGTGAGGTGTATGGACACAACCCAGTCTGTAAACAACAATGTCTGGTAACACAGACTACGTCCTAATCCCACCATCACTCCTCTCGGAGGGGAAGAAGCCAGAGGAGCCATGACGTAAGTAGGATATAGTCTCTTTTACCAGAAATATTTGTTAACAGACTGGGTTGTGACCATGCTCCTCACAGCCTAGGCTATAAAACACCTGGAGCCCATTTCATAAGAAGTTGCTATGATAGCAACTCTTGCTGGAATGTCAACTTTCATTGAAAGAGCCAATCAGGAAGCAGAATTTTCACTGTTGTCATAGTAGTTGACATTACAGCAAGAGTTGCTATCATAGCAACTTTTTATGAAATGGGCCCCTGGATTCTTTAGGGCAGCCATTCATCTGGCTACCAAAGGCATCCTATCATCTCACTTATTCTCTCCTGACTGAAAGGTAGGAACATTTCACCAAACAAGATGTCATAATTCTAGGAGAGCTTAGGCGTGAATACATATAGGGGGGCCTACAAGAGATGGAAGAATACTGGTTACTGATGATGACCGTGGTTTAATATCAAGGTACACAAGGGGAAATATTAACACTCCTATTACCAAGCAATGATAGTCCCATGTTAATTTCAACACAGATTATTGCTTATGGGACTGATGGAGTTAAGTTCAAGCAACATAGTGACCGTGTTAAACCTCGTGAAGTGGAAAGTGTGCCATGTGACTGGGGAAAAAAGAGGCCACCATCTTTATTTCTTGTTTATTAATGGAGATCATTGCTGCCCGCCGTGTGGACAATTTCTGAATAGGGGTTGCTAGCTTTAAGTGATCTACCCGCATCCATATTCTTTTTAAATCACAAACGAGTGGAGGAATAGTCTATCATTTTCAGACTATATATTGTCGTACGACATGAAGTGCGACAAGATATTGCCTGAAAATAATAGACTATGTCAATTATTGTGAACATGTGTTGATTTTCCACAATGACACAATCATTGCAATCATCACAAGAAAAATAGTCGATAAAGTACAATCACATCATTTTGTATGCATCATTTGTATGCACAAAGGGCTCACTGTTCTAGGTGTTTTCCATCACACCTGCCTCATGCATGTATATCTGATCGTATTGATCACAGAGTTGGTGACTATCTATTCACCACTGTTTTACATACACGAAGTAGACAACAATAATAAAATACTTTGTTTTTCCTGGATGGTTTTCAAAGCGTTGCTTGCATTCCGTCGATAAACATCAAGACTTTGTCTGTAAGTATATGTGTTGATTTACATAGATTTCGCCTACTTTCTCCCTATTCTTTGTCAGAAGATATATATACGGTAACAGCTCGTTAATCCGAAGGTTTGATTATCCAGAATCATCCTAGGACTCGTTAATCAAATAGTGAAACTTCGTTTGTAATAATTATTTCACTCTTTTAAATAATTAGATGTATAAGATTGTCAGTAAAACCTTTTTTGCTACCGTTACGTAGAAAACTATGACATGAACCTTACACTTTGATTTTAAAGAGAGGTTTATCATAAAACTCATCTAGATACACGGTATTATGTAAGAACGTAAGAATTAAACTAATTCAACATATATCACTTTTGATTCGACATCAAAGATAATATTTGAATAAAAGAAAATTATAAAATAGTTCCTTATCTTCATAATGAAGAAGGTAACTCATGTAATCCGAGATGAAGTAAATAATAATCCTACTGTCAAGTGAGAACACAACAAATTCTTCTCAATGAAGCATAAGTTTAGTAATTAGTTTATTGTATAAATATATCACATGTATATAATATATGCGTGTATATTTATATAATCTTGATCAAGGGTTACATGGCCAAAATGTGGGGGGAAATATTATTCTCCGGCACAATATTTTGTATTTTGCATATTCATCGCCGTCGCAACCTATTCCATTATTATTCGTTTGTGACTATATGTGGGTGTGTGAGTGTCAGTCACTGAAAACTAACTCTATATAATGACATGCTGACATCATGAACGTCTCTTGTTTTAACTTGTCAAGACATTACAGCACCATGACATTTAACACCCTCCGCAACATGGGGCTGACTTCCCGGTCTTTGTTGATCTGGTTCCTGTCGTACCAAACACTACACCCCACGGTCGAAGCTCGCTCAACCGGCGCTCCGGTCGAAAATTCACCTGCGATCTGTAGTAGCATGAAGCCGAATCACGGGCTCCCGGCCCAGACGGGCAAAAGTCCCTACACCATCTCCACGAGTGACGAGACCTACATGCCCGGCAAAGCACTCACAGGTATACGCATGCACTTTGCCCAATTAAGTACTGCTCTATACGTTGTGTGTGTATTACTTTTGCAAAAAATGCGTTATTGGCGCATAAAGAGTTCAAATGATTCTTTCTTTCACTCTGTCATTGTACTTGTATATAACACCTTCGCATTTGAAACACAATGAATGGCATACTTATTATAATAGTCATCATAGTAGTTAACATTGTTATTATCATGATACCTTTTATACCTCTTTACATCATAGTTCTACTAATTCTTAATTTTTTAATCATGAGGCAGTCATTTTTATCAATTTCATTATCACTATGATCAATATCATGGATGTTGTTAAAGTCATTACACGCAATTGCTATCATCGGTTATTTATCATTATCATTAATACTGTTAAGGTCAAATAGTGAACTATTCCTATCTTCTATCTTCCAGTCATGATCAAAGCGGAAGAGATGGGGACCGGGTTCAAGGGGATTTTCCTGCAGATGCGGCAAGCTGATACTGGGGATATTGTAGGGTGGTGGACTCCACAAGACATGGACAACTTCCAGACGAAGTCATGCGATACGGGGACGGAAAATGTCGTCACGCACAAAAACAGTGACGTCAAAGACATTACCACAACTTTTCTCTGGAACGCCCCGGCAAATTTCAAGGATGACGTCCAGGTTATGTAAGAAGAAATATTCATGTATTAATTGTTGTTGTTTTTTATATATTTTTTTTTCAAATGACTTCACATGTATTGCTATTAATGTATGTTTGTCGTTACGATGTTTTATGTTCGTCTATTTATCTTTATAATGTGTTTATTTTGACATAATATATGTTCAAATATGTTTTTTTTATTTGCCTGCCCCCTCCCTGAAGTGGGCCACGATGCTTAAATACAATTTAAAAAAGTGAACTGAACTTCATTGTAGCTTATCAGACACTAATACATAGTTGTATTAAAACTTTCTGTGGATGTGTAGTCCACGGGTTTTTTTGAATATTAGAACATTATCATGATTGCGGATGTGTTGGTGAGACGGAAAAACAAAATCAAAGTCCCTTTTCATAACATCCTATTCGATTTGAATGTACAATTCCCATTCTTTTCATGTTTCCCTACATGCAACGAGATCCCGGATAATAGGTTAGGCGTACAAACATCATGATTTTGTGACAAGTATAGTTTAAACATGAGAGACGGGTGCCATTATAACATTGTAAATCAATACAATAATTCAATAATGTAGACATACTTACATTAAGAAAGACGCCGAGGAAAAATACATTCTTGGGTTCAAAGAGAAAGATATGTACTCGTGATGAGTGTATTTAACTTGGACAGCAGCCCCCAGGTTTACTATGCCTTTAAAGTTGAAACAAAAACATTTACATAACATTTCAGTAATGTCATGAAAGTCTGCCAATCTCCTTCATATTTCATCATTTCATCATTCATTTTGATAATTTGCCTAACACGTTGTTTGAAAGCAGTACGTATTGCTCATTACAATAGCTTGCAACCCTCTTTCATGAACAAAATGTGTTTTCACGTGGAATGGTAATTACGAATACTAATGTATTGCTTATTCAGCCATTCATTTGTTCATTTATCATTAATTTCAACATGTTTCGTCAAATATCCCATTCAACGCAGAAATGGAACTTCCAAGGGACCCTGAGTAAAATAGAATATAAGATCACAATTTCCAAAAGGCATAATGCATATGTAAAGGGGAAGTTATTTTCATATGGTATATGTTCTATTTCCCTAGGGCTTCCTACGTCAAGGATTATACCACGTTCTGGGTGAAAGAAATGTCTTCTACAATCAAAGGTTCGTCCTTTTTTGTAACCCAAGCATCACGTTTCACCACACCATTAGTTTAAGTTTCAATCAATTCCTACACATAGTTTCGATACGAATAAACCTTCGGTAAATATGAAATAGAAGGAATATTTACACATAAAAAGACTATAAACATAATATAATTAGAGAAGTACATTATCAAAACGAAGGTCCGCAGATAACCAGGAGTAGCCCTTCTATTCCTATTCATTGTGCAAGGACGTGAGAGGTATTTAAAAGGAAAACATACCATATCGAAAGCGGGCGAAGGATAAATCAAATCATATCAACACACTTTTTTATGTAAAGCTACAAGTAATAAGCAGAAACTTCATTGCTTTCATAATGGTGTAGATAATATGTTTTAGATATATGTTCACGTGGACTTGACGTTAGCAACTAGTTCATGTACCCTATTTATTATATTGCTGAATATCAACCGCTCTATGAACGTCAATGAAAACTGTCCACCTATCTATCAAAGTTTTTTCTCAGAATGTTTACTTGTCAACATTTACTTCCGGTGTGGTGTACACCAGGATTAAAAGCATCATGGCCGGAGACGACTTCGGTCTATATAGGGAATATATTAAAGAATTAATAAGGAATAAATCAACTAATCACTGATCACTGATCACTAACTATTTCTCATCGTAGCCAACATGGACATGATGGACAGTGGCGACGATATGGTGGACGATGACGACGATGATTCGGCCGCGTCAAAGCTCAATTACAACTTCGCCCTCGTGATCGTGCTGATATCTGTTGCTCCCATTATCGCGCATCTTACACAAAATATGTAACTATGGTAACTGTGTTATAACATACAAGGTAGGCCTAATCATTCTAGCGCTATATTGGAGAGGAATATAATTGATGTTATAAATCATTTAGTATGAGTACTGTGCTCTGTATACGTACACTGAAAATCGTCACGCAAATATGGGTCTTACCGTTAATAGAAAGAGATGCCACATCGGTTTCCGCATGAAAACTTTGGTCAGAAACGTAGGCGTAAATTGTTAATTGTAAATTTCGACTTCGTGTACACGTGAACTAGGAACCATCAAGAGTGTGATACTTAAAGCGAGTAGTGTCCCGGTGGGATTGTTATATAAATGTATCATATCCTTCACTTGGGTCTGTATTGTAAGAGTGTTTTTGAACTTATTCATGCTTTCACCGGAATTACAGCATTGCATTGTGTTGCTTTGTGCTTAACAACCATGATGACCATGCACATTGCAACGTAATTACGTTTTCTCGCATGAGTGAGTGTCAGCGTGGTTAGTGAGCCACGGTTAGAACCACGGTTCACTAACCGTCCTTCTAGTCGTTTTAACCAAGGATGTTTCACCAATGGATATCCAGCTGCCGTTTAATTAATACAGATTCATTGCACTCTCCTTCTGGTCACAAAAGAACGCTTTACAAAGATTTTCTCTATGATCTCCCGTGTTCGAAGCCGCGGATTCCCTGGATGATTTTTGTCTGGATTTGACGTATAAACAAAATCGGATGCGTAGAAGAATTTGGGGAAATATCCCCACCCTAAACGCTTGCGCAGTTGTGACATGTAAAACCTACGATCTATAAAGATTCATTCGAGGAATATTGTTACAATGTTACAAAAAGGCTCTAAACGTGATATTAAGTTGCAGTATAAAATGTCAATTTCAAAATGTTCCGCATCAAATTCCATTAAAAGATTGTCTGAAACGTTACTTTCTGATATTTTCCTTTCAGACAAGTAATATGAAAAACGTGCCCAGCCGTGCCCAAGCTAGTATTTCCATCTCAAAAAGTATCAAATTTCATATCCGCTTGTCCTTATTAACTACATAACAAGCACTTAGGAACAAAATTAAAAGTTCAGTAGCGAAAGCTGAAATGTATGCATGAGTAGGGATGCGTATGACCTATTATAAAATCCAGCTGAACGTAACACAATCGCGTATGTATTATATTGTTGAGAGCAGTTGCTAGTCATGAATATTGAGTGGCGGCTTCAAACCTTGTTTAAAGCGATGTATATCCATGTGCTTAAACATCCTTGTTTTAACTTACCGTCGTTCTAGTCGTTTGAACTAATCTTCGTTTTAGTACACTAACGCATTTCTCTGCGTTAAAGCACGACTCTCTTGATTCTGGTGGCACAACATGTGAATACAATGTATATGTTATCAATGATGATAGTGGTGGGGGGTAATGGTAAAGCAAATTCATTTAATATACCTGTTGCTACATTATTGGAATTGTTCAGAGTTGGTATTAAGTATTTCTGTCCAAAACTGTTTCGGGTAGATCAGTTGAGATTTTGAAACCTGACTTTTTAAGTTAAAAAAAACAAAACGTTAATAGGCCAATCACCATGATCGCAGTCTTAGTTTGTACGGTACGTGAGTCGTAACTGAAGGCAAAACTGAAGTTCCTCTTCAGAATACCACCATGTTAGCCGCTCTTAAATAATATAACTTAAGTAGATAATAAAATTATGTAGATAAGTGTTTATGCCGACTAACATCTTTCATTATTAAACCACTCTCCCCCATATAAACCTAAGCCCGGGTATAGGTATCTGCCATTGTGTGAGCATTCTTGTCAAGGATGGCGTGATGGTCGAATGGTATGGGAGCTTATTTTCAAACCACCTTCATTGAAATGTGGTGACATCAGAACGATTTACCTTTAGTATGATATATGTGGTATAAAGATCTTAAATAAATTTATTAGAGATGCTTGATCCTGTACAGCACAACTTAGACTTCAACAAATAAAAGATAAAGGCAAGTGATACAAACAGCTTTTTCAGTGTTTCTGTTTTGTATGGTGAATTTTGCTGTCGTAAATCTACAAAGTGATATATAATATTATACTAAAATTAATTCATGAGGGCTATTATTCTCACTATCCTTCCCCCTGCTCTCTCCCTCTCTCCCTATTTCTTTATTTGTCTTTCCCCTTCTCTCTCTTTCTTTCTCTCTCTATGTCCCTCACCCTTTTGGAGCCAGTTTTCTGACAGAAATACAGGTCTGTTACCCTGTTCTGGTTGATTAATTATACCAAGTGTACTTATTAATGTGCACAAATACCATCATACATTTCACGATGCGGAAAATTAATTCAAATTGATTTATGTTTGCTTTTGTCTGGGAAGCATTAATAATATTTGTTTGTATTTTTTTTACATTCATGATTTATTATTTCATAATTATTTTCTACCCGAAAATAGCCTCAGATGGAGCACAGTTCAGAAACCGTGAAATTAACAATTTATTAGAGAGTATACACTCTATTAGTTTTGTTGATTAATTGTATCAGTTATGCCTCGTTATTCTAAGTACTTTTGTAGAATTATATCTGCTACCTGCAAATATTCCGATTATAACACATTATCACATATTTTTGTCGATGCTGAACATGAATTCGAATTAATTAATTTTATCTAGACTCTTTGTGTGTGAAAGATTCATGACGTGATCAAATTTTTTCAGAAAAAAAATAATCACAAAGCAAATGGGACGAGACCGGTCAAGTTTTACCAGGTTTCAATTAATTAATTGTATCTAGACTCTTTGTGTGTAAAAGATTCATGACGTGATCAAATTCTTCAGGAAAAAAACAATAAAAAAAAGCAAATATAACGATACAGGCCAAGTTTTACCAGGTTTCAAATGTCATATAATAAAATGCGACAGTGGAAATCCTCAGAGCTGTTTCGACAAGATTGGAGAGCCAAGTTGGGAGTCTCTGAGAATTCATCCAAGCTGACAGTAACACTACCATTACCATGAATCTGGCTATCATTTCAGTGCTTCTCTTCTGCGCCTACCTCAGCACAGGTAAGAACATAAATCGTTTTTGGAAATCTGCACATACATGAGGGCATGAAATATAACCTTATCATTATGTGATACAAGTCTATCAACTTCTCCCCCGCCACAAAACATATCATCTACTCTAATGGCCACTCTCCAGATAAAAATATCTAACCTTAGATTTGATGGGACCAGTAGTCAGATGATCTTTTATGGAATTATGGAGATGTGACGTAAGAATGTCCAGTTTCTGTGTAAACTACGAGTCCTTGACGTCTAGTGTTTGAGTCGTTATTAGTCCGACAAACTGACCCTTCAAAGGAATTGCACTTCTGTTCTTGACTTTCATTTTGTTTACCAGAGTGTTAAGTGACAAATTTACCATAGAATACAACACAAATAACATAATAATTATTATCATTATTACATAATTATGTTTTTGTTAAGTACTTAAGTACTTATGTTTTTTTAACACAAAAGAACATGAACATGACAATTTGTATAACACATACATACAAAAAAAAATCATCACTTAGCATGGTACGGAAGGAAACGAGTACTGATAAAAACAACAAAAATGAAATGGCAGGACTCTTACAACATCATGTAATAATCAAGTCTCCAATTCTTGAAATGAAAAACAAACTTTTAAGCGATTAAATATTATATATTTCTCTTTAACTTAAAGTTGCTTCATATCTAAATAATCTAAATAAACATGATAATGATTAAATGAATTAAAAGAAATATCGGAGGGGGAATTCAGAGAAATTAACATATATATATATCTTATATAGATATTGGCTGCCGCTGGAGGAAACATCACCTAATGTTCATACCGAGGGGATTTCCACTGCGCTAAGGGAACGTAAATAAGTCATGAGCCAAAGACGAGTGCATTAATTGTTCCTGAAGCAGTAGTACAGAACCCCGAAGTTTAAACATTTTTTTTATGTTTACGACCACAAAGCCAATATATGAAATATTATTCAGGTTAGTGTACCAAACATTTAGTCTAACATATACTGGCAAAATGTATCGGAATAAAGTCACTCCACCTCGCGTCGGTAGGCCCACTGTGGCTGTGTGGTTAAATGCGGATTTTCTTAGACCTCACTTGATAATGTTGAAACTGCTAAATTGGCAATCTGTTTGACAAAGAGTTAATTATAAACTTAGTTTGTGTATATTTAAAATATAAATGAACCTTCACCGCAATATTTGAAGGGTATGATAATTTTTTAAAACTTCACATATATTTACAAGATATGTTATCGACAATCCGTTATATGTAAGTAGCCAAACAAAGACTATATGAAAAGGTCTTTCAATATATTGGTTCAAAAATCTGAAACAAGCTCCCACTTTGCATTAGAAAGAACACATCAATTAATTCTTTTAAAAGGCAATGTACAACATTATCACGTACTGATCGCATCTAAGTTTCTATTCTGTTTTATATTTTTCATGAAAGTATTTGATATATATCTCTGACATTGTTTTATGGGTTACAGCTCGATATTCCGAAGGTTCGTTATTCCGAAGGTTCATGTTTCCGAAGGTTTGTAATTCCGAAACACGTAAATTGCCTATTCCTCGATGCTCATTAGTCCGAATGCGAAGAAGGGTTCCTTAATCCGAGCATTTGACGCGTAATGTTCGGAATAACGAACCTTCGAAATAACGAGTGGTTCCCGTTTCATGCACTAGTTCATGTATTCATTCGTTTTCGTTTGTAGTTATTTCATTGTGTTGTTGTGTTAAAATGTGCATTGTGTTGTGTTTTCTTGTATGCACGGCCCCTTGGTAGATCCATTGTTTAACTGAAAGGGCTATCCTGTTGAAATAAAACATTTATGAATTAATAAATAAATCGGCAATTTCCTCCCGTTAACATGGGTGCAAAAATGATTCCCTAGGGTAACATAACACTAGTGTCGGCGTAATGTTGACTGGCAGAATCACGTTAGTGGGCAACATACAGATTTGTCTTGCTGACACGTGACCACATTCAACCAATCGGTAATCAATACTAGACTAACCTGATATATATATATATATATATATATATATATATATACATACATGACACTAAAATATGGCAAAAGCTTGTCTTTAGCAACACTCGATAATTTCTCAAACATGGACGGGTTGAAAATCTGGTTTTGATGAAGTCTTAAATATGTTTGATGCCGTGCAGTTATGAAAAAAAAATTAAGATGAAATGAGGGAAAACGAGTGGTAATTCATTAATAGAAATCTTGGATAGAGACTATTGCATCTTGAATGTCCATATTCTCCTCTTTAGGATAAATAGTTCAGTGATTAGGAATCTAAGCCATCAAGAGATCTTACTTTTGTCTATCTCTTATGACCCATGTATGGATTTTGTCACCAGTAATTTCCACAAATCGCATAGAACTGCATTATATCTGACACGGGAATCGGTAACGAAATACCAAAAATCAGCAATAAATGCTTCGAACAGTTACCTTCCTAGGTGGTGGGGTGGGTTAGGTAGCTCATATAGATGTATATATATATATATATATTATACAAATATACCAAGCTGTGAGATTGTATAGTGGAAATTATCTATCTGAGGAGGGAGTGGCATAGAACTATTTTTTCCGAGGGGCGAAGCCCCCGAGGAAAAAATAGTAACTTATGCCAGTCCCTCCGAAGATGGATAATTTTTCACTATACTTTCGAACTCAATGCTTGGTATATTTGTTTTATATCCCTTTTGTAAAACAATAACTAATAAATACTATTTAGAAAATAGTAAAACATTCGGTAACACCATGTGGTTGTATGTCGCCTTTTTTTTTTCTCTGTCTCGATATCGGTTCATCCCAGGTATGCGCAACACACCGCGCACTGCATTCATGCGCGCACTAATTTACGCCCGCTCAGGTAGAGAGCATGCGCAGTAGTCCCAAGGAAGAAAATAGTAAATAGAGCATGCGCAGTCCTCCCCAGGAAAAAATAGTGAAAAATATCCGGAGCTCTTCGAGCATCAATTGACCAATCACGTTCCTAGAATACTCATGAATATTCATAGAAGGGATATAATTATATATATACATATATATGTATATATATCATGACCGTGCCATACAGCATAATACGTAGAATGCCTGGACATTTATTTTTTATTTTGAATATTTGATAAATCAGACAAAATATCAACCAAGTCAAAATATGCTTCCTCTTTAGAATATACTATGTCCTGATGAAATCAGCAAATTGTGCACACTTTAAATTTCTTAGTATTCTCTAGGGAGCGTACGATGCCGATTAAATGCCAGTATTGTGTATTGCTGTAAAGCAGAACATGAGTCTCGATCAGTTTCCACCAATGTACAAAATCTATCACTTCATTTTCTGTGTCAATAAGTAGCCAATTGTATAAATCATACGAAACCCTCAAGATTGCAAATACATTTTCTTTTGATCATGGAATAAACAGATGAAGATTGATTTAACAAAAAATGAACAAAAAAGAAAAGGCCACAACCCTGTCATACATCCAAAAGGCAAAGAGAGGAGGGGCAGGCTAAAAAAAAACGGCTTCCAAAAAATCCGCACCAGCCTGCTAGAGTATAACAAATACTATTAGATAAGAAGAACTTGACCAAAACTTGACTGGTCATACGAATATAAATTACGATAAGGATATGGATAAGCTGTCAATGTCTTAACCAACAATTATAAACACAACAAAAATGGAAGTCCCCCCCCCCCCCCCAAGCAAAATAGCATAACTTTGTATCTAAGAAGTTTCGGGCCAAATAATTTGGCAGGATTGTTTTTTAGCTTATTGACTAACTTTTTTGTGAAAATCACATGAATCCAATTAGTCATGCATGAGTTGGCAAATTTTAAAGGCAAAAATTTCACTTTTCAAAATGCTATTTTGGTTAGGGGGGTGGACTTACTTTTTTGTTGTTGTGTTTAGATACAAAGGATATATGTGCACTCCTGTACAGATTAATGCCAATGCTTACAATAATAACCCGTATTAATATTAATATGTACTTCTTAATACACAGAGTATATATAAAAAAAGAAGAAAACAATCCATAACGGGAAAGCTTTAAAAGCAGGGTCCTATCGTTATTCAGCTAATACCGGTATGTTAAAAAAAAAAAGAACACTCGGTCCTCAAAGTGATTTTTCTCCTGCTGGGTCGTTATTGGCAAACTCCCCCCTTTATAGCCAAAGAACAAAGATCGATTTGTAATTTGAAAGTGGAGCATGTATTTGTGGCAATCATTATCATGTTTACTATTTAGATGTGAAGCAGCTTAAAGTCACACACTAATCAAGATTTTAAAAATGTATGGAAATGTTGTATTTGTAGGGCGATTCCACAAAAGAACAATGGAATTCCGATGTTCCGGTAATAAAGGAGTACATGGATGACATTATAATAAAGTACTCGTCTGTTTCCTTTGCTGAATCTCTTAAAAAGAGCAACGATTGACGTGTATCTACGGTACACATAAGGTAGTTCATGGATCTGTTGTAATAACCGTTACTTGTGTGTAGCTAACAATGACCCTCATACATGTAGGCCTACTTTTCCAAGCAATGTGTAGTGCTGAGGGAGTCATATGTTGCGGTCCTACCATCCATATAGTGGTATATAGTGACCCAGGAGACTGAAATCCCATGCGTTTTCTTCTGCTTTACACACCAACCATTTAGTTCCCCCCTCTTACCGTCATAAAGAACGTGGATACACGCGAGGTACATGTACAATGCACAGCGTGATAGATCCATGCACCCATGAACATTCGGTCACGACGTCAAGGCCTCGACTTCATTCATAAAACCGCATACTATTTGGCTCTTTCTGCATCTTGTGACGTTAAGACAGGCCGAGCATAAAGTTGTAGGTGCAAAGCAGACGATAATGCATACTTACAGTACAAACTGTTATTTTTCAGACCCTTTTTGGCCATTTCATAGCTCATCTTCGTGAGCGTTGTAACGACTGCGTGATTGTGCACATGATTGAATGTGTATATTCACAGCCGGATCACAGGACCGACCGTACAGTATTTCTGATTGGCTGGTGTGACTGACATCGTTAGGTTGCCGATATCTCTCTAAATAGGTGAATATTACTTGTGTCCCCAACACAAAATAAATGTAGGGGACACCGTGAGGATGCCGATATACACTACCATTAATAAAACATTAAAGAGATGATGTAAAGTTTGTTATTGGTATGACAATATATCTGCGTTCTTATTAAGAGTAACAGATCATTAAATGAATGAATTGATCACGAAATAAAAGTAGTCCTAAAATCAAGCATAGTGTTTTCATTTCTAAATGTGTGGCAATTTTTTATATTCATCTTTAAATCAATCGTATCTTAACCGTTCCTTTTTTCTGTTATAGAGGCCTTTGCGGTTGATAGCTCTGTGGACGGTGAGTAGTAGAAACAGCCCTCAAATTGTGTGGAAGTCCAAGAAAAATACACGTGGTGCTCAATATTATCAACAATGTGTTCCCAATAATTACATGTCATATTGTCATTTTTTTTTTCACCTATCGTATGTCATATTTTTAGATATAATCTCAAACTACCAGTCTTGATGTAGGTTCTTATTGTTTTTCGAGTCTTCGTAGCTGTACACTTATAGGTGTGAGATGCATTGTGTGTCTTCAAATGACGATTTTGGCAACAAACTATTCAAAACTACCGTTAAAACTGTATAAACTGTATAAACAATATGAAAGGAATGAACAAACTTAAGGTATCAATTACAGGGATCTACTTGAAGACTACACACAATAAAGGATTGTACATTTTTTTGCTGATCATTTGCCAAGTTTGCTGACCACGAAATAATTGTTTTCGCTGACTTGTTGAGGATGGAGTATTCAAATCTTCTTTATTGCATCATTTGGAGTTCACGGACATCCAACTTACACTGTATTTTATATGAACTTTGAGAATGCTAAGTTAAAATATTCCATTTGTACACATGTCTGCGACGGCAAGATAGGAGGTAAGTTAGTGGTTAATGACAGAACTGGCACTTTCAGATTAGTTTCTAGTTCATACTGGATCAGGTAATGACCTTAGAATCATTGATATCAATGTGCTGTGAATTGTGATGCGAAATAAGTGGCAGACTCTAATCCGCCTGTAAATTGCTCTCCGTGGAGCATTGCGCATTGCTTAGAATCTGATTTCAAGGATAAACGATTCTAATTTCAAGAATGACTGATGTTATACCACAATTTGTCGCCCCTGCACAAATTGACACCGGCGACAATTTGTGCAGGGCCCTGACACCACAAATTGTCGCCCCCCTCGAAACACGTTCAATATTATGTTGAAGCCTTTAAGGCCATTAGGGGCTTACATTTTTGGTAATGTAATAATTCCTGACAAACACAATACATGAAAACCAACACATAACTCAAGTGTATGAATACACACAAACCAAAATAAAAGTCACGTTAAAGTTTGCAGAGTGTGTGTGTGTGTGTGTGTGTGTGTGAGTGTGTGTGTGTTTGCGTGTGTGTTTGAGTGTGTGTGTGTATAACAGCCAAAGCAAAAAAATGTGTGCGTGTGTGTGTGAGTGTGTTTGTGTGCGTGTGTGTGTGCGTGTGTGTGTGAGTGTGTGTGTGCGTGCGTGTGTGTGTGTGTGTTTGTGTGTGAGGGCGGGTTATGTTTTTAATATTTATGAACATCAGTGTTCAAAATATCGATGGACGGGCGATAGCATTTTGTGTATGGGGGTTATGGATTAGCGGTACCAGGTACCAGGTAAAGGGAATAAAATCAAGGTTTGTGTGTATTGTGCCCGAAATAGTCCCCATTTAGTCGACTAGAATTGTGTGAATCAGTCATATATTATCTAAGGATGATTCCTATCAAGTTTGGTTAACATCAAGTTATTTATTCTTGAGAAAATGTCCTAAAATAAGAAAAAGATGCCCCCCGGGGGCGCCTAGGGGCAGCCCCCAAAGTGCATTAGGGGCCTTTATATGTTATTTTTACTTCTTTTCGAGAACGCACTGCCCGACTTGAAAAAAAAAAAACTTGATATGAATAAAATAACCGCCTCTTCTCTCACACACATTACGCCACTGATTCACATAGTACGCACACCGCGCCACTCCACTGATTGCGCGACTCCACGAATCTGTCCGCCCGGAAAAAAATCAGGGTGAAAATTTCTGTGTGTGATGCGCCACCAACGTTCCAGGGGGTGGACTACATCACCTGCAGCACAAATTGTCGCCGGCGACAATTTGTACAGGGGGCGACAATTTGTGGTGTCAGGTTTTGTAAAATTTTGCACAAATTGTCGCCGGCGACAATTTGTGCAGGGGCGACAATTTGTGGTGCAACAACTGAACATTTTTAGCTCAATTAAGAGTATCGTAAATGTTATACTACAGGCGCATTTTAAATCATTTTGAACATGTTGAAAACGCTTTTTAATCAACACGGTTATAAACTTCACCATGACTACAATTCTTCATTGGTCCATAGCCCTTTCTCTGCTGTAATTTATGTATTCTCGATTTATTTGAACAGAGGGGGTTCGCGGATCTCCAGATATCCGGAGAGGGCAGAAGCCAAAATTGGAAGGTAGATTGCACACCTTGAAACAAATTGTTGTTACTGTATATAGCTGGCAACCAACAAATACTCGTTTTTCGCTTTTTTATGGCGAATTTAAGTACAGTGTGACTTGTCTATCGTAGCCACCCAAGGGAAACAAAAATTGTGGCCTTTATAGACAGGTGGCTGCTTTAGACACGTTCTTTAAGACATGCTCTCTTTCCGTGGGAATTATTTTAGTGGCCACTATGGACAGGTTGGCTGCTATAGACAGGTGGCCACTAAGACAGGTTTGACTGTATATTCATTTTCGTCATTGAACGCGTTGAACAAATTCAGTGCATGTGCACCTAGCTTTCGCACTACATGTATTTGATATAAACTTTCTTATTTGTCTACTATGACGAATGCTTTGTAGCTCTCCGTACGTTAGTAATTGATGAATTGCATCTTACTGCTGGTATTTATCTTTTTCGCTAAGACGAGAGAACTATAAGCGACGTCCCTGATCTCTAGATACCCGATGACTAGGTTAGAAAGACATCTAAAAAAACGGATAATCGAATGTCAAAATCCCGGAATTCATCATGTCGAGGTCTGAGAAAAAAATCACTAACGTCATGGCAAGATCTTGGGTCTCGGCGTGTAAGCATGATAAAAAAGAGATGATGCAATAATCCGAAAAAGATTTCCCTATAATAAAGGGAGTGCACGGATGACATTTTATTCATCTCTTAACAAGAGCAACGAGTTCATGCGATATTGTGTGCTCATCTAGCCAGAGAAAAAAGATCGCTTGTGATGGAGAGATTTGTTATTTGAAAGTTGAGCATGTTATTGTTTCAATCATCAGAATGCTCTCTTTTTGTAGATATGAAGCTACTTACATTCATATATTAATAAAAATTATACAGATTGGTTAAAAGTTTGTTGGCATGTTTGGTAAGACGATGTATCTGTGCTTTTATTAAGTGTGCCGGATCATTAAATGAATTAATTGATCACAATATAAAAGCAATCCTAAAAAAGCATCCCGCTTTAATTTTTACATGTGTGGCAAATGTGTATATATATTAATCTTTCAATCAATTGTGTCTTAACCGTTCTATTTTCTCTCTTATAGAGGCCTTTGCGGTTGATAGCTCTGTGGACGGTGAGTTGTTGATACAACCCTCAAATTGTGTGCACATTCAAAAAACATACACATGTTTTACTGAACAAAATGTTTCCCTCTCAAAAGAGCTATTCAGTGTCTGATCTCAAAGATAATTACACTAATCTAACGAATGACTTAAAACTTATAAATCAAAGAAGAGTATCATGAGTATCGTATATTTCTATTACTACATCTGTCGTCTGGTTTAATTGATATATTTTCGCTTTATTTGAACAGAGGGGGTTCACGGATCTCCAGATAACCGAAGCGGGTAGAAGCCAAAATTGGCAGGTAGATTGCGCACCTTGAAACATATTGTTTTTACTGTATTTGGCTGGCAACCAACAAATACTCGTTTTTCACTTTTATGTGGCGAATTTAAGTATATTCATTTTGGTCATTGAACACGTTGAGCAAATTTAGTGCATGTCCACCTAGCTTTCGCACTACTTATATTTGATATAAACTTTCTTATTTGTCTACTATGACGAATGCTTTGTAGCTCTTCGTACATTAGTGATTGATGAATTGTATCGTACTGCTGGTATTTATCTTTTTCGCTAACAAAGGCGAGAGGACTACAAGCGACGTTCCTAATCTCTCGATACTCGATGACTAGGTTAGAACGACTTCTTATTAAACGGAATATCGGATGATCATAATCATGATCATGTCGACGTCTGAGAAAAAAGATGAACACTAACGTAATGGTAAGATCTTTGATCTTGCCGTGTCAACATGATACAAAATAGATGATGTTATAAACCGATCGAGATTGATCGCAAAAGCGCGTTTTTTCAGACGTCGACATGACGAGATCAAGCATGTGTCATCTGATTTTCTTTCTATTTGAAGATATTGACTTCATACCAACATGAACAAGATAACTATCTCAACATGTGAATGCCACTTTTAAACTGTACAGATTTACTTATATGTAAAGATAAGTTCTGGAAACATAACACAAAATTAATATTTAATCAATAATTTGAGCACGCAGTAATATAATCCGAAACAATAATGTCTCCTCTGTTCTTGTTGCAGAAGCATAGATGTCTCCGCGTGGGCCCTGATTGCAACTCGTCTTGAAAGTTTGAGGGTTGGGCAGAGTTGGAGCTGAACTTAAAAGTCAATACCCCAAAAATGAGCGTTCGTCATTTCAGTATCGCCCAAATTATCAAAACGCCGATTTTCACCTTTAATACTTAAATCAACCTTTCCTATTGGTTTACCTATACTCTGATGTTTCTCTCTTTAGGGGTATTATGAAAGATGTGCACATCTGTCATTTTCAGCAAAAAAAGACGTGGAATTACTTTAATGGGCATGAGGGTGAGGATGGGGCGGGAAAGGTCTAGGAATTTACCTAAGCATGGTTATTATATGGAGTTGTTATTAGAATGTGCCTAGTACTGTCTTCCTATCATGATTACATAGGATACCATTCCTCGAGGTGTGGTAGTTCAACATTAATTAAGACGTAAGTACACAATGTAAATACAGGCAATCAACATATCTTCTTCGGCATTTGCTAAATTTTATGTGCATACACATTCTTACAATCTTGACATGTAATTAAATGACTGAAAAGCAGCATTAAATATATAATTTCATGTGGTTCATAATTACAATGATTAAAGATTACTCACCAAATTTCCTTAATGGCACGAGTCTCGTGTCGTGAACACTTTAGCCACATCTTGGCACATAGATGCGTAATATATACTCCATATCTCGGTTTTAAATGATACAATGTCTGTTATCATCATCATTCATTGTGATTGAGTGATATGCATTCACATGAATTAATCGCAATCAGCATTTTTGGCACCAGCCAATGAAATTGCCGAATTATTGATAATTTAGAATAAATTTATTTGATACACGGACAAACGAAGAAATAGTGTAATATATGCCTCACCATGTTTTGGGAGTGACACATGATTTTGGAGCAGATAGCTGCAATGTTGTGAAGTGGTCTTCATGAGAACTCAAAAAGGAGCTCATGATTAACACGCCGAAAGAATTACATGAAGAGCGTAAGAATGAAAGAAGGTTAGCGAGATAGGAGGAGCGATAAAGACGGAAAAGGCTTAAGAGAGGGGGAGAGTCACGCTCACAGAGGGGGATGTTGTGTGTGTGTGTGTGTGTGTGTGTGTGTGTGTGTGTGTGTGTGTGCAGGCGAAGTATTCGATTGTTTAACGCTTCGAAAGAAGATTGTGTGGTAGTCGTAATTCTATATATATATATTTCTATATTGCACTTATTCAGATGGCAACGAATGGCGGGAAAAGAACATGTGTTACCATAAGCATGCTCATTGTTTTCCATAGTGGTGCGAATATAGGGTGGGGCGTTGTTTTCAACTAATATTGTCTCAATCAGTGACGGCGATTATCGATTGAAACACGTTTGTTCTAATACCAGGAAAGCCATTACATATATATTAAACATTTATCCGATTATCATGCGAGTACACATTCATTCCAATAGAAAATATATTGTGGCAGGTTAAGTACCCAAGGCAGGAAAATAAAGGAAAACCCTACCTGTTCTTTGATTGATTGCTTCAAAGAGCTTCCAATGATTTTTTACGTTATGATTGAAAACGTAACAAATATGTCAATACTACTAATGTCGCTAAATATGTTACTCATTGCGGATATAATCGCTAGTGATAATCGTTCGTCTCGCAATGTATGATCGACAGAATCTAAAAAGGTCACGACGTTTCGTGCGTCGCTGCAACACTTCGACAGGTGTGATACAAAATTGTAGGGGTTTATATACCCTTTGCCCAGTTCATTGCACTAACCAAAACCCGCTCACTGGCCCGCTAGTGGGCTTTGTCCTTTTGTCCTTTGTTTGTACTGGTTACCGCCCGACGATGCGAGCCATAATCAGCGGCCTATTGCTTGGTCGACCAATATTGGACCGTTTATGAGCGGGTTTCGGTTAGATTCTGGTGAACATACATTGCGAGACAAAGGATTGTCACTAGCGACTACTAATGTTCTTCAGTCTCGCATGCTAGCATGACTATGCATGTAATGAATGTTGACGGACAAATGCCAAACGTGCTTATGTGATGAGAGTCCCGTTAGCTGTATCTTTCGACACATATCTTATCAGGAATATGTAATCCACAATAATATCATTAATATAGTGCAAAGCGAACAAACTTCTAGAAGTGTTGGAGATGATATGTTAATATACGGCGAGTCGCGCTGCCGAGCACATAATTGCATCCCCCGAACCCACCGCATCATCAATCATCGCGATATACCCCCCCCCCCCCCCCGTACCAAAAATTATAGACATCTCCACTTTACCTTCTAATATTGTTTCTGTGTGCCAACTGTTATGACAAACTGGGGGGGGGGGGGGGGGGGGAGCAGAAATATGACATGGCATCCTATTAAAGTTGGAACAATGAGGGCGCTGTCATTGAAAACTAGTGTTATGCAAAATCGGACAAGAAATGTGGCCGATGACATAGCACCCAAGTCGGAACACTAAGGGCGCCATCACCGAATACTTATGTGGCTACATGTAGAATGACCACCCATACACCTATAAAGCAAATTTGAATGAAATCATTTGGGGAACATTAAAGTAATAAGAAATAGCAAATTTACAGATTTAGACCTATCAGGTTGACATTTGACCCTGTAAAAGGCGGAACATTGGGGGCAGCCTCACCAAAAGTTATAGGTGTCTAGATATAGAAGATATATGTGTCCTCCGAACTCTGTTCGGGGGATAGAAATATCACGAAAACAACTTTCCCTTAGAAACAAGCACAATACAACTGCAATTTGCTAACACGCACGCATACACATACGTTTTTATATCAACGATGTACGAACTGTCCGCAAGGTCTATCTTACGGTTCGTGTAAGATTAATATCTAAGTTTTTCCTCCCTTACCCTAATCTCCCGTCTTGACTAATACACGTCACTCAACGTGTAGAATAGCCTAATGATAATGATACACGGATTTCGTATAAAGCGCTTTCCTACTACGAAGTACAACCCAAGGCGCTCGATTATTACTCTGGACTTATCAAATCAGCCAAGTAGCCCAAAAACTAGTTTATCTAATTAGATCAGGAATATCATATTCCTTTCCGACACCAATTTACTTCACCTGGGTTGAGAGGAGCAAACGTGAGCAAAACAACTTGTACAAGGGTGTACTCGATTCCAGAATGTTTCTGCATGAGTCGAGAGCTCTCATCACTATACTAGTAGGCCTACCACAGCCAGTTCCCTCACTTCATATAGCCTATACCTATTTATAGAGCAAAATCCACGTTCCGTTGATATAATATAATGTGTTTACATCTGTAGGTCTAACATGAGCAATAATGTTGTGACACAGGAAAAGTTAATCAAAGCAAGATGGGTGCGACCACGAATCGAATGGGCGTCGCCCTGTCGTACGCATACATGTCGCCGCTCACCTCTTTTCCTCACAAAAGTATTGATACAATCCAACAGAACTGGACAAATAGAAAAAGTACATGCTGCACGAGACCACATAATCTTTCGGCGGCGCCACGCATGGGTTCAAAGAAAGAAAGCTGCTTCATGTCTTTCTATAACACATCCCTGATCTTAATATCATCTCTCATGAGATATCTGACATTTCTGCTTCTGTGCAGGGCCACATTTGTCATGTATGAGGTATTTTGGACGAACGTTACGTCAACTCCAATACAGGGTAAGTTCTTGTTCTTTGCGCAAGAACAGAATAAACATGAGGTCATTACTGTATTCTTTTTAAAAAATGTGTGTACATCTCATCAAATGAGAACATGCATAAAGCAACATCACAATAATACAAAATTGCAAAGAAATACTATGCATTTGCGCAGGGTTTTCTGTCGTATCATACTACTTCGCAATTTTCTATTCAGGGCAATATCTTTATGTTATCGAATTGAAAGAAACCAACATATCAGTGAGATTAATAATGAATCCATATTTAGCCGTACGTAAAGTACAGTAATGTAGACATGTAATGTAGTAATGCAGAAACGTAGCCAGGGCTCCGTTAACAGCTAACACCCTCTCTCTCACAACATTTCATACTACATGGATACAAATAATTTCATGAGCATGAGGGATCTTGTGGAATCTATACTACGGTCTCAGGAAAATAGTATCTCACACACTCCACTTCATCCACCTCAGGGATAAGTAGATTCCACAAAGATCCCGATTAAAGATCATAAAATATTTGTTTTATATCCTTCGTTGATATATTCTTTGGTCATTAATTGGATACTTACCATTGACCTTGAGGTAGTGTCCGTGTGGCCGTGTGCATCATTTTTCTCAAAGTTTTCATTTGACTTGCTCTCATTTCTTTATTCCTGCATCAATTGTGATCACTCTTTGTACATGGTCCTTGAGTAATACCAAACGTGTCTACATGAGGATGATAGGGTCAACGGTCATCTACGGGTCAAAAGATCAAATGATATGAGGCCGTGTGTATCATTTTCGTTTCATCACTTTTCCTGTTGGTCTGTTAGTCTGTTGGTCTGTTACAAAACTGTTAAAATTTTTGTTTAACTTGCTCTTATTTCTTTATTTCTGCATCAATTGTGATCCCACTTGGTACAAACTATCCTTGGGTAATATCACATGTGTCCTCATGAGGTTGATGGGGTCAAAGGTCATCTAGGGGTCAAAAGGTCAAATAACATGAGGCCATGTCCATCATTTCATAAAGTTTTTTCTTAACTTAAGGACGTTTATTTATTTCAGGTTGGATCAAACTTGGCATAGATGTGCAGGGGCTTGTTTATTTTTTTTAATACTGCATTTAATAGTGTTCATAATTGGTACATGTACAAATGATCCTTGAGTGTTGATGAGGATGATGACGTCAAAGGTTATCTAGGCTACATCTTAAATACTTGAAGAAAAAATTATCACTGTTTATTAATTGCGAAATCAGGGGAGACTCGTGGTTCGCGAACCACCTTGTACTATTTCCTGCGGCTTGAGCAAACCGACGGATATTCAAGTTGCGCCTCGGCCGCAACACCACGGGACTTCCCAAAGCGCGCCCAATTATTTTCCGTTCAAACTCAAAGAAAAAAAAAAAATGTTGCGTAGATTTTGCTTGTCGCGCATTTACCCGGGATGAACAGATATCGAGACAAACCCCGTTCATATACACCGCCTATCAGCGAAAAAGGCGCAACATTTGCGGCAATTTTGCCGATGCATTACCGATAGCTGCGTATATAAACGGGAAGTGCATGTCAGGATTGCAGAGGTATGGCAAACTTGAAAGAACGATTCACAGGGAAATCTAAATCCTCTTTGAAGATGCTCAAACTAAAATCTTGTCTTCTAAAATGTACTTATGACACTAACAGACACTACAGTTTGTTTCTTCACTTACTTTAGATGTTGGAGTTGTCACCTGCGTCCTTTTCACCTGAACTGTCTCTTTATCAACATGATCAAGTCAATAATTTTCCAGGGCCCCGCATCACAAAGAGCTACGAAACCTTATTGACTGGTAATACATTCCATGCACATAACGGTCTGACCAGAATTCGCCAGAAATGGGATGTTCCCTCTTTCTAATGTTATGAGTAGTACATGTATATTGAAAGATAATTTGTACTTATTATTTCAAGGATTTATAATATGTATTTTGTGAGTATGCTGGAATATACTATAACTGTAACTCCTGTATATACTCCCATAGCGAGAGGGAGAGGGATACACTGCAATGGCGAGAGAGAAAGAGGGGGAGGGGAGGGGCGGAGAGGGAGAGGGGCATACTCCTAAAGCGAGCGAGAGAGAGAGAGAGAGAGAGAGAGAGAGAGGGGGGGGGGTGGGGGGGAGGATACACTCCTATAGAGAGAGAAAGAGAGAGAGAGAGAGAGAGAGAGAGAGAGAGAGAGAGAGAGAGGGGGGGGGGAGGAATATGCTCTTATAGCGAGAGAGGGGGGAGGAGAGGGATGCTCCTACAGGTAGAGAGGGAGAGGAAGTGGGAGGGAGAATACACTCCTAGAGCGAGAGAGAGAGAGAGAGAGAGAGAGAGGGGGGGGGGGGCGGGGCTAGAGAGAAATGGATATACTATAGCGAGAGGGGGAGGGAGAGAGAGATAGGGGGGGGGGAGTGGTGGTTACATTCTCATGCATGTTTGTTTATATAATTATACATGTATAAAGAGAGAAATGGATACATTCAGAGCCCTTATGTACATGTATAAAGGGCTCTGGATACATTGCCATTCCCGTTCAACATATCACATACACACTCACACCCTTGAATCGTTGGGCAGGGAGGTGCAAGTTCAGTGAAACATTTCATCTTCCTGCTTAGCACCCTTTCTTTAATAATAATAATAATAATGATAATAATCAATACTTAGAGACGCATAATACCATTCAAATAGTCTCTGTGCGTGTGTAAGTTAAAATTGATTATGTCAGAATTTGACAATAACTAATAATTATCAAACAGATGCGTCTTTAGTCTTGATTTGAATTGATCGAAGTCTGTCAATGATCTAATGCTTGGGGAAAGTTATTCCATAAGTTAGGTGCCAGACTTTTAAAACTCTACTGGCTTTACTAGACAATTCCATGCCAATGGTAATGAGGGAGTCAAGCTATGGGACAATAATACAATTGTTTTGCTTAAGCTGGTTTTATTTTTCACTCACAAACAAATTTGATACGGGTTCTTCCACTCATATCAAGCTCACATAAGAAGCTTACACAATTGATAACGTGACAATAGTCGGATGAAAGGGTAAGGGGTCACGTGTTTCCAACTGCGCAGTCTGCATGCATGCATCGACTCAAATTCAGTCATTTTCTCAAAATGTGTGTCTGCGAGCGAGATTGATTCGCCAGTTGTATCTCATGTTGGCAGGCACGTGCAAACATATGATAGCAAGTCTACCATTTCAGACTCACCTGCATATCAACCACCACATCGTAGTGTCATAAATCTGTCTGAATCATTTCCTTCACCTTATATCCGCCATTCAATAAGCCGTTTGCCAACTATGTAGTAGCGCGTAGTTGTTGGTCCTGGGACAAACCTCGGGCAAGCATTGGATTACCATTTATAACGTATTGTTTGAACGACGTGAATAAAATATACATACATATCAGACATGGTGTACGACCGGCAACTTTCAAAATAGTGCGATCATTGAGAGAGATGAAGATATGAGTAAAGCTTGGCCAACTCGATTTTAATACGTCACAATATGGTAACAATAAGTAACAACATGGCGCATCTATGTCGTTATGCCCAACAAAGCAACACGCGTCATGTTGTTACTTCTCAGATAGCAAAATATCTGGGGCCCATATGGGCTACATATGGGTTGATCTGGGCCAACATGGGCCCCATTTGGCTCATTTGGGACCATATTTTGCACCGTACACCCTATCTGGGGTTCATATGGGCCAAATGGGCCAAAAAAATGAGGGATGATATATCATACTTGGATAGGCAACATATGAACACTTAATCCATATCCAAACCTCATCTTATCTTATTTTATAATCCACATGCTACGAATGTTGCTATATGATTGGTCAAGAGTTGATCACGTGATAGTTCGTCCCATCACTCTCACCAACGTTGATTATTTCCTTACTAACCTATCCTACTCGACCCTATCGTATTCCGTATTCAGTGCACTCACTTTCATATCTATAGTACTACGGAAATTTACTTCGAAAAATATTGGTTAGTACAATTAAAGATGAAAATTTTGTCGTAAATAGTGTTGTCTGGATTCAATAAGGTGGCACTGATTTATCTTATTATAAAACGGTTATTGGAAGTCATGCTTATATATTCCCTCCATATAGTTATTTACCGGCTATCTATTCAAATGTACAAAAAAAAATGACACAAGTCAATAAGCCTAATCCATGCATGAATATTCATAAGCATCTCAGTTATTATGTGGGTAATTCAAGGTGGAAAAGCCGACCCAGAAATAAGACCACATTACCCATATACATACCACATGGGGCCCATATGGTTTTATTATCTGGGTTCTAGGTGGCACAAACCATATGGCCCCATATGGGTTGAACATATATGGGCACCAGTAGACCCACATAATTCTCATATCTGCCCCAGAGACTTTGCTATCTGGGTTCCCATTACTAGTTTTTTTTCCAATCACTGGAATTTGTTTTGGGTTGGCTTTTTCAACTCTCGGCAAAGCATGAGAGTGAGTGCGCATTATACTTATAAATGTGCTTTTGGTCGAAGGCCTATATTTTAGGGAAGCACTCGAAATTCCGAAGGTTCGTTATTCCGAACGTTGCGCGACAAATGCTCGGATTAAGGAGCCCTTTTTTCGTTTTCGGACTAACGAGCATCGAGGTATAGGCAATTTACGTGTTTCGGAATTACGATCCTTCGGAATAAATGAACCTTCGGAATATCGAAATCTAACCATATTTTAATGGTATACTTTTAGTCAATTTTACGGGTTGGGCCTGTAATTAGTGATATGCTGTTGTTTGATTTTGATCGCATCATCCAAGGTTATTGTTACTAGAGATGAGGATAGAAAACAAATTAAAATAGATTAAAAAAAGGGGATGAAATGATACGGGTTCCTTAATATATAGAGATAGAGGGAAAACAATTAATCAAAACGAATTTTAAAAAAAAATCAAAAGATTACGCAATGGTTGCCAGGCGTTCAGGTGTCGAGACTTATGGGCCAAATCAATGACTTTTTACCGACTACCATTAGTGCCCTTCTGATATGGCGATCTCGGCCCAAAGCATGTCTCTTCGTAAACTCCTGGAACTCTAGCCGAGGCCCTGACGATTTAGGGGAGGAAACAAGGCTGATCCCAATCACACGGTGCCAAACCGCAAAAATCCTTGAACCTATATTAGCGTCAGACGAGATTCGAACCCGTGCGAGGCGCACGAGTGTGAGCTTACTGCCGGCGTATTAGACCTCTCGGCCATAATAACGTCGGTGCTCAACCGGGAGAATTTAGCCGCTACATGGTGTTTATATTTATGTTGGAATCCCTCCACGATGAATGTGTTAGCGACCCTAAGCTGTGAATGTATCGTGCCCGAAATCGTTCATACACTGTGAGCATGGTCTTTTGTTATGCGGACATTTCAAAGGAACCCTTTGAATTTTTGTCCGCATAACAAAATATCGTGTCCGTAGTGTCAGTAATACACACAGATCCTTGGTACACACAGAGTCATGACGGTATGTATTCAGAGTACATGCTAAGTTTAATGTGTAGCTGATCGCTGGTTTAACGTTGTATTGTACGACGATATACGGTGGATGTTAGAATGGTGTTATTTAAGCAGGGATGTGCACAACTCGAGCATTATATATTCAAACATCTGTATGGATACTAAAGCGTGCTAATGGATGTCAAAAGCATTCCACAATCACTACAATACTTTGATGCCCCATGCGTGGCACCGACTTTTAGCTGCTGTCAACTTGGAAAGCAATATCTTTAATTCACTGTTTTGTCTCTGGAAGCTATGTTTCTTATCACATTTTTGTGCAATTTTCAAGAAAGTTACGGGCAACACCACTAAAGATCATGTACTCAGTTTTCTTCTAAATAATTGTTGAATGATGCATAAAAGGAGATATAAGATGATATTCTAATTTACACAATTAACAAATTTCCTCACTTTCCGCAGATTTTCGGAAATGTGGGATTCAATCATTATCAAAATTATATATTAAGTTGTTTATTTTCATTAACAGAGTTTGCGTGCATTTGCGTGCAACTGAGATATTCTAGTAGAAAAAAACTGTTTATTTTTGTTCGCTGATATTTCTTTTCCTCACAAAAGTATTGATGCAATCCAACAGAACTGGACAAGCGAAATAAGACTCTACATTTCTTTTTTTCTATCTGAGAAATCGTAACTACGCAATCCTGTTCGTTATTATTAAAACACCTGAAAAGCACATGCTGAAAAGACATTTTTTTCTTCGGCGGTGCCATGCATGGGTTCAAAGAAAGAAAGTTGTTTCATATCTTTCATAACACATCATTGATTTAAGTGTTGCATATATGCCATCGTGCAGGGCTTTTGAATAAGCCGTTTTCGCGATGTATTCTTTATCCCTAACTTTATCCCTAAGACGCTATGATATTCGCCTGGATCTGGTGATTCATTTTAAATTGGTGGATATAGATATTAGTTGTTGCTACTCTTTAACTTTCCCGCTATCCGCCACCTTATGAGTCGTTTCAATCAAGGAAACTGGTCAAGTGTGACTTTCTGTGCAACTGGTTTGAACCTTCATGCTGATATGCCGTTGAGCTTGTTCCATATCTTCTACCACTCTTCTTGCAGAATCTTGTCTGGTGACTTTAACATCAACCCTGGCCCTTGCCAATACTCCATCTTCGTAATGTATTCACAACTTTCCCTCTTTATACTGCCTTGTAACACGTAAACAGGGATGTGTTATGGAAGGATATGAAATAACTTTCTTTCTTTGACCCCATGCGTGGCACCGCCGAAAAAAAAAATCTTCTCAGCATGTGCTTTTCAGGTGTTTTAATAATAGCGAACAGGATTGCGTAGCAACGGTTTCTCAGATAGAACAAAAAGAATGTAGAGTCTTATTTCGCTTGTCCAGTTCTGTTGGATTAAATCAATACTTTTGTGAGGAAAAGAGATATCAGCGAACAAAAATATACAGTTTTTCTCCTAAAATATCTCAGTTGCACGCAAATGCACGCAAACTCTGTTAATGAAAATAAACAGCTTAAGATATTATTTTGATAATGATTAAATCCCACGTTAGCGGGAATCTGCGGAGAGTGAAGAAATTTGTTAATTGTGTAAGCAAGAATATTTTCTTATATCTCCGTTTGTGCATCATTCAACAATCACTTAGAAGAAAACCGAGAACAGGATATTTAGTGGTGTTGCCCGTAACATTCTTGAAAATTGCACAAAAATATGATAAGAACATAGCTTCCAGAGACAAAACAGTGAATTCATGATATTGCTTTCCAAGTTGACAGCAGCTAAATGTCGGTGCCGCGCATGGGACATCAAAGCATTGTAGTGATTGTGGAATGCTTTTGACATTCATTAGCACGCTTTAGTATCCATACAGATGTTTGAATATATTATGCTCGAGTTGTCCCCCCTTCCTAACACATCCCTGACGTAAATACATTCACCTATATTCACGGTTTCGTGATTCATTTTCAATGGATGGAACGCAAACGCAATCTGAATCTCTTGGTTGTTGCTACTCGGACAAACCTCGAACAAGCTTTTGGGGTTACCACTAGTAACGTATTGTTTGAAAGACGTGAATAACATTTGATTACATAATGAAATGGTCTGCTGGTGTGGGGATGTGCATACTTTACGAAATTGCTCTATCAAAGAATTAACTTATTATGAATTGACTTCCCTTTGGTCTATGATGACCCAAGCCTCATCAAACTACTGGACTTTCAGGTGTTTTAAACAATACGCTGTATTTCTGATTAGGCAATGCCTTTCTCTGAATAACAAAAAAACGTCTGTTTTGAGAAATATGTCAACCGTGCAGTCTTCGCTGGGGTACATAGCTGACCCACTAAAGTACCAGACTTTCAGGTGTTTTAAACAATACGCTGTATTTCTGATTAGGCAATGCCTTTCTCTGAATAACAAAATAACATCTGTTTTGAGAAATATGTCAACCGTGCAGTCTTCGCTGGGGTACATAGCTGACCCACTAAAGTACCAGACTTTCAGGTGTTTTAAACAATACGCTGTATTTCTGATTAGGCAATGCCTTTCTCTGAATAACAAAATAACATCTGTTTTGAGAAATATGTCAACCGTGCAGTCTTCGCTGGGGTACATAGCTGACCCACTAAAGTACCAGACTTTCAGGTGTTTTAAACAATACGCTGTATTTCTGATTAGGCAATGCCTTTCTCTGAATAACAAAATAACATCTGTTTTGAGAAATATGTCAACCGTGCAGTCTTCGCTGGGGTACATAGCTGGCCCACTAAAGTACCAGACTTTCAGGTGTTTTAAACAATACGCTGTATTTCTGATTAGGCAATGCCTTTCGCTGAATAACAGAATAACATCTGTTTTGAGAAATATGTCAACCGTGCAGCCTTCGCTTGGGGTGCATAGTTGATCATTATGCGCACACTGTGAGTAAGCCATTTTCGTAATGTATTCACAATTTTCCCCCTTACTGCCTGGTGACGCGTTATTATATTTACATGTATTTCGTGATCCAGTTTCAATAGAGGGAACGCACTCTGAATCTAATCAGTCTTTGCTACGCGGACAAACCTCGGACGCGCAGCTTTGGGGTTACCATCAGTAACGTTTTGTTTGAACGACGTGAATGAAACTTGACTACATAATGAAAATGGTCTGTTAGTTTGGGGATGAGCGAAGGGAAATTTTGATGAAATTGTAAAAAGAATTTTTTTTCGGACACCTCCGGACACAAAATTGAGGTTAATTCTATGGAGGTGGAACACTCAATAAACGATTTACAATATAATTGTAAGGAAACCCTATTATTCTAACGACATATATTTGGCTATTTTATCTGAGACTGTGTCGACTTTTGAAAATCAACGTTTGTTTCATTTCATTTTATATTTGTCGAATACATGTAATCGTTTTTCCTGTTGGTCTGTTACAAAAATATTTTTGTTTAACTTGCTCCCATGACTTCATTTCTGCATCAATTGTGATAAAACTTGGTACACATGATCCTTGGGTAATACTACATGTGGCGTTGTGAAGATGATGGAGTCAAAGGTCATCTACGGATCAAAAGGTGAAATGATATGGGTCCATGTGCATCATTTTCCTCTTGGAAATGTTAACAAAAATGTTAACGGCCCCATTTGGCCAATCTGGGACCCATCTATATTTTGCAAAGTACTTCCCATATCAGGTCCATATGGGCCAAATGGGCCGAAAAAAATAAAAATGGAGGGATGATATTTCATATAACTAATCATACTTGGATAGGCTACATACGAGCACGTACACAATCCTTACCCTTTCCTATCTTATCCTACCCTTTCCTATCCTACTCGATCATATCGTATTCCTCAGTACACTCACTTTTATATTATATATATAGTACAAGGGAAATTTAGTGTAATTAAAGATGAAGATTTTGTTGTAATTATTGTTGTCTAGACTCAATTAGGTGTCATTTTTTTTAATAAAACGGTTATTGGAATGTATGTTTAAATATTCGTTCTATCGAGTTATATGCCGGTAATCTATTCAAATGTACAAAAATATGACACAAGTCAATAGGCATAATGCATGAATGAATATTCATGGGCATCTCAGTTATCATGTGGGTTCCAGATGGAAAAAATAAGACCACAGTGCCCATATACATACCACATGGGGCCCATGGTCTTATTATCTGGGTTCTAGGTGGGACAAACCATATGGGCCCCATACGGGTTGAACATTGTGCATATATATGGGCCCCAGTTATAGACCCACATGATTCCCATTTGGGCCCCAGATACTTTGGTATCTGGGTTATTGAAACCAAGTTGGCCAAACTCGATCAGTGATAGATAACTTTGAATGAAACAAGAGCCCTTTATACACAGAGCTAGGCCAACTCGGTCCGAGATTTTTTTCAAACGAGGCAACATGGCGCATATTCATTTTTCTTAACTGCTTGCCCAACAAAGCAATACGTACGCGCCATGTTGCTATTGTATTGAAACCGAGTTGGCCAAACTCTCTGTAAGAAAGGCTCTAGACGGGAGCAGAGCCATCTATAAACAGAGTTTGGCCAACTTTAGGTAACAACCTGGTGCGTGTTGCTTTGTTGGGCAAGCGAATAGCAAAATAATATGCGCCATGTTGTAACCGAATGAAACCGAGTTGGCCAAACTCTGTTTATAGATGGCTCTGGACGGGAGTATAGTATGTCTGTGACTGAAGACGGAAAGTGCGCCCCCTTTATAACAGTACCATTTCTCATGTTTTCAAGTTTGCATGCATGGATAGACTCAAATCAATTACTTTCTCAAAAGTGACTGATTTGATTTATCATGTTTTCAAGTTATTTACAAGTGACACTATCATCATCCGGATGAGCACTGAAATTTCTGCGTAAAAGTCAAGATTTACAGTGTTATATTAACAATTAAATAGTAAATCATATGTAAGGATATAACAGATACATGTGCATTATGCAGTAGACAAAGAAATGTGGACTATACACACCTTTTTTAAAACCTCAGCTACATGTTATGGGGATTAACTGATTTAAAAACAATTTTGCTGGAGTAACTTATGCATAAGAACTTAAACGAAAGGTGTTTTCCCACTTGCTCCTCCTTGTCGTGTCATTCCCACAATACTGTCTCAGAATGAATCGCCAATCTTGGATGTGGCATAGTAAAGTGAATACCGAAGTATATTCTATTCTTCCAGCTGTCATGACAACTGCAAGAGTCATTGCATGTTTTCATGGGTAGGGAAGGGGGGGGGGGTGACGGAGAAACACGAGCAGACAGATTAGAACAGTCACTATGAACACGGCCTTTCATTACGCGGACACAATTTAAAAGGGAACCTTTGAAATTTTGTTCGCATAACAAAAGACCATGCGCATAGTGAGGAACATTGACAGAAGAAGGATGTGTCAAAAGTGAAAAAGAGGATTACAACAAAGTTGATCTAGCTACGCCATTGGCAAGAATACATTTTTTCCTGTTTTTATTTTAATTTTGACAAAGTAAACAAAACCAAAACAGCCCCAATATACATTAATCTAGTAACATCTGAGAACTTTACAACAAGCATCTCTCTCTCTCTCACACACACAAACACACACACACACACGTCCCCAAGGGCATATTTATATGCATGTTTTTATCAATGTTGACAATGTTGAGGACAAAACGTTATTGCAAGAGCTACGAAACTTCAGGTAAAAGCTGGCTAGACATTTTACTGGACTTTTTTTTTAAACAAAAGCCTCGAAAAATAAGATCTTTCCCCTGAAACCTACATGAATATCATTTAACATTTTAGACATGAGTAAGGACAATTTATACAGAGGTCTTTTATGTCCCCTTCTGGTAAAAAGAAAATCAGAAGCGAATCGTAACATATGGGACATCACGGAGAATGAAAGCGAATCGAGGAGTGGGACAGTTAAAGGGATATTTTACCCCGAAATAATGTTTCAATAAAAGCAGACACATGAAAGAAACATATTAGTGAAGGTTTGACGAAAATCGGTCAAAGGAAAAGAAAGATTAGATTTTAAAGTTTTGATTTTGTGACGTCACGTGCAAGGTGCTCTCCCAAAGGTTGTGTACGTAATGAGTCCCTAAATTGCTCTTTTTCTTTTTTTTTTTTTTCTTTTTTTTTTTTTTGGGGGGGGGGGGGGCGGAACTATTCCCTTCCATTTTAGTATGTGCGTACAAATATAAGTTTGATGATGTATCAAATGCACAGGTAAAAGAATACATATCCTTATGAGAAAATGCACATTAAAAATGTACAAAACTTATAGGAGAGCACCTCGCACGTGACGTCACAAAATCCAAATTTTAAAAGATCACAACTCTCTTATCGTTAGACGGATTTTCATCAAACCTTCACTTTCTTTCATGTGAGGTGCATGAACACAACCCAGTCTGTTAACAAATATGTCTGGTAAGACAGACTATGCCCCAATCCCATCCTCGCTCCTCCTCTAAGAAGCCAGAGGAGCTATGACGTCATTAGGGCATAGTCTGTGTTACCAGACACAGTATTTAACAGACTGGGTTGTGTCCATGCACCTCACAGCCTAGTACCTAGGCTAATCGCTGGTCTGATAAATGGGAAAGGGGTCACACCAAGGATGTTTAAGCACATGGATATACATCGCTTTGAACAAGGTTTGATGCCGCCACTTAATATTCATGACTAGCAACTGCTCTCAACAATATGATGCATACGCGATTGCGTCACGTTCACCTGCACTTTATAATAGGTCATACGCATTCCTATACATGCATACATTTCAGCTTTCGCTGCTGAACTTTTAATTTTGTCACTCAGTGCTTATTATGTAGTTAATAAGGACAAGCGAATACGAAATTTGATACTTTTTGAGAAGGAAATACTTGCTTGAGCGCGGTTGGCCACGTTTTTCATGTTACATGTTCGAAAGGAAAATATATTAAAGCAACGTTTCATGCAATCTTGTAAGCAGGTATGATGCGGAACATTGTGAAATTGAGACTTTTATACTGCAACTTGATATCACGGTTAGAGCCTTTTTGCCATATTGTAACACTTTTCCTCGATTGAATCTTCATAGATGCATCGTAGGTATCACTTGTCACAACTGCGCAAGCATATGGGGTGAGGATATTTCCCCAAATTCTTGTGCGCATCCGAATATACGTCAAATCCAGGCAAAAATCATCCAGAGATCGGCGGCATCGAACATGGGGATCAAAGAGAAAATTTTGTAAAGCGTTCTTTTGTGACTAGAAGGAGAGTACAATGAATCTGCATTGATTAAACGGCAGCTGGATATCCTTGTGCTTAAACATCCTTGGTCACACTTTCCCAACTGCACAGTCTGCAGGCATAGTCTCAATTCAGTCAGTTTCTCAAAGGTATAAGATAAATCATCTCTGGTGTTAAGATCACAAATTTTTGAGTGATAATGATAATAATTATAATAGTAATTTTTAAAATTGCCTACAATTGTCAAAATTCCATAAATGATAACACAGCAACGCGGCGAATGTGTGATCCTGTATGAATAAAAATGGCCTTCATTATACAGTCCTTCACAGCCAAACGGCAGGCACCGGAAAATACGCTCATTTTATTTTCAGCGAGGTAGTCGTGACCTTCACTTGACCTCTCGAACCGCGGAAAACGTCTCCTTTTCAAACTGCGATATCTTCATGAATATACCATATTTTCGTGCGCTTTCTTTTGTAACTGTATGTTGGAGGTCGAATTTTACCAAGTGTGAAAAAACATTTCATTAAAACAGGCAGACAAATATTGCAAATTCGAGATAAATATGTGGTTCTAATACAAATTAAAAAAAATGAAATAAACTCTATATTCCAATGTCAATCGCTTTTGAGCCCTTAACATTTAGAAATCATCTGAAGCGGAATTTATTGTACTTTATGGAGATACCATTATTTTTCAACCTCCCCCCATAGAAGGGTCAGGATCCAGCAAAATATCAACCATGTTCAAATCCAAAATGAGCGAGATATGACGAAGTTGTGAGCGATCCTAACCAGCCAATCATAGTCCACGATAATAACAAAATTCTACTGGCGATCCAAGGGTCGCTCATTTTGGATTTGAACATGCTTGATATTTTGCTGGATCCTGACCCTTCTATGGGGGGAGGTTGAAAAATAATGGTATGTCCATAAAGTACAATAAATTCCGCTTCAGATGATCTCTAAATGTTAAGGGCTCAAAAGCGATTGACATTGAAATATATAGTTTATTTTCATTTTTTTAATTTTTATTAGAACCACATATTTATCTCGAATTTGCAATATTTGTCTGCCTGTTTTAATGAAATGTTTTTTCACCCTTGGTAAATGTCGACCTCCAACATACAGTTACAAAAGAAAGTGTACAAAAATATGATATATTCATGGAGATATCGCAGTTTGAAAAGGAGACCTTTTTCGCGGTTCGAGAGGTAAAGTGAAGGTCACGACTACCGAGCTGAAAATAAAATCGTGTGTTTTCTGCTGCCTGCGGACGAATATCGGTTGCGAAGTCCGTATGATTTCTGAAAATTCGTGTCACTTTGAAGACGAATAGCTCAAATGTTTTATTTTTGAGCCCAAACAAAACTGGAATCAAATTCTCCGCTGGAGTACCGGCTTTCCAAAGCTGTAACTGGTATTGCCGTTCAATTTGTAGAAGGGTCAGGATCCAGCAAAGTCTGGGAGCTTACATATATATCGGTTGCGAAGTCCGTACGATTTCTGAAATCTCGCGTCATTTTGAAGACGAATAGCTCAAATGTTTTATTTTTGAGCCCAAACAATATTAGAATCAGAATCTCCGCTGAAGTATTGGCTTTTTAGAGCCGTAACTGTCGTTGCCGTACAATCCATAGAAGGGTCAGCATCCAGCAAGGTCTGAGAGCTTACATATTTAAAAAAAAATTGAGGCCTGTTTTTGAAGGCAAATAACATAAAAACTCCTTTGCGGATTTCGAAAAAAACTAAAAACATTTATTAAGAAACATATAATCTCAATCCCTGTCTAAAAAAATCCTGATCAGTATGCTTACAGAAGACCCCAGCAAAAGATCTCGCGAGCATGTCGAATTCCTTCATAATCTAGATGCAGCAAAATCTGCGCGTGAGATTTTGCGAGACGAAAAATAAAACGCTCACAATTTCTATAGAACGAGCGAGCGCTGCCGATTGACTGTTCATACTAGTACTGCCATTAACGGCCATAAAGGGTCTCTTGATCCTTGGTTACCATATCTGATAATCTTTCAGGAATGGCGTGGACTTATGGGCCAGTCTTTTGTTATTAACAAGACGCTTTGTATCTGTACAAGAAGGCTACGTATGGTGTAACTTTTGATCTGTCTTGTCATTCTGGGCCATCTATCGCATGGATGACCGACACATGAGAATCCTTCAAACGTTTCCATCTGATTCTCCATTCGTTCACCTTGGGGAAACGGGTTGTGAAAGGATACTGTAATGCTGCAAAGGGCCATACAAAAGCCCTGTTGCATAAAACTTATCATTGATGGTAACTCTGCTACCAATGCCAACTTCTACAGAAACCTCGAATTTGAGCAGTGCTCCCATAAAAGTTCCCATCGATGGCAAGTTTTATGCAACGGGGTCAAAATTTGGATATTAATTTGGTATCACCCAATGAAGGTTCATTTGTACCAAGTATGAATAAAATTGATGCAGAAATAAAGAAATGAGAGCAAGTTCTTCCCAAACTTTAACATTTTTGTAACAGACTAACCGACTGACAGACTATTAGGTCTCAGCCGAGCTTAATTCAGGCGAGACAAAAAGCAAAATCAAAATATTTGGGTGATCGTTCCTTTTCATGCTCTGCCCAACGTATGTGGAATTCTTTACCAGCCTCCACCAGTTCCATAACTAGTATAACCTTGTCAAGGTCAATATCAAATAACCCATCTTATGAAAAAGGCATAAATTAGTTTCTTGAATCGCTACATTCATGTGTTATTATTGTCTGATAATTTTCATTATTTTCTTATTTTGTTCGAATGTTATATGTAAAGCTCTTAGATATACATTTCGTATGTGAAGCACTTTATGAAGTTATCATCATCATTATTTGAGTTGTAACTTGTTTGAAATAATTTTTCAAAAGTATTCAAAACAGTTTTTAACACCTAGCAGCAAGCCAAATGGAATTAATAGCTCCCCCACTAAATTACCTCATTGAACTGGGTGACATGGAAGATATACCGTTAGATCCATGCGAGGCGAACAACTGTGGGAATAACACCCAGTGCGTGCCAGGCGAGGATGCGGCCGGTGTGACGGCATATCTCGTACCAGCGTTATATCTGGTTCTCGGAACAATATATGCCAGCAGCTATCGTTCTCGTTATTACATATCGTTCCAGGAGGAACCAAATATACCGTGATTTACACGGCATATTTGGTTCATTGTGATATGTGGTTCCTTTCCGTATTATGAGCCTAGTTCCCTAGACGATGTTTGCAAATTGCTCTCATCGCTCTGTAGACGCGATGGTTTTGACGGGGGTAGGGGTCCACGCAACCAATAATTTGGGAAAATACAAATATGTACAGTTGCTGGAGATACCTCTTAATGACAGCTATCTCCTCTCCAAATGTGCTTATTTCTTCTACTGCCAAAAATGACTGGCGTATGGCTAGGCTATGGCACGTGTGTACTGTATGGTGGGGTGGATAAAGTGAAAAATTTTGCACTTTTGCCTACAAGCACCAAATTTGGCACACATGCATGAAATTATATTTGGAACAATACATGTATTACCTATAGAGGCATCTCAAAATATTTTCAGAGGCACCTGGGGGCTGCCTCTAAAGTACCCCAGGGGCCCTAGTATATTAATTATCATTCTTTACGAAAACGCGCCACCGGACTTGAAAAAAAAAAAACCTTGATAGGAATCATCCTTAGGTAATAGGGACCTTACATTGTTCAAATGTGTGGTCATAAGTGGCAAGGCGGTGGGGTAGCCCCCAAGCACCCCTGGGGCATTATCTCATATTTTGGGACATTTTCTCAAGAATAAGAACTGGATTTTAACCAAACTAGAAAGGAATCATCCTGAGGAAACAGGGACCATTAGTTCTTAAACTTGTGGTGTACAAGCGGTTAGGGGCTGGGGAAGGGGGTAGCCCCCAAAACACCCCAGGGGGAATTTTTCTCTTATTTTTTAAATACTTTTTCTCAAGAATAAATAACTGGAACCATCCTCAGGTATTAGGGACATTAGGTTGTTAGCATGGAGGACAGAAATGGCAAGGAGCTGGGAGTAGGTAGCTCCCCCCCCCCCAAAAAAAAAAAAAAGATAAATGCCCCCATGCATTTTTTTGAGCACTTTTTTTCTTAAAATGTTGAAGGAGCATTTCAGATGTGGTGGGGGAGGGGATGCGCTGTAGCTAGTTAATGTCAGATGGATTCCCCATTTGAACCAAATCTTTCCCATTGTCAGAGAAAAATGGGGGGGGGGGGGTCCCCCCCCCCCCTCCGCCCCTTGCCACTTGTTTACCACCATGTGAAGAACTAAAGGTCCCTAATACCTAATGATGATTCTTATCATGTTTGATTAAAATCCCGTTGTTCAACCTTCTGAAAAAGTCAAGAATAAGGGGAAGTTGCCCAATGGGGCTTTTTTTTGTGGGGGCGGGGGGGGGGGAATACCCCCTCCCAGGTCCTTGCCATTTATGTACCCCCATTTTAACAACTTAAGGTCCCTTGTACCTAACGATGGTTCCAGTTATTAATTCTTGAGAAAAAGTATTAAAAATATAAAAGAAAGTTTCTCCCTGGGGCGTTTTGGGGGCTACCCCCCTTCCCCGGCCAGCCCCTTGCCGCTTATGCACCCCAAGTTTATCAACTAACGACCCCTATTACCTAAGGATGATTCCTATCAAGTTTGGTAAAAATCCAGGTATTCATTCTTGGGAAAATGTCCCAAAATAAGAGAAAAATGCCCCAGGGGGCGTTTGGGTTATCTTCCGGCCCCCTTGCCACTTATGACCACACATTTTAACAAGGTAAGGTCCCTATTACCAAAGGAGGATTCCTATCAAGGTTTTTTTTTTCTTTTTGAAAATATTTTGAGATGCCTCTATATCTAATATTGTTTTAAATGTGATTTTAAACATGTGTACCAAATTTGGTGTTTGCAGACAAAAGTGCAGAATTCATCTGATATTTGTCGCTTAACCACCCCCCTAGTACGTCCACACCTGTATAAACATGAAAGGCAGAGTGCATGCTCTAGTAATATTCAAAGTAGCCTTTGATCACGGCCTCAAGGCTTAATGATTTCCTCCGTCAGCGCAATACCCCACTAGCGCCTGGAATGAGACTAACCGCGCTAACCCCAGTGACAGGCGAGGGGTGAACGGAAGATCTTTCGGAGCGCGAGGAGTGTCGGCATATTTCGGCGCACGGGATAGTTCCGTGGATACAACTGCTGATACAACTGAGGGACAACCCACACCCACAGAGCCTTGTCAAAAGGCTATATCGACCCTAGTACAGCATCTCTATGTACAATTGATACTAAAAGGCTGTCAGTGATTCGAAGATGTGGAGGTGATGTTAAAAGTAATAGCGCATTAAAAATGGTTGCTTACTTCAATTAGATATTAACGTGTGGATAGTTGCTCGCTAGCGGTGTGCGATTCCTGTGCTTATCTATGGTAAAGTGTCTCGTTCTCTCAAGCCATAAATAAGTTCGGGATTATTTCCGATCGCCCAAAAGTTTACGCGAAAACGATACTTGGTCAGTTGGAACGATATCTGTCAATGAGAACGACATATGCCATACCACTGGAACATAATATACCGGTATATCGTGTTCCAGAACGATATATACCGGGATATTTGGTTCTGAGAACCAAATATAATAGGAACGGAATATAATTTCGTAACGGTAAAAGTCTCGGATATGACAACATATCTGTTGATATTGCAAAACCTTGTACATACTTTATTCGCAGACCTTTGGCACACATATGCAATCTGTCAATACAAATTGGTGTATTTCCCTCCAAAATGAAAATCGCAAAAGTTGTACCCATATTCAAGAAAGACCTCACTTCAGATTGTAGCAAATATAGACCCACTTCTATCCTTCCACTATTTTCCAAGGTACTCGAGAGAGTTGTTTACAATCGTATCTACAATTTCATGGTGTGTAATATCTCCTTTGTTCCAACCAATACGGGTTTAGAGCAAATTGCTCTAGCGAATTTGCTTTAATCAATCTTTATGATAAAATCCTGAATTGTGTCTGAATAAGCATGCAATAGCTATTTTTATGGATTTATCTATTTAGCATTTGATACCCTGTCGCATACAATACTATTAGCAAAATTGCGTTATTACGGGATTCGGGGCATACCACTTCGTTGGTTTCAAGGCTATCTAGCTGACAAAAAATAATACACTGTGTATGACTCACATACTTCTGATTTCATGTTTCTTACACCTGGTGTACCACATGGTTCACTACTTGGTCCTTTATTGTTTCTAATATATATATCAATGATATAATAAATTCCCCACATCCTTGTGACTACGTTCTTTTTGCAGTCGACACTGCTTTAGTCACCTCTGAGGAAAGCATTTACATTTTGATCAATAAAGTGAATGTTCATTTAATGCATGTTCACGATTAGCTTTTGTGCAATAGATTATCTCTAAACGTTGTAAAAACTCCATTTGTTGTTTTCAGACATAGGCAAGACCTAAATACTTGTTAAAATGATGATCCCTTATACATCAACAACATAAGAATTAAGCAATGTTCTGTGGTTACATGTCTTGGAGTCCTTGTAGATATGTGTATGATAAAAATATCACGTAACATTGGTATCATGAATAATCTGAAACTCACTATTCCACGTAAATTCTTGTTAATGATGTACAATGCATTCATAGTGCCTCACATCGCTAATTGCAATGCGTTATGGGGTTCGTTGCATCCTTCTAGATTAGTCAGACTTCATCGTTTATACATAACAGAATCCTCCGTATTATGTGCCAGTTCTCATTACCTTGAATCTTCGTTACCCCTGTTCGAACGTTGCTTAATGTTTTTGATATAAATACGATGCAAATTGCCTGTTTAATGCGTAGATACTTTTCAAACCTAATATCCCATGCACATGTTTTCATTGAATGCTGAAATTTATCAGTACAATACCCTTCAACCTGTTAAATTCCACATGTGGAAAGTTAAATACCAAATACTCTTTCCAAATCAGCCCGTTGTTTAGGTCCAGCAACCTAGAATTCATTACCAGCCGACATTCAGAATGCTTAGTTTCGTAATTCTTTTAAAATCAACTTGTAAACAGTGTCAAAATAAAATGTAAGCCAAATTACAAAGGTTAACTGACTGGCAATGGAAGCCACGTTGCTCAGTAATGTGTTTCTTTTGTAATAGCTTTAAATACCACCTGGCCGATTTAATTCAACTCATCTTCTAAAAGCCCTTATACCATATGTTTTATAATAAAGGTAACCTAGACTCTGTGGCGCACTGGATGCATCGCATTCTTAATTCTTTTGTCTATCTTTTTCGCAGATAGGAGCCGTGCCTAATTTATTGTTACTCGCGTTTTTCCGGTTTGCCTGATTTTGCGCACTGGATGCATCGCATTCTTAATTCTTTTGTCTATCCTTTTCGCCGCTAGGAGCCGTGCCTAATTTATTGTTACCCGCGTTTTTTCAGTTTGCCTGATTTTGCCAAAGGGTATTATGTAATAGTAAGCGACTTCAGCACATTTGGGAGAACATGATTGGCAGATTTTGTTTTGTTATGATGGAACGAGGGTCCGAGAGTACATGAGTTTGAGGTAGTGGTGTGAGAAGCTATTTTGTCGTGATTGACGAAAGACCTGTTTTGTCACCCACGGGGAGGAGTCCTGTGTGCGGGAGAGAGTCGGGGAAGTCTGGGGACTTGCTACATGAGAGTGAGTGTATCCGCCCTAACTCTAGCTGCCACTGTTTCTACTGTCATGAGCGGGAAGTGCAGACGGTCGTCATGTGGACACAAATTCCTCCGGGAGGCAGGCAACAGGGTCTTCAATTCTTCAAAATAACTGTAAGTCTGAAACATGCCAGTTTGTGGGTGGTTTCTACAACTGTTTAATTTCTGTATAGGCAAGTCTTTCAGATTGAAGTTTGGCTTTCTAAAAATTAGTGCTTTCAACTAAAGTGAACATTTTAAATGCAAACAATTTCTGACAAGAAAATTACTATTTCAAATTGAATGATTTCTTCTAGTTCCGAAAGTGAACGTATGTATTTTTCAGCAAAAACTGAAATGTGTTCAATTAGTAGTCAAATGTCATAACATAAACAGCATTCCTCCTCTCTAAATATTCTTTACCTTGCGCAACATAGAATAAAATAAGTTAACAACTTTAGCTCCCCGGTATAATTATTTTATTTATCTGCATGCTCTTTTTACACAGGTATACCCAATTTATCAAGCCACTGAGGCATTTACGGGTAAACCTTTTTCTGCATTGTATATACTTGACTCGTGCTCGTATTGGGCATTCTCATTTGACTCATGCATACTTATTTGCAGTGGAAAATCCACCTCAATGCATATCATGCAATTATATACTTACGATTAAACACATTCTCCTTGAATGTGTTGAACTTGCAAATATTCGTATTAACTTTTTGATTGTCCTGACCTCAAGACATTATTTAGAGATATTTCGCGATTATGTGTTATAAACTTTCTAAAGACTTTCTTTACACTTTCTTTTCACTAGATTTTAAGTGGGAAACTGATCGTATCCCAATCACCAAGAGGTATACCCTTGGGCAAGGTATTTTATTCCAATTGCCTAGTCTTTCGGAGGAGACTTTAAACCGTCGGTCCCGTGTAAAGGAGAGTCACACCATTGGTAGGTTAAGAACCTGCTTCTCTTTTCATAAAGAGTAGGGAAGATATCTCGAGGAATTAGTTAACATATTGATTTATTTCCGATTTATAATCCTGCTCAAATTCTGTAAATCACACTAGGGAAACTTGAATTGTATAATCTTTTTAGATGAACTGTTCGACACTCATATGACACTCGAGTGTTAGTCTTGTCGTTAATTTCTTATCAATCAATCAATCAATCAATCAATCATTGTTTATACTTACATCTCTGCAATACTCATGTTGTGCCGCTTTTTATTAATCGTCGCTGTTGCCGTTCAGTCACTATTGATACTTTCCTATGTTAAGTCATATGTTGACATAATACATGTTTCAATGTTGTATATTTTTTTAGTTGTTCTAGATTCGATGTACTGGTGGTCAACACGCGACCCATCGACATCGCCTGGCCCGCCAACGCCAAGGAGATCGCGCGGGAGATCCTGGATTATGTCACGGACGGCGACACACGCCCTCTCCTGGTCCATGCCTTTTCCGTCAGCAGCCACGTGTACGCCGACATGCTCGACCTGATGGATGCATCAGAGGGAGAAGAAGCGCGCGTCTGCGGAGCAGAGTAGCCGTTAGGCCTATGCATCGGTGCATTACCGCATCGTTGATCAGATCCTGTACATTTGTATTCTCTCCATGCAGGGATAGCTACGAGGGTATCTACTCGCAGGCCTCCAACAACTCCTTTACGCACTTTGTCATCAAGACGGTTGCAGAGACCTACTATTGGCTGACCAACAAGTACACCATGGATAGCATCGTCAAGGTGAGCTTGAAGGGTGAACTCTCCCGTGAGCATTGGCGTGAAGATGTGTAGTAAACCAATGTGGTTTTCAGGGAATGGTAATGTATGAGTTAAAGGTCCGTCTCATTTGTGGAGATGTCGCAAGCACAGCATAGATAAGTTACAGAGACTTACAGGAGACTTAAAAAAAAAATCAAACGCATTCGAATTCACGATGACTTCTCGGAGACCCGTCTAGTCTCGCGGAGACTCGGTCTCGAACGCGCTGCCGCACGTTCCAGTTCCACGTTCCACGTTCCAGAGAAACTCGGCACTAATTTACATCTTGGGGAATCATAATTCATAATGATTCATTAATGTATGAAGGAAAGCGAGAATTCCACAAGAATTCCGTCGTCGGCGGGGACGCTACTGTAGGAAGCGCCAAAGCACGCCGAATTAAAGAATGAGTGAGGGAGGTTGTCGAGAACTCGCGGAGCTCAACAAATGAACACTAGGCTAAATCTTCCTAAAGGAGTGGTCACTATAGACAGTAGGATGGACTTTGCCACGACTTAACGAAGGATGAGTGAGGGAGATGATTAATCCGCGCAGCCAGCTTGACAAATGAACAAGAAATCTCTCCTACCAGAGATGCCATTACAGGATGGACTTTTGCGAAACTTGACAAAATGGTAAGGGAGAGAGAGAGTCCGCTGAGCTAGCGCAACAAATCAACTCTAAATCTTGCCTAAAATAAAGGTCAAGATGAATTAAGGGATGGGCTTTGGAACGATTTGAAGAGAACGCGCAGTGGTAGCTCAACTAATCAACGCTACATCTCTCCTTAAGGAGAGGTCGTTGAAGGGTGGACTTTCCCCACAGAGGAACACCGGGGTAACTCCACACATGTCCTATATAAATATCAGCGACACATGTCTCTCTTGATTAAGCTGCGAGCTTTAGGATTGACTGGTCAGAAATAACCGCCAATCTTAATTGTTTACATGCCGAAACTCGCACATCATTATTGAACCAGCGGACTGCATCTCCTTTGGGGTATTGAGCATTAGTTTATAACTGATGCAGGGGAACAAAAGGTATTTTGTATCCACCCATTGGACAATCAGTATAGACATGTTCACCGTAATAGCGGATCATATTCAGATCTGCCTAGAACGAGTATTTACCTAACTTGTGACATATGACTCAAGTCATAGCTGTATGTGTTATGTCACACAAAGAAGAATGTTTCATTATCATGTATGTACATTATGAAACTGATATGTGAGCCAAGAATCTGAAGGTTGAGATTTTGTACGTCGTATACTGTGTAAAGTTTACATGAAAGAGTTTGGATTGATGAAAAAGAACCAGGGGTATGGGGCATGGGAAGAAGGATTATTAAGTTGATAAGCATCCTGACTGACTGGTTTACCATGATATGCAATTGATACAAAGAGCTCAGTACAGAGAACTGTGTGGTACTCCATGATCGCCTACGTCACACGATAAAGCACCCAGAGAGAGAGAGAGAGAGATAATATATCAAGCAGTCATATTAACTATGAAGATAGCTTGGAAAGACCACAAGGCAAATCATGATCGTTGAATTATTTCACGAAAAGTTGGATTGCATGCATGAATACTTTTGAACAAACAATGACACCACCTCTCTTAACCCTAATACTCCCGGGGTATTTCAAAACATGTAAGGGTTTGGGGGGGGGGCATTATGGCCATGGGCCGCCCGATTTCCTCATTTTTTTTGTAAGGGTCAAGAATTATGTACTCTACAAGTTGTATGGCTAAATTTACGAAAGTGCCTTTATTTTTTTTAAATTCAATAATGTATGATCATTTATGCAAGAAATCACTAGATAAAGCCTCAGGAATATCAATTTCTGGTACAAATGTCTTTCAAAAATCCCTCATCAATTCCTGAAAAAATGATAGGTAGTGGTCATTATTTCTCACGTATTTCATTGTTTTTTGTCACGCGCATTTTGCGATTTGGGTGTAAGTGCGTGTGAATGTGGGTGTATGTGGGTTTGTGTGTGTTGTAATTATTTATACTACCTATTAGAAAAGTATTTACATAAAACGGGAAATCTCCTGCATGATTTTGCCCATATGGTTGTGCTCAGTCATATAGAAAAATCGCGAAATTTCAGTGACATGTGTTTGGTAAACGTAATCTGATATCGGCACGGTAGGTCCGATCGTCATAAATTTGGTATCAAAATGTGCGGAAAGGATCAGAAAAAAAATCATGTTCGTTTCGAAATATTGAGGTGTTCGGAAGTACCGACAAAATATTGACGAGGGTTGGGGGAATAATGCACCCCCGTGAGTATTAGGATTAAAGGATTATGTGAAGCACGTTGAATTCTCAATACTGCACATATAAGGGAAAGTCGTCCCATGATGTATTAGTGTAAGAGACGTCACACACACGCCTGTGTTGCAAGTAATAGCATGTGAAGTGCACAGTATTGATGCAAGAACACGACATGGAATTCATTCTCTATAAGAAGCAGAATAATTGTGGTTGTATTTAATTGAGGAAAGCAATGTTTGAACAAACTATTTCTCAAATGACATTTTATTGCATGTGAATCTCCAACGATATAAGCTATCCATCATGTACATTGTATATCTATATATTCATGTTATCAGAATGCAGTATCGGCGTGTGTAAAGTATCTAATTGGTGATTCAAATGGCCTAGCTTCTTTGCATTGTAGAGTGTACAGCTCGGTTTTCTTGATTTCCCCCGAGATATTCCTTCACATATACATATATGATTCTCTCTGCTTGTGATCTGCGTCGGATTTCGCTGAAACTCCTTGAGTCGGACGCAAGGACGACGCAGGGAAGGATCGTAGAAGTTGGCAATCAAGGTGCCAAATCCACGTAGAAAAACACGGACGGGCGGTTGTGACCATGGCATAAGGGATCCTAGTATAAATGTACTTATCTTTTAAAGGATGGAATAATAAGAACTTCATAAGTTATACTTCTAAGCGTTTAATAAAGACAGCACTATAAAAGAACAGGTATGTATTATAAATTTTAGTTCTTGAAATAGAATGTATGTTTGTCACATATACCATCTAATATCCCTCATTCTCATTTTCAATTTTATATTGTAATAAATTATTTTACTTTCTTACTCTGATTTTAGTTGTATTTTTGTGGGGAAGGGGGGGGGGGAGGCTCAGATAGCAAATAATATGTAAGAAAACAACATGACATTTTTTATATTCAGGAGAGTTTTTGTCGACAATTGCCAAAATGTTGCATCACTGTTTGAATTGAGTTTTGACTAGGAAAATTATCTGCATCCACAATAAAGATATTTGAGTGTTTCCTTCATTAAAGCAATGAGCATTTACATGATTATACATAGATCAGTTTGATCATTACCGTATTGATATGTTGATATGTCAGTGTGTCATGAATTTGAAAATGTTGATGCATTCAAGAATAAAAAATATATTTGTGGGAAAAATAACCAACCGTCTACGTCTGATTATCTGAATATAGAGTACCGAAGTGTGACGCCATTTGAGCATTATTGTCAAGACAAATGGCTCTAAACAATACGGGCAAAACAAGCAGCGGTGATTACAATTTGGAATATAATTGAGAATGCCGGACACTAGCCCGATATACAATATCGGACAGGTAAACCTCTCAGTGGAGTGAGTTTGTTTAGATCCAATTTGTCTTGACAACATGTTCATATGACGACACCACTTCGGTAGAGAAAAGAACAACGAAGATGGCTGTAGAGAAAGAGAGGTGGGGGGGGGGGGGGGTAGAGAGAGAGAAAGAGAGGAGGAGGGAGAGAGAGAAATATGGAGAGAGAGAGGAGGTTGAGAGAGAGAGAGACGGAGAGAAAAGCGAGTGCCATGGAAAAGTAGTAACATTTCAATGGCCAATTATCTCAGAGAATATAAGATGTCATATCATAGTTCATGTTACTACAAGATTGTATCAGATTTGGAGGGCTCTCGGGTCACTTTCAGGATACATTTGGGCAACAAATCCCCACCCCCCCCCCCTATGTGACTTTTTTTTATAAATTGCACATTTCTTTATATCAAAAAGAAAATTACCTCAGTAATAGATAGAAACTTGTACACAATCTGCAACTATATATGTTTAATACTCTTTGAAAAGAGACCAACATCAGCAATCGGTCTGTTGGCTCAGTTGGTAGAGCGTCAGACTGATAATCTGAAGGTCGTGAGTTCGATTCCTGACATAGATGCTCTTTTGGTTTTTTTCTCGTTGATTTCAAACTAATAGTCTATACGCTAAAATCACCAAGCAAAACCACCGACGTCTTATAGCCTAGTGGTAGGGTAAGCGCCGGGACTACCTCACACTCGTGCTAGCGAGCACGGGTTCGAAACCCGCTAACTCCAAGGTTGCAAAACCAAGGTTCAAGGTTTGTCGGATGGCCCGGCAAAGGCATTGGGATCACCCTTGTTCCTCCCCTAAAGAGTTAGAGTCTATAGTTTTTATAGGCTACAGTTTTTAGGAGGTAGGAAAGGATACGCGAATGGGCCGGTCGCCATACCAGAAGGGAACTAATGGTAGTCGGTAAGGGTGATGAGCTTAATTGCGTAAGCCCGAAGTCACGACACCTGAACTCCTGGCAAACCATCGCTTAACTTTTTATTTTTTTGTTGTTGAAATATTGACTTTAATTGTTGTTTTCCTTCTATCTCTGATGACAACAATTAACCAGACTTATCATCTTTGTTCCGTTTTTCATTATTCCATATTCCTCTTCTTATTACTTTTCTGCCCGGTTTTTTGTCCATTGATTTTATACACTTTCCTGGAGCATGTTGCATATAGGTTTTAAATTATTCTACCTTACCATCAATGGTAGCTACCAAGAAAACCTATCTACAACATGGCCCTGATCTCTGATAGCATCCAATCTTTCTTATTTGCACAGAGTAGAGAGTATCCTCAACCAGCAAGCCTATCATTCAATCCTACAGCGGAAGGCCTTCCCTTCAGGGAACGCCTGATCGGAGGAGGGTTCGTTTTCCAGCAGGACAATGACCCAAAACACACGTCAAGACTATTCAAAGAATATACAAAGGCTACTTGAAGAAAAAGGAAGAGACACACGTCCTGGCAATCATGGATTGGCCGCCCAGTCTACAGATTTCATTCATTTATGTTTTTGAATAAAAAAAAGAGGTTTCCATACAAGTGAAACACGAAGTATTGTTTAATTTTATTTGTGTGTTTGACTTCTAACTAGGAAAAGGAAAAATGATTGAAGTTACGCATTTAACCCTGTATAATGGTGAAAAGCTCTGGATGTCTAGATTACGCGAATGTAATAAAAAGGTTAGCATTTTGAGAAAATGCCATTGTGACTGGTAGGCAGCCATTTAACAGAGTATAACTTTGTTTGAATCAAGGATAAAATGTACATTCTTATATACTACCCACTTTAAATCAAAACTTGAAATATGCTATGAGCCTGAATGAGCCTACCAATTATAGAAAAACACACTGAATGCAGGTGTTCCTAACTTTTGGAGTTCAGTGTATCTCTCTTACTTTCTCTCCCACTACATATTCCTCTTACCTTCTCTCTCCCTATACGTTACGTACAGCTGGCCACAATACCGTACCGGGTAGGCAAGCGAAGGAAGGGCAGACCACAGCGAAGGTGGATAGAATCAATCAATGGATAGATGGAGCAGTCAATCTAACAACTAACACGGGCTGCGCAAGGTAGATGCTACTACGGGAATATTCATTTTTATGATTCATTCACAGAAGAAATGTCAATTACAGTACATGTATGTAAAGAAAAAAAATCATAAAAGCAAAAATAAAATTGAAAAAAAAAACGGGGAAAGAGAAGCACGATCATCTAATAATCAAAAGTGGTGCATGTAGTTGCAAAATGATGAGTAAAGCACAACCCTGTCACATCATAGCTCGTAGGAGAAGGGGTGAAGTTGATAGTCCTTATGGTTTTGGAAAATAGATATGAAGGACTGAAAATATGTCTTTTTTTTTTACAGAATGGTGGCAAGATCGTCACGCTTGCGAGACGATAAATCTTATGCTTTTGTTCAGATGCATATGCATAACTTCAGATGCTTACGAATAGAAAGTTTGGATGATATCAGAGATCAGGGCCATGTTGGAGATATGTTTTCTTGGTAGCTACCACTTCATTTAAGTTACAATAATTGAAAACCTATATGCAACATCCTCCTGGAACTGGCAACAAAGTGTAAATAATAATAATAATACATGATGCTTCTGGCAGAAATACCACATGGGCTCACATGTGTGGTGCACAATGGGGGTTGTTGTGCTCTGAATTAATTATCTCATACACACAAGTCCAAATCTGACCAATAATTGATCAAGGTCAAATAGTAACATATTTCCCATATGAAGTCCATGTATTTTATAACGAGGAAAAAACAAAGACACCAGCAGCCCGAATGGAGAAGTAAACAAACTATATATTTGCCTGGAGTAGATTTTCGAGTAAGAGATCAAAGGGGAAGGGACTGAAAGTCAGCAATTGTTTGATTCAGATAGTAATTAATATCAGTAAATAAATTTCAGTAAGAAATTAAGTTGATAATTCTGAGCACAATAGATTAAACCGCCATTTACATTAAGTCTGTGTAATTTTCAATGTGGCACAGAAAACAGCGGCCCATATGGAGAATTAAACAAAATATATTTTTTCCCGGAGTAGATTTTTGAGTAAGAGATTAATGACAAAACGACTGATAGTCTGAGAAAGAAAAAAGGAGAACAAGGGGATACCTTCTCGTTTAAGCCAATAATACAGTTTATATGATGCAACCTTTTTTTATTGAAATGGGCAGAAAGAGAAGTTTTGAAAAACATTAATCTTCAATGGTTATGTTTAACTTTAAATCAATTTGAAGAGATAACTTTGCTATATATCAAGCATCACATTGCTAGTACTGCAGAACTTACTTCTTGGTTACCATTATTTGCTTTAGACTGTGCATAGAGAATGTCCATGCTATGTAAGCCTAATTCTGACATCAAAATAAAAATGCTAGGAATCACCATTATCATTTAATCTTTCAAGTTCATATTTTATTGAAATATTTGCAGGAGACCATTCACAAATATCTCCTTATGGGTAACAATGTGACTAATCACATATTTATATACGTTTAACATGATTCATCAAAACACTGATTGATACAGAATATAGTTGTTTTTAGATATCAACAATAAATAAATATTGTGTCCCTTGAAAGTGTAAAACATATGAGGTCAAGGTGTAAGACATATGCCTGACTGAATTACACACAGATTAAAAAATACACCGTTTGTTATCAATATAAGCAAAACATGTGCCCATTGTGTAAAACCTGATTCTGCTGTATGATTTCATTTTCTGTTCAGGGGGAGGGGGTAGGCTTCGAATTTCTTGCAAATAAATACCCCAATTCTTTTAGACTTAAAAATACAGATCTCCTCTTAAGCAATAAACATGCGTGCACTCTGCTGAATTACTTTTTCATAAAAATGTCTGTATGCAAAGTTCACAATTAATGCTTTAACTAGTGTGACTTTCAAGCCTGCTAGATATATGAAAAGTTCAAGTACTTGTATTTCAGCACAATACAAAAGATTGGATAAATGTGTGATTTTTTTGCAATAAATAGATATCATACATTAGCGAGGTTATACTACAGATGTGATACTAATTATTCTAGAATATTATGCTCTACCAGATAATAATAAACAACAACAATGCTTTTGAAAAATAATATACACAAAGACATTGAGTAGGTACTGCCATTTTAAAAAGGATCTTGTCCTTCTCAAAATGGGTATGCCTCAGACCAGCAAACCCAGTGTACACACACATTTAGTACTTTACATTAACAGAATATACACAGCACATTAAATAAACAGATGCTTTGTGATGATGGATGTCAACATATTCATGCATTTTTTCTTCAATTTCTTCTTAAAAACATCTCCAGACACAAAGTAATAGATGTATATGTACATTAAGTTGTTAACAAATGTGTATGTTGAGTTGCAACACTCATGCATCCATCACACGGTTAAAAGAATAACTTATACAGCACCAGATTCAGTTTGAATATACACTTACAAAATAAATGATAATATGTATAAAGATAGAAGAAAACAAATAACATTTCTTCCATAAAAAGAAAAAGGCTTACGCTAAAGACACACCCACTGCACCTGTTTAATGAATGCAGTATAGACATGGTCCAAGGAACACATTGGTATCACATGTGTGAGCTCTCCTGACCACATAATGGTCTGCTTTCATGTTATCGAAATATTCAAAAAATCCTGCACTGATCGGGCTTAAGGAGACTTGACAACCCCCTTTTTCTGCAGGGTGCCCCTTCCTTCTCGTTTCAATAAAGTACGCCAAATCTAAGCTTGAATATGTGATAAGAGGGCGATAAAGTTCCAACTCTCCCCCAGTCCAAGGTCAGTATTTTCCCTCTTATATCATTGAGAATGGTTGAGTACTGAATATCATATTTGGTATAAAACCAAATATTTTCAAAATGTGACAAGAGTGCATTGTACTGTTTAGCAATGGCATTCATTGTAATCGTGGACGTATATGTTTGTGTAATCTGAACTTCTTTGACACAATGTTGATACAGCAGTTTTTGTTCACATTTTGCAAGACTCAAATGACATTCTGGCATGCTTTCACACATCTCTAACATGTCCATATTTGGCATGAAATTCACTGTGTGTTGATAAAACCTGAATATTAAGATTTGCAGTATTGAGATGAGCATCAGAACATGAATTTTGAGAGCACCGTGAGATTCACTATTAACTTTTAACCAATCAGATGAGAGGAATCTATGTATGAGGTATATAATATACAAATATTGACTGCTATGAGGGGCACAGTTAAAATTATAAGCCCAAGGTGATGTAAAAACCATGACTATGCCCGAAGCGAAGCTGAGGGCATAGTCATGGTTTTGACATCACCGAGGGCCTATGATTTTAACTGTGCCCCGAATATTAAGCAGTCAATATTTGTTTTATAAACCGAATGTATAGATTCTTCTCATCGATTGGTTAAAAGATTTCCTGAACTGACAAGGCCTACAAGATAGCATGTAATAGGCCTGGATTTTGAAATGAACTACAAAAAAATTGTAATATCAACTTACCAAAATCATGTCCTCTTCAATATTGATCCATCCAAATCAGAAAATGCAAGTTCCACAAAAGTCTGCGCGATCGCGAAGAGAGGTCAAATTCAACATGGCGACCTGACAGTCTCTTTACAACGCGCTAGCTGTACGCGCATGCATGTAAATCAACACTCATTGCGCGTACAGGGATTGCGCACACACGAGCGATATCGCGCGGTGTTGAGGTTGTCTTATTATTTTCCGGGCACAGTCGATTGCCATGCCCCGGGCACAGTTAATTTTGACGTCATCTTGTTAAAAACGGGGGCACAGCTATTTCGATGACTCTACTTTTAACCAATCAGATGAGAGGAATCTATGTATGAGGTATATAAACCGGGATATTTGGTTCTCAGAACCAAATATAATAGGAACGGAATATGCCATCACACCGGCTACAAGTGTGTGAGGACGGCTTCGCTGGAGACGACTGCGAGATGGCTATATATTTTACTTATTACATTGTATAACTTTGAATTTACAATCGTAGAGAAGTGTGTACATAAACGGTATCACGTACATTCCACGCGTACCCGTCTGGGCTGCCACATAGTTTGAAAAAAAAAAAAACTTCACTAAAAAGCTATGATCCTCAGACCTTCCTCCTTTAAAATAAAAACCCAGCCTTATTGACACCCTGTTGGGCTTATAAGTCATTGTAGGAAAAATGAAGTCGAATTCTAATACTGCTATGTTCTCATCATTCGAAAATTCTCTCTTTCCAATTATTACTCGATACTCAGTCTTTAAAATACATTCACATACTGCCGAAAGACAGACACTCACTCTTCATCCCCCTGGCCATTCCATAAAGTAAATGTACTAGATTTATATCGATAATTCCTGATATGATCAAACAAAGCCAAGGTTCCGATTGTCATTAAATTACATGCACTAAGAAGAAAGTATGTTTGTTTGTTTTCCAGTCGACGAGGAGGGCACTACGACCCCTTCAGGTATCAACAGCACGATGGAAATCATGGAAATGACGACGGGGGCGAGTACCCAGATGCTCTCATCCATATACTTAGCGACGTGTAGCGCCATCCTTCCTAGCTATGCTTACGTAACTATCTAGACTTTGAAATACAGCGCAGATGCCCGTGACCGTTGCTGATTGGTGTGTTGTTTGTTAGTGTCTAAAATTTTCCTTGATAAATGATTTCGTTGTATCGTAAAGAGTATAAAGGTGATATATATTCGACAGCGTATTATCTGTTACTGTCTGATATTTTGTATCAATTAAAAGAAAGGAGTAGAGCATTTTAAATCATGTCAAAGAGAATACACGTACAGGTCAGATTACTTTGAAGGTTAGGGTTAGGATCGGGGCTAGAATGGGGTTACGGTAGGGTCATGATTTTGTGCCGATTTTGTATCCCTATAATCATCCTCTCCACCTTATCATCATGGCTAATCTATCGGAGAACATGTCGTCGGGTTCTGAATATCAATTTCTAGCATTGCTAACTTGGTGGGTGTATATAGGTTCACAGAATGAACGGAAGGCTAGTAAGAATTGTAGCGACTGTAAATTGTAGTCCGTTTTGCTTGGACTTCACACACTGTCGTTATACATTTGAGGCACGCAACTGTCATGTGTCCCTTAAATAAATTCAAGTCAATTGAATCACAAAACTTAAAATTTGAAGGGAGAAATGTGATGTGACCATACGACGGAAGGATAATATGATGAAAAACTCAGATTTCATTTCAAGAGAAGTATTTGATATGATTACTCCGTCTGGAAAGTTTGAGTTTCATGTATGTCTGAAAATAAAATGTTCAAAGCAAAGCTGCTGATCAATTGAATTTGTGTGTATTACTTGTTCAAAATTGCATCAATGGCCCATCAAGAAATAATGATGGATAAACATGAAATTGTTTAATGTTGATGTATACCAATGCACTCCAGCCTGTCTAAGCACAACAGACACACATACACACAACTAACACAACGCACACACAATAATGCACAGCAATGAACTAGAACTATCAAGCGCTACATTCAAACGCAAGGTGTGTGGGTGTGTGTGTGTGTGTGTGTGTGGGAGGGGGGGGGGTAATCCTTGCATTGTTATCTATGAATACATTTGTTTACAAAATAATATTGAGACAAGAATCACAAATATTTTTGTTTCAGATTTATTTCCATTGATAGATAGATACATGTACAAATTAAACTGTAATAGAACATAATAGTTAATAATCTGACAGCATACACTTAATGTTTATAGCTTTAACAACAAATATTTCATTTCTAATGGCAATAGTATAAACAAAACCATACTTGCAAGCCTTGGTAAACAATAAGTCAGTAACAACAGAGACATTATACCTATGAATATATATTTGTGTTTTTTATGATATAAAGTCACATGCAATTCAGCCTGCAAGGGCTGAAGCACATTATATACTATTGTTTATTATTCAAATAAACAATTATCAATAAACCATTTAACATATTTCCTATATTCAATTTGTATATCAACAACTTTCTCCATATTTTGCCTTTTTTATGTTCTTTGATAAAGGAATACACTTTTCTCAGAGCGATATGTGTGCAAAACATGTGTCTAATGATATATCAAACACACAGGTTAAATGGCAAATATCCTTTTGAGAAAATAGATATTTCCCAAAGAAATTATACACAACATATGGGAGAGCACCTCGCATGTGACGTCACAAAATCAAAACTTTAAAATCAAATAACTTTCTTTTCCTTTGACCGATTTTCGTCAAACCTTCACTTATATGTTTCTCACATGTGTCTCCTTGTACTGAAACCAGAATAATTTCAGGGTGAATTATCTCTTGAATATTACCTAAAATAAGACATGAGACATCACAATATGTGAATACATACATGTATTGCATATGAAATGCAGTATTGGAAATAGAACTTTACGAAATTGCCATTGAAGTGTTCAAACATAAACTACGGAAATCACCTCACAAACTGCAGTGCACATGTAAGATCACAACACATAATTTTGGGGCAAGATGAAATGATGAATTCTGAAGTTCCAGGGCACTGCTCTTTGTGAAATACAATGTATCAAGGCTAGTATAAGGCTGTGATGTCACATTTGAGCTGCATGTATGATTACTTCTGATAAGAAATTATTTCCCCTTCAACTTAAGAAAATGAGAAAATGAACTTTGACATTACCAAATTAAGCTACAAGACCAATATAATCTGGAAAGAGATTTCAGTGACTTTCAGGTTGATGATTACACAAATATATATCAAATAAATGCAGCTTTGCAAATAATTTCTTATATGAACAATATCCTTGCATTTATAAGACATAACTGATGTTGAGGATGAAAACATGTCATTATTGATTACATACATTAATTCAAATTGCATAAAAAGTGGTTTGCTGTCTCAAAATCACCCATCATAATACCATATCATCAAAGAAGATACTCAAAATTTCTGACATTGCATACAAATGTTTAAAACATTTAAAAAAATACATTATTGGGGGTACACAAATAAATGTAAATGTGAAATTCTTATTAATTTTGTCAATCAAAGCCAAACTTTCATATCAAAATGTTGTGTTCTGTCCGAGAAGAAAGTACACATTCAGAGACTGGGGATGCCCCTTTTGATCATAAAATGTACCCCCCACAATTTGGGGTTTAAAAACAAAAAAATCTTTGTTTCACTCTAACTTTCTCTCCGTGTTGACTTCTTCCCTTTTTCTTACTTTCCAAAAGTTGCCAGCTAAACTAAAGTGTTCCCACTGTTTATACATTACTTTTGGACCCTTCATCTTTTCCTTTGGCTCTATTCCCCTATTTCCTCTATAATGTGTTTTGGGCCTTGTTGTGGCATTACCACATTCTGATGTGTATGGAGAAATTCAATAGAATCCTTTAAAGTCCCTCATCCACTATTTCAAGAATGCTTGCTTCTGCAGGGCTTGTTAAGAATGAGCTACAAGAGTTCCATTCAGAAGAGAGTTTTAAAGCTCTACATGAAGAAGCAATGAAGAAAATCAAGCAATGGAAACTGGATCCCCTAATGTCACGCAAAGAAAGAATTCCAGCTAGATACACTGAGGGATATCGCAGCAATATGTTTCAGAATCTCGAGAAGAAAAGTATCGTGTAGAGTTCTTCAAGCTAATAGTCAGTACCCCTTCCAATTACAGGATCTACTTCATCTTAACAGACATAGAAGAACAAAAAAGATTGGCATCGATTCTACTATGTGGATCAACCATTGATGATCTCATTGACTTAGAGGATGGTCTTACGTGTGAATTGGTCTTCCTCAGACATCAGTTCAAATATTCCTCTGTGGAAGAATGCAAGAAGGCATTTCAGGGCATGAATTATTACAGGTATACTGACACCTGTATTTGCCAATTGAATATTGAAAGTTCAGTTCAATTTTTAAAATTTCACATTAGCCCTTAGTTTTATAAAAGAAAAAAAAAGAAGAAAAGTAAAACATGACACAACAGAATAGCAAATGTTATTGGAATTGTACAAACATACTGAAAGTTTTTGAAATATGAATTTTATAAGATTTAGCAAATTCTTATCTCATGACTTCCCATATTTTTCATGCAGAAATTTTGGAAAATGTATTCCATGCTAACATGTGAAAGCCATCCTCTGATTTTGCAATGTATTCAAGTACTATTACTTGTTTTGGAGTTGTTAAGTGATGAATTGGGTTAAGACGTGTAGGTCTTCAACAAATTAAATAATATTTTACTAGATGCATCCTGTTTTAGAAATTTTAAATAAATATAAAAACTTCCATTAAGATTTAATTTACAAGTCTCAAAGTAATCAATGTATAATATGATATGAAGCAAGGTTGAGAAATATGGCTCTCAGTTTTCACAACGAATATCTAGGGAAACAGAATATTTTTTTAGAAGAAATTGAGAACTATTAAAGTTGGCTCTTTTTCGTGAGGATTCTGTGTGATTCAAAGAATATTTTCTACACTTGACTTGACACTTGAATTTTCCTAATTATTGACAGGGAAAGGAAAGGCTCGTACGAAGACGAGAGTTGAAGAGACAGGTGAAGCGGTTTCTAATGCATTCAGGCCACTCTTCGAAAGAGGGGAATCATCCTACCGCGAGGAGGTGCAGGAAGCATTGCAGGAACAGCGGGAGTTTGATGAACGATGGCTCCATGAAAGCATGCGTGAGCAACGGGAATTCAACACCACTATGCAGTCGTTCCTGCAGATATTTTTGAGGGCAATAATGCAATCATAACGGCCTGCATTCTTGCCACAGTCATTCCATCCAATGAGCCTCAACCTCCCTACAGGCCTGTATCAAGACCGTATCCAAGTAACCCAACACATAACAACATCACATCTCTGCCATCTTCGTTAGCACAGCCACACCAAAGATTACAGACGCCAGCAAGATCTCAGGGTCAGTCGTCCCATGGGTTCGAGACACCACCAGTATTCAGGCCCTACACAACACCACTGCCATCTAACCCCACAGCTATGCACCCACACTCAAGCAGACAGACACCCGCAAGATATCCTCAGAATCCACAGGATGAAGAGGAGAAGAACTTCCATTCGTTGTAGTTGTGTCATAGCAAATTCTTCCATGTGTATTGTTTATATTATTTTCTCCTTGTACCCCTTTCATGGACAAATTCTAGCCAGTTGCCAGTTAGATTTAAAGCAAAGAGTAAAATTTTACAAGAACAGCAGTGAAAATTTGATCAAAATCGGACAACAAATAAAGAAGTAATGAAATTTTGAAGTTTCGATGATATTCACATAATAGTTCTTGAACAGTGGCTAAGAATGTGCAAATGAGTGAGTTGATGACGTCATCGCCTCATAATTGTCCATTGATTTTGCACACAAAAGTGACAACAATTCCACTTTTCTGCCATAAGACTGTATTGTGTGACACCATCCAGGCTGGATAACTTTCAAAGTAATGGTAGGTCATACATATTAGGATTTTAAACCCCGAGGTAAATTAATTTGAATACAAAAATCAGAATTTCACACATTTTAATGTACATTTTAATGTCTTTTCCAGATCCAGAAACGGAACAGTCACATAATTTTCTGTGTAGATACCTTTACAAGTGAAGAGTAAGGTTGTTCAAGTCAGTTCCCAGGCGACCTTCTTGGGGCCCTGTGGGGGCTCAAGAGTTGGGAGGGCAAGGCACTTCAAGGACAAATAATATTTTTTATCCATCTAGTTTCATATGTATCAGTTCTTTTGACAACATAGTAATATATCAAATGATATCAATTAGTATTTCTATCCCTTCTTTTACCCTCGATTGTATTTGTTTTTGGTAGATTTCCAATAGATGTCACCTTAGAGAATGGAGTTGTTCTTGCAATTCCTGAGACGTTGGAGTTTGACGTCCCCACAGACCTGCCATTCTCAATGTTGTATACTTGTGGAGTTAACCAAGATAAGTAAGCATCTCTTGCTGCTTTCTGAAGAAGGACCCACAGAAAAAGTATGAACTTTTGTCTCCTGAAGACTTGTTCAAGCAGTTAGGTTGGGGTGAGGAGAAGCTCAAACAGACAGGGCTTTTCATTGATGTGTCTGCCGAAGGAAGCGAAGACCTCCTTTTGGCACAAATTACTGCAGCCCATTCTGTACATAGCCGTACCTTGCTTTCTATTGTAGCATTTAATGTTAATGGTTTAACCAGTAAGTTGAATGCTGGTATTATTGAGTTGTATTTGTCAGCATACGATATTATTTGTCTCTCTGAAACATTAACTGATTCCATAGACATGTGTAACTCATATTTACATGATTATTCTTTGGGTCATAATTAATAGCAAAGTCCTAGGCTTTGAGTTTGTATTGAGTGCGATTTATATTCCGTGTGAAGACTCTGTTATCATAACTATGATGTATTTGATTGGTTGGTTCAGGATTTGATTGATATTAAAAGTAAATTCAATGTTCCTGTTTGTTAAGTTGGCCCGTTGGCAATTTTAATGCCCGTACAGGATTACTCTCAGATTACTTAGATAATTATGATATTGTTGTACATGTATTAGACCTCTTTGGTTTGAATTGTTGTGATGATTCCAGTATGTTACCTTTGGGTAGGTCTTATGTGCCCACTTCTCGTCAAAGTATGGACGTTAAGGTAAATAATATGCTGCAAAGCCTTGAAGTACGGAGCTGTCTCATGATGACATGTGTAACAGTCCAGAGTGTGATGGCAATGCGCTCGACTCATCAGACTAGGGTTTGTTATTTGCAATAAAGTGTAACGAAAATGGATGCAAGATAGCCACAAGAGGGTGATCTGTGAAATCTGATATAGGGATGGGTGAGGGTATAAGGGGCTGAAACAAAGGATGGGGAGAGAGAGTTCCAGCTAAAGGACTTCAAGATGAGACCATTTCCTCTCCAAAAATCACAGTGCTGTGTGCTTGCAACAAAGAGATAAGAAAATGGGACAAGAAGCCGAAGCTACCAAGACATTTGGAATCTTGCCATCAAAATGAGGCTCCTGTTCAAGGACTTCTCGCTCATCCAAAGAAATCAAAAGCAAGAGCTGATCTGCTAAAGATTCTCCAGAACGAAGGTAATCATAAGCATAATCTCTGTGTCCTGGGGCCCATTGCATATAACTTTTGCCGAAGTTTTTTACGGCAAAAAATCTGGAAACTATAGCAAAAAAAAACATTTGCCGGAGTTTTCCATTGCATAAAACTTTGCCAGAGTTTTTTTACGGCAAAACAAAACAAAAAACTCTGGCAAATCAAGGTTAGTTTTTGCCGGTAGCTCCTGTACCAAGGGCAAATTCCTAAAAACTCTGGCTAATCAGTTTCAAGATGGCTGCTCTACTATATGCCATACATGTACAAGGGGCAGCTGCCTTGAGACGGGAGCGAGTCTTCCGAGATCGAACGCATCCCTTGAATATCTACAAAGTTGTATAGACTTTCCAGACAGGGATGCCTTCATATCATCAATAGACTCGCTCCCCGTATCGAGCATCTCACAAGACGGAATTATGCATTGCCTGCAAGTTTACAAGTTTTTGTATCATTGAGGTATTATGCAACTGGGTCAATGCTCAGTAATTTGAGCGTGATTCATGGCATTCATTTGTCCATGGCTTCGAGGACTGTAATGCGTTATGCCATCAATCTGTTTTCAACTCTTCAAATTACTTGAATGAAGATTTTATGCCAAATTGTTTGGAAAAGTCATCAGTTCAATCACACCATCCCCTCTTCACTGCTGTTATCAACAAAATATTATAATATCCTTACATAAAGTTTATGAAAACATTTTTTTTTTTGCTTGTCAATTCAGCCCAGCACACATAACCTCCACTACCCTAATGTTTTCCCCAAAAATATTTCTTTCCACTACAGGTGATCAAGTCCATTGAAGAGGTGAGAGAACGCCAGATAGGTTTCTTTGGAGTTGCCGGGTTTCCCAACGTGGTAGGGGCTATTGACGGGACCCAAGTCAACCTTTTGGGGGCGCTACTTGGGGACGACGAATACATATTCGTCAACAGGAAAGGTCGCAAATCAATTAATGTCCAATTGACCACACATACAAAATCACCAATGTCGTCGCCAGGTGGCGAGGCAGCAGCCACGACAGTCGCATCTTGAGGATAAAATATGAAAGATGAGGCTTGGAGTGGACATCTGATATCAGTGAACAAACTCCAACGGCACCTCACTAGGCGCTTTGAAACTTTGTGACAAGATAGGTGTCTGCCGCCACAGTCAGTGGCCACAAACGAGGGAGGAATAGAAGTCATATGGGAACACGTCAGTTGACTTTGCATGTTGGCACTTACAATAATTGTACAATCATTTAACAGTGGATTTATTTCTTCCTCTCAGGTACCAGCTCCTAGACGCTTTCTTCTATCTCAACGACAATGACCATAATGCTCCCAACGGCCAGCCACGTTAAGACCCACTCTTCAAGGTCTGCCCAATTGTGCAGCCAACCAACCTAGGATCCTACTTGCCAGGTTGTGACCTACGTAGATGGTTCAGATTTTTACGTAGGACAAAGAACCATAACAGTCTAGACCATTAAGTATTTCCATACTAGTAATGAAGGTAGTTTCTCCATTTGGCTGTTAAAGGAATTCAGCTTTCAAGCATGTTTGGAGGAGAGGACAATGAGGAACTAGTCGAGAACAAATTAACATTCACGTCTCATTCATTCATCCATCTATGCTAACTATAATCAAATTAATTCCAAAAACATAAATATATATAAAAACAAATTAATTCCATAATATCAAAGCAACAATAAAGGCACCGCCATCAAGCCCGACCGAGCCATGTTGGAGAGGCTCGTGGCGGAGGCAGGGATTGACACTCAAAGCCGAACCAGGGAACTTTCTCCCTGGTGGTCCCCTAAGTGTCTCCAATCATAGTGTCCACTTCTTGGACATTACCGTCAGCATCACTCACGATGGCATCTGCACCAAAGTGTTCTACAAGACGACAGACTCTCACTCATACCTAAATTTTGAGTCCTCGCATCCTCCCTCTTGCAAGAAGACTATCCAGTACTCCCAGTTTCTGAGACTCCGCCGAATTTGTTGTGACACGTCCACCTTCACTCAGAGAGCTAAGCAGATAGAGAACTTCTTTTCCAAAAGAGGATTCTCGACCAACGTGACTAGTAAGGCTCTCTATAAAGCCACCAAGACCAGCCGATAACAGGCTCTTCACCCCCGAGAGAAGTCTTCTAATCCTGGCATCCCACTGGTTCTGACCTACAACCACACTTCCTGCCACAGCCACATCCTTCAAACCGACGAGACCACGCGCCTAGTGTTTGGTACCAACCCCATCATGCCAGAATGTCGGAGGGACGGGAACCTCCGTGATACTTTGGTGCACTTGTCACTTGCAACCCTGAGACCTACACATCCCGGTACTGCACCATGCAGAAGGCCCTGTTGCAAGACTTATGTGCACATATCGTCTCATGCACAGATCCAGGGACCGCAAGGCAGTTGGAATGTTCGTGGAGATTACACATGTACCGCGACTCACATCATCTACGCCATCCGCTGTCACCGATGCAACAAACTTTACATCAGTGAGACTAAGTGCAGACTGGCCGACAGAATAACAGAGCATCTCCGCTCTGTCAAACTTTGTATATCAAAGGAAGCCAAAACCCTCAGGCCAAATCAATGTTTAATGAAAAGAGGGGAAACAGAGAAGCAATCTAAAAAAGTTACATCCATATCTGTTGAAAAATGAGAAAAGTGAATACAGGGTAAACCCACCAGGGATCCACTATGGTAAGAGTAGGTCTACTGGACTGGCATTTAAGAAAGGGAATAAGAATCAGCACATACTGCTAGTCTCTGTGCTACTGACTTAATACACTTCACACACTTCCATCTTTAAAGATTTGATCATGAGATTTTTTTTCTCAACAGGATATGGCGTGTTTCCACAGGCTGATATCGACCAAGGCGAGTGCATCCTTCAGTTTAGGGGGACATAAAAGCAAAGCAAAGAATGGGAGCAGAAGTATGCAGAATCCGAGAGAGATTTCTACACATTTCACTTTCGCTTCAAGGAGAAAGGTGTACGGGGAGTGTGAAGACTTTTCATATTTAGTTGCAGGTAATGAACTTTGGGTATTGGAACATTGATTTCCCACAAGATGGTACAGTGCCAAAGGCTTTTTAGTAATCTTTGTGACACTTTAGTAAAATTTGTAATAGTTTTTAGCTCACACAGTTCTTGGTCCATATTGATCAAACTTATAGGTTATTACACCTACTTTGTAATTCAAGGTTTTATCTCTTTAGCATTGATGCATATGAAAGTAAGCACTTAGGGAGGTTTGTCAAACGACGAGCATGTTCATCCCAGCTGTGTGATGAATAAGACAGTAATGAACAACACTCCTCATCTGTATCTTCTTGCAATACGGCGCATCAAGGAGGGGGGAGAGGTAACAAACTTGTACAATGCAGAGAACCTTCCCTGGAGACAGGTAACTCGATAACTTAATATTGACTTAAATCATAAGTGACAGTTTATATTAGGTTCTTAATCTAGAAGTGATGTTTGATTTGTATGGAGTAAAGGGTAAAGGTTAGATAAACTGTAATCTTACTGCAAATGTTGATTTCATACTGGGTTCCATTGTTAAGAATCCCACCACTACCACCCCCAGGCCTTAAAATCTGAAAAAGTCCAGCCTGGTATAGCTGTGTCATACTTTACACATATTGGAGTAAATTTACATTGATAAGTCACTAACATCACTACACGTATGGCTTCCTATTTAAGATATTTCTTCAAATACATTGTATTATTGTTTCCAAGTTTTAGTTACATGAGCTTTGGATGTGTGAACCAATCTACCGAAACCAAGCGCTTGTCAGCAATATACATTTGTGAGAAATTGGCTTTTAAAGTTGAAGATATGCATGTGTACAAATGTAGTTTAAATTATAAAGATTTGAAAAATAAGGCATCAAATGAAAGCTTATGAGATCTTTCTACATTGCATCTATATACCTATCTAGCCTATATCATTCCATTGCTAGAGGAATTAGGTCTCTTAGCCCCATGTAATAGAATATTATTGATATTAGATCAGGGCAATCCAGTCCAAGAACTGTCCTTCAAACTGCAAACCTGCTTGTGCTAAAACGCGTTCACGAACGGCATTCGTGTGGATGGAGTCAGACACGGCAATGCCAAAGGAAAATACAACTAGAACTACTACTACTAGTAGTAGTCACACGAGGGCAAGGTAAAGTCTGCGAAGAAACGGCGAGGACCATACGCATTTTCAACATCACAAGGAAATTTGTCGGGTGAAGCTGACAGATTGATGCCTAAGGTAACTCAGCAAAGATTGCATGTTCTTCTAGAGTTGCTCTTCCAATTTGTCTTTCTTGGACTTCATTGATACTTATATCGTCATGTAATTGTTTTTGTGCTTTTTATAAAGCCTCTCTTATTTGTACATCAAAGGAAGCCAAAACCCTCAGGGCAAATCAATGTTTAATGAAAAGAGAGGAAACAGAGAAGCAATCTAAAAACGTTACATCAATATCTGTTGAAAAATGAGAAAAGTGAATACAGGGTAAACCCACCAGGGATCTACTATGGTAAGAGTAGGTCTACTGGACTGGCATTTAAGAAAGGGAATAAGAATCAGCACACACTGCTAGTCTCTGTGCCACTGACTTAATACAATTCACATACTTCCATCTTTAAAGATTGGATCATAAGATTTTTTTTTTCTCAACAGGATATGGCGTGTTTCCACAGGCTGATATCGACCAAGGCGAGTGCATCCTTCAGTTTAGGGGGACATAAAAGCAAAGCAAAGAATGGGAGCAGAAGTATGCAGAATCCGAGAGAGATTTCTACACCTTTCACTTCCGCTTCAAGGAGAAAGGTGTATGGGGAGTGTGAAGACTTTTCATATTTAGTTGCAGGTAATGAACTTTGGGTATTGGAACATTGATTTCCCACAAGATGGTACAGTGCCAAAGGCTTTTTAGTAATCTTTGTGACACTTTATTAAAATTTGTAATTGTTTTTAGCTCGCAAAGTTCTTGGTTCATATTGATGAAACTTATAGGTTTTTTCACCTACTTTGTGATTCAAGGTTTTATCTCTTTAGCATTGATGCATATGAAAGTGAGCACTTAGGGAGGTTTGTCAAACGACTAGCAGGTTCATCCCACTTGTGTGATGAATAAGACAGTAATGAACAACACTCCTCATCTGTGTCTTCTTGCAATACGGCGCATCAAGGAGGGGGGAGAGGTAACAAACTTGGACAATGCAGAGAACCTTCCCTGGAGACAGGTAACTCAATAACTTAATATTGACTTAAATCATAAGTGACAGTTTATATTAGGTTCTTAATGTAAAAGTGATGTTTGAATTGTATGGAGTAAAGGGTAAAGGTTAGAGAAACCGTAATCTTACTGCAAATGTTAATTTCATACTGGGTTCCATTGTTAAGAATCCCACCACTACCACCCCCAGGCCTTAAGATCTGAAAAAGTCCAGCCTGGCATAGCTGTGTCATACTTTACACATATTGGAGTAAATTTACATTGATAAGTCACTAACATCACTACACGTATGGCTTCCTATTTAAGATATTTCTTCAAATACATTGTATTATTGTTTCCAAGTTTTAGTTACATGAGCTTTGGATGTGTGAACCAATCTACCGAAACCAAGCGCTTGTCAGCAATATACATTTGTGAGAAATTGGCTTTTAAAGTTGAAGATATGCATGTGTACAAATGTAGTTTAAATTATAAAGATTTGAAAAATAAGGCATCAAATGAAAGCTTATGAGATCTTTCTACATTGCATCTATATACCTATCTAGCCTATATCATTCCATTGCTAGAGGAATTAGGTCTCTTAGCCCCATGTAATAGAATATTATTGATATTAGATCAGGGCAATCCAGTCCAAGAACTGTCCTTCAAACTGCAAACCTGCTTGTGCTAAAACGCGTTCACGAACGGCATTCGTGTGGATGGAGTCAGACACGGCAATGCCAAAGGAAAATACAACTAGAACTACTACTACTAGTAGTAGTCACACGAGGGCAAGGTAAAGTCTGCGAAGAAACGGCGAGGACCATACGCATTTTCAACATCACAAGGAAATTTGTCGGGTGAAGCTGACAGATTGATGCCTAAGGTAACTCAGCAAAGAATGCATGTTCTTCTAGAGTTGCTCTTCCAATTTGTCTTTCTTGGACTTCATTGATACTTATATCGTCATGTAATTGTTTTTGTGCTTTTTATAAAGCCTCTCTTATTTGTACATCAAAGGAAGCCAAAACCCTCAGGGCAAATCAATGTTTAATGAAAAGAGGGGAAACAGAGAAGCAATCTAAAAACGTTACATCAATATCTGTTGAAAAATGAGAAAAGTGAATACAGGGTAAACCCACCAGGGATCTACTATGGTAAGAGTAGGTCTACTGGACTGGCATTTAAGAAAGGGAATAAGAATCAGCACACACTGCTAGTCTCTGTGCCACTGACTTAATACAATTCACATACTTCCATCTTTAAAGATTGGATCATAAGATTTTTTTTTTCTCAACAGGATATGGCGTGTTTCCACAGGCTGATATCGACCAAGGCGAGTGCATCCTTCAGTTTAGGGGGACATAAAAGCAAAGCAAAGAATGGGAGCAGAAGTATGCAGAATCCGAGAGAGATTTCTACACCTTTCACTTCCGCTTCAAGGAGAAAGGTGTATGGGGAGTGTGAAGACTTTTCATATTTAGTTGCAGGTAATGAACTTTGGGTATTGGAACATTGATTTCCCACAAGATGGTACAGTGCCAAAGGCTTTTTAGTAATCTTTGTGACACTTTATTAAAATTTGTAATTGTTTTTAGCTCGCAAAGTTCTTGGTTCATATTGATGAAACTTATAGGTTTTTTCACCTACTTTGTGATTCAAGGTTTTATCTCTTTAGCATTGATGCATATGAAAGTGAGCACTTAGGGAGGTTTGTCAAACGACTAGCAGGTTCATCCCACTTGTGTGATGAATAAGACAGTAATGAACAACACTCCTCATCTGTGTCTTCTTGCAATACGGCGCATCAAGGAGGGGGGAGAGGTAACAAACTTGGACAATGCAGAGAACCTTCCCTGGAGACAGGTAACTCGATAACTTAATATTGACTTAAATCATAAGTGACAGTTTATATTAGGTTCTTAATGTAAAAGTGATGTTTGAATTGTATGGAGTAAAGGGTAAAGGTTAGAGAAACCGTAATCTTACTGCAAATGTTAATTTCATACTGGGTTCCATTGTTAAGAATCCCACCACTACCACCCCCAGGCCTTAAGATCTGAAAAAGTCCAGCCTGGTATAGCTGTGTCATACTTTACACATATTGGAGTAAATTTACATTGATAAGTCACTAACATCACTACACGTATGGCTTCCTATTTAAGATATTTCTTCAAATACATTGTATTATTGTTTCCAAGTTTTAGTTACATGAGCTTTGGATGTGTGAACCAATCTACCGAAACCAAGCGCTTGTCAGCAATATACATTTGTGAGAAATTGGCTTTTAAAGTTGAAGATATGCATGTGCACACAAGTAGTTCAAATTGTCAGAATTTGAGAAATAAGGCATCAAATTAAAGCTTATGAGATCTTTCTACATTGCATCTGTATAGCTATCTAGCCTATATCATTCCATTGCTAGAGGAAATAGGTCTCATCAAGTTTCCACTCTCCTCTATGCTATTTCTAATTGTGCAAAAATCTCAAATTTGATTTTTGTCAACAACTTCAACTTAGACCTACCTTTCCTAAGCTTTAATTTGTAGAGAATGTAACATATTGACAGAGGGTGAAAAATGAGGCTACACTGTAGAGTATGTATTGGGTGAGTGTAGGGTATGTTATATGTATAACATGTACATTTACATTGCAAAGGGTCTGTGTACAGGGGGCATGAGCTGAATGTGTGTTGGGGTTAGGGACCAGGGGTCAGGGAGGTCAAGAGAGATGACACACCTGTTACTGTCAGTCAGATGTTGAACATTAGGATGTCCACGCTAACCTGATTTCTACCCAAGCTAAGCTGAGAACTATATTTCTGCACCTCAGAATATAGTACAGGTTTTAGTAAATGAACATAAATATAGGAGTGAGCTTTTAGATGTTTCTGTTGATGCCAGAACATAAAGTGAGAGCAAACACAATGTAAAGAACTTATAATAGCCAAACATATTGCGGTATACTGAATGTTTAGGTGGATGGATATTGTGTTAAGCTTGAATGTGAAGTCAGGAGGGATTGTTGCATGATTAAAAAATCAGTGCCTTACTGTTGAATCCGATTTCTTGAGGAGAGGATCAGTCCCTTGGATGTGCAAGGAGAGTCTTGCGGTCAGCGAATTCAGTGTGTCTTCGCTGTAGCCATCCATTGTACTACAATATGATTGAACCGGTTTCCAGCTTGGGGGTTCTTCGTTTCCTTTTGCTTTGTTATAGTTCGACTTTTGTTTTCGCGTTCAAGGTTTGTCGCTTGAAATGCTACTTCCATTCTACTTTTTATTTTCTGTTCAATGTTCATACATCCATGTCAGATGTATGAATTTAACTCCTATATAAAACTATACAAAACGTGTCATACTACTTCTTGCGAGTGGTTCTGCGTGGTGATCCCAATGAGACTCTAATGCGGTCTAAAACTACTAACTTCAACAATACACCACGACACATTACGGCAATATTACACATACATGTGTGTTCGATCATCGTAACAGGTTTCGTCGCTTCATTGTAGAAGATGCAGCCATGGTAAATAAAGAGAGGTAAGCTTATAGCCTACAAGAGAAGTTGCATCAAATATTGGGTATTTAAAAAAAAAATTACAGACACAATACGTAGATCAACGCTAATGACTTTCAGCAATATGACAAAGAAGTCAGTGTCTAACATTAAAGGGAAGAAGGTGGTGCTGAAGAGCGACTGGAATCTGTTCGTCCGCCTTGTCATCATAGGGAAAAGGAGACAGGTCAACTTGCGTAATATGATGCCCTATTCACTTGAACCATTGTCACTGCCAATCGCCAAAGCTGATGGCTCGCTCATGCAAACCAACAAGGCCAAGCTCCTGCACACGACAGAAGATCTTCTTTATTGTTGGAAATTCTCAATCAATACCATGGCTAATGTCAACAAATTTAGCAATCTCAAGGAAGAAATGGATGCAGATGTGACTTTCAAGATCAACGATGCTGTGGAAGGAGCTATGCAGCTAATTCCTGACCGTGAGGGTGGCAATCGTCAGCTCATAGGCGATATTGTAAAGGCGGTTGTTGCGGCCCTGATGCCCATGGTGCAGTCACTGAGCGCACAAATTCATGATTTGAGTCCACAGATCTCAGTCGAGAAAGTGCAGACTATGGTGCAGAAACACGACAACAGGCTCGACTAGGTTGAGCAATACTCCTAGAGGGACAATGTAGTTAAGTGGGGAGTGGCAGAGGGTGCCAGGGAATCCACCAACCATATATCGCATGCATGTATGAATGCTCGAGTCGAGGAGCTAGATAAGTCAATCAAGTCGACTAATCATCACACCACAGATACCTCACGATAGCACGGCCATGGCCGCACGTGCTGTGCATGCTGTTCGACCTGCAAATGCATCTGGTTGCCGGCGAATTTCTCCATATTTTGGATAACACCTCACGTGTGACGACGAGCATCAAACGTGAGACACTCCCAATCCAGCTAAGTAAAAGGCCTGACAACTTTAAAACCTAGAGAGCTCTAAAGATAGGAATTATTGTTTTGATATTTCTTTCTGCTTGTTTCATATCCTCTCCCTAAATTTTCCCATCCCTTACCCCACTAACGACCTGTAATGTAAGAATTTGTATCTGAGAAGAGAAGAGTATAAATTTGTTGTGTGTGGGAAGTAAACACCCTCGATTGTAGTCAATTATAGTTAATAAAAGGTACAGATAAATGGGTGCAGAAGTGCGAAGAGTGATACATCCTACACAATGTCATCCGAGTCGAGCTCAGAGAGTGACAAGGAGCAAGATCATCTGAAGTATTGTACTGAAGAGAAGTATTTTGTGTTTGACTCCCAATTGGATCAATTGTTATATGACCTTAGGTGTTGTGTTTGTAATGGGGGGCACATAACAGAGCTAAAAAAAAAATTAAATTGGCACACTTCTTTCTGTGTCTGCTGTCTGTATCTGTGGCAATATTGTGAAACGCTGGGAATCCCAGCCCAAGATCGGCCAAATGCCAGTCGGCAACATCCTCAGTACCTCGTCGGCATTTTTTAGTGGAGGGACTCAGGGAAGCGTTGATTTCTTCCTTTCAGTTCTAAATGTAAAAAATGTCAGAAAAACCAAGTTCTATGACAACCAAAAAAGGTTAGTCGAGGAGCTAGATGAGTCGATCAAGTCGACTGATCATCGCATCGCAGATACCTCGCGATAGCGCGGCTGTGCTCTAGCGCTGGATTTCAGACAGCATGTATGCGCGTAGATACGGAAGTTTAAATGTGCAGCGCGAAGGCGACTTGTTCAACTCGCCAAGGCGCCTTGTTTCGGCAAAAAAGGCGAGAAGGCGACTTGTACAAACTCGCCAAGGCGCCTTGTTTAAGACGAGAAGACGAGAAGGCGACTTGTACAAACTCGCCTAAGCGCCTTGTCTAAGACGAGAAGGCGAGAAGGCGACTTGTACAAACTCGCCAAGACGCCTTGTTTAAGACAAGAAGACGAGAAGGCGACTTGTACAAACTCGCCTAGGCGCTTTGTCTGATAAGAGAAGGCGAGAAGGTGACTTGTACAAACTCGCCTAGGCGCTTTGTCTTTGATGAAAAGGCGTCTAGGCGACTTGTGCAAACTCGCCAAGGCGCCTTGTTTTAGACGAGAAGGTAATAAGGCGACTTGTACAAACTCGCCTAGGCGCTTTGTCTTTGATGAGAAGGCGTCTAGGCGACTTGTACAAACTCGCCAAGGCGCCTTGTTTAAGACGAGAAGGCGACTTGTACAAACTCGCCAAAGCGCCTTGTTTAAGACGAGAAGGCGAGAAGGCGACTTGTACAAACTCGCCAAGGCGCCTTGTTTTAGACGAGAAGGTAATAAGGCGACTTGTACAAACTCGCCTAGGCGCTTTGTCTTTGATGAGAAGGCGTCTAGGCGACTTGTACAAACTCACCAAGGCGCCTTGTTTAAGACGAGAAGGCGAGAAGGCGACTTGTACAAAGTCGCCAAAGCGCCTTGTTTAAGACGAGAAGGCGAGAAGGCGACTTGTACAAACTCGCCAAGGGCAAGGCGCCTTGTTTAAGGCGAGAAGGCGACTTGCGTATATGGCCATGGCCGGCCGAGATCTAGACTTGCGCACGCGCGCTCGATCTCATCTGTAGGTACTGTACGTACATGGTCTAGAGATATAGGTAGTCTACATGTATATAGATCTAGATCTATAGGCCTACTACAAGTTAACGATCATGGCAGACCAAACAGACGAGAACAAGAACAACGGAGACAGTACTAGCAGTGATGAGAACGGCGAGGAGAAGACGCAGCATAATGTGAAGATTCTCTTTAGGATGGGACCGGACAGAGCTCGAGAGGTGGAGGCAGTGCGGGGGGCAAATAGAGCCGATTTAATCGAACTTTCACAGCAAGTAAGTATACTGTATAGGCCTAACTAGGTCTAGATCTAGGTAGACTATAACAAGTTAGGCAATCACGTCGAATAGGGGACCGGCAAAAATAACACGAGAAGGGATAGGGTTTTAGCGTTAGGCCGCCGACTAGATCTAACGTTAGGCCTAGATCTCTAACTTAGGGTGGAGTGTAGGGTATGTTTGCCGGCTGGTCCCCTATTCGACGTGATTACCACAAGTTACTTAGGCCATTTTCAGGGTCCCGTTTCATATTTAACCTGTTATCAATAACAAGTTGCAATAACTGTTAGACTATAAGCTACTGGAATCCTTGCATCTGATTGGCTGAGAGCAAATTTGTCAGAAATATCAGTTGTTACTAATAGTGATATTGTCGATATAAAAGTGATATAGGGCCTAGATCTAACGTTAGAGGCTAGATCTAGAGAATCTAACTTAGATCTAGACTAGTCTAGAGTACCGAATTGCTCATGCAAACCAACAAGGCCAAGCTCCTGCACATGATAGAAGATCTTCTTTATTGTTGGAAATTCTCAATCAATACCATGGCTAATGTCAACAAATTTAGCAATCTCAAGGAAGAAATGGATGCAGATGTGACAGTGCAGTCACTGAGCGCACAAATTCAGTCGAGTCCACAGATCTCAGTCGAGAAAGTGCAGACTATGGTGCAGAAACACGACAACAGGCTCGACGAGGTTGAGCAATACTCCCAGAGGGACAATGTAGTTAAGTGGGGAGTGGCAGAGGGTGCCAGGGAATCCACCAACCATATATCGCATTTATGTATGAATGCTCGAGTCAAGGAGCCAGATGAGTCGATTAAGTCGACTGATCATCGCATCGCAGATACCTCACGATAGCACAGCCGCGGCCATATGTGCTGTGCATGCTGTTCGGCCTGCAAATTCATCTGGTTGCTGGCAAATTTCTCCACTTTTTGGATAATGCCGCACGTGTGACAGCGAGCATCAAGCGTGAGACACTCCTAATCCAGCTAAGTAAAAGGCCTGACAATTTTAAAACCTAAAGAGCTCGAAAGATAGGTATTAATGTGTTGGTATTTCTTTCTGCTTGTTTCATTTCCTCTCCCTAAATTTTCCCCACCCCCTACCCCACTAACGACCTGTAATGTAAGAATTTGTATCTGAAAAGAGAAGAGTATAAATTTGTTGTGTGTGGGAAGTAAACCCCCTTGATTGTAGTCAATTATAGTTAATAAAAGGTACAGTTAAATGGGTGCAGAAGTGCGAAGAGTGATACATCCTACACAATGTCATCCGAGTCGAGCTCAGAGAGTGACGAGGAGCAAGATCATCTGAAGTATTGTACTGAAGAGAAGTATATTGTGTTTGACTCCCAATTGGAGCAATTGTTATATGACCTTAGGTGTTATGTTTGTAATGGGGGGTACATAACAGAGCTAAAAAAAAATGTAATTGGCACACTTCTTTCTGTGTCTGCTGTCTGTGTCTGTGGCAATATTGTGAAACGCTGGGAATCCCAGCCCAAGATCGGCCAAATGCCAGTCGGCAACATCCTCAGTACCTCGTCGGCATTTTTTAGTGGAGGGACTCAGGGAAGCGTTGATTTCTTCCTTTCAGTTCTAAATGTAAAAAATGTCGGAAAAAACAAGTTCTATGACACCCAAAAAAGGTTAGTCGAGGAGCTAGATGAGTTGATCAAGTCGACTGATCATCACATCGCAGATACCTCGCTCTAGCGCGGCTGCGCTCTAGCGCTGGATTTCAGACAGCATGTATGCGCGTAGATGAATGCGCATGCAATGACTTGCATACCTTTATATATTCTTACCAATCAGTTGCATTAATGTCTAGGTACATTCTTTATGCATGTAATTTCATACATTGTATAATTATTTTTTTTTTGTTCTCTTGTATTTGCGTTATCAGCACGATTTATTAATCATTATAATACAATTTTGCTTCTCCCTTTTTTTTCAGTAGATTGATATTGATAGTTTAATTTGAAATATTTATCCCTTGCAGGTGTTTTGATGTCGGGTAGAGTTAAATTGAACACCGTAGAATTAGAATTGTTCTCAAAAGCGTGGGAAAGACTGAAACAGGTGTCAGAGTATGTGCGTTCTCTAGTTGAGTGTTGCGAAGAAAAGGCAGAATCATTCCCTTTTCAGTTTCACTGTGAATCACAGTACCAGACACGTTCTATAGACCAGGGTATTATTTGGGGTTAATCATAAAGGAAATTACCAGTGAGACATGTTATTACATCGACAGGGTTGATAAATTCTTGGAGGTAGCGGACTATTAAAGACGAGGTATTGATAAGAGGTCCTGCAGGGAGGGGGGAATTACAACCCCAGCAGCGTAAGACAACTTCTGGTAGATCTGGTCAGAGCCCAGGAATTGGATCTCCAAAAGGTTGTAGGTTTTTAACTAAGACTTTAGAAATCCCAGCGCCCCAACCAAATACAGAGTTTCACTTCTTGGAATATTGGTTCAAATCAACGATATTACCATGGGCAGTCAAACAATATAGATTCAAGAAGGTTTTGGAGGCAGGCAGCGCAGATTTGTACGGATTATGAAAGGTTTACACCCACGCAATTATACAAGAATTGCCCGATTTGGCAATTAAGTGCAATATACCCTCTTTTTTGTGAGGGTCCTTTTATCAATGTGAAGATGGGGTATGGGACCAAGGGTAAGTAAAATAAAGGGGGAGGCCACTCAGTTGATCCTACACTTACAGGTAGATGCCACTGCGTGTGAGATCGTGGCCAAACTAAAAGGATTTTATGGCACTCCAACAACTGTATTCCTCCAAGCAAACTGTGGGGGAGAATATCACTACATAAGAGAGGAAAGAAAGGGTTATTGCATATGCTAGTCAATCTTTGACTAAGAGTGAGAAGAATGTCCCTGCTCATAAGTTGGAATTCTTGGCTTTGAAGTGGGCGGTAACTGATAAATTCCATGATTTCTTGTACAGCAATAAGGTACATGTCGGTACAGATAATAATCCTCTGACTCATGTGTTAACAATGGCGAGGCTTGATGCAGCAGGACACCGATGGCTAGCAGCCTTGGCGAATTATAATCACTCTGACATATCGCTCTGGCAAAATGAATATCGATGCAGATGCTCTTTCTTGGCAACCCGAGCCCCCGTCATGCCTGTAGTTACGGAGCCCCAAGAGAGGAGTGAAACTCCAGTGACGAGAGAAACATTTCAAGCAGTAGTTGATTATGCACTGCATGTTGATGTCGAGGCGAGCCCGTATGTAAAAGTGGTGGGTAGCCCTGTAAACGATTAGGTTAGGTCATGTGAAGCTGATGCCACTGACCCCCCTGATTTTAAGATTCCTGGTACACCGCCTAATTGGGCCGAAGAGCAGAGAAAAGACCATGTAATTAGTAGGGTAATAGGATATCTAGAGGAGGGAACATGCCCACCTTTGAGACAAAGAAGGCAAGAGCCAGCAGAGGTTCAAGCGCTGTTAAGGGAATGGGATAAACTAGTGATTATCGATCAGGTATTGTACCGACGGGGAATAGAGAAAGGGACCCCCATGAGGCAGCTAGTTCTACCACGCCAGTATCAAACGATTGTGTTAGAATGCTTGCATGATGAAATAGGACATTTCGGAGTGGAGCGTACCAGCAATCTCATCAGGGAACGATTCTTTTAGCCATTTATGAGTAAAGATGTGAAGTATTATGTTGGTACATGTGGCTGGTGTTTGCATAGGAAAGGAGTCGCAAACGCAAGGAATACTGCTCCATTAGTTAATATTGTCACTTGTAGGCCCCTACAGTTGGTATGCATTGATTATCTGTGGCTTGAGGAGTCAAAGGGTGGATTTAACAGTGTGCTGGTGATCACAGACCATTTCACTCGATACACTGTAGCCATCCCCACTAGAAACCAAGGGTTAGAGCCCGGATAATTGCTCGTTGCTGGACATTTTAGTAAAATCTCCAACCTTATACCCATGATATGGACCTACAACCCCAAACTCCTGATCACTTACGAAGGATCCGAATAGTAATTAATTTCAAACAGTAGTTATTTAATGTCCTATTTTAGTAATGATGCCCAAGAGAACACACGTCTGCGAGGCCATGTGGCATTGTCGTAAAAAACAATTAAATTGAAGCCCTGGTGTGAACTCATATCAATAATATATTCTTCATGCATCATCTCCAGACATTCAGAAGGAAGTTGCCATGACGAATGGTGAAAATAAAAACAATAGTAAAGAACTTATTACAAACAATTGATTTAGCACTAAGTTGTATAGTTGAGATGTTCAAACTTAATACTATGGACATCTCAATTTTGTGATTTTCATGATATTCAGACAGCAAACCACAATTACAAGCAATGCAAATATATATGCTGGTATTAACCTCAGGAATACATCTGCAGTTGGTAATACAGTGAAACTTGCTTTAGTGGCCATCTTGTATCAACACTTCCATTTTGATATCCCTTCAATAATGTTTCTTGTTGAAATCTCTCTGACAGAAACCTGTACTTTAAAGATGGACCATCCCTTTTACAAACATCTACAAAAATTCATGAAAGTTTGCACATATTTAGCTCGTATCTTTGGGACACCTTAAGGTCAGAGGTACTATAGCTCATGCAGAATAAATGAAAATCTAACACTGAGATTTAATTCAAATTGATTGCCGATCGTTGACTTTTCGAAATTATGACTATTTTTATGGTACGAAAAAAGAAAGCTCAATCAATTATCGAAGATTATTTCCTCAAAACCGAATCGCTTTGACGATTCAAGGGAAAGGTTATACAGCCACTCTCTCTAAAATGATGACTACGTCAGGGAACTTTCAGAATTAAGTCTGTAAAAGGGATGGGCTACCTTTAAGACAACCTGCTCTAATTAAGACATTTCTTTTCTCCTTTGAGCTGTCTTTATATACAGGTTACACTGTGGTTTTACATTAAAGAGTAGTGAAAAAAATTGTGTAATTACAAATAATATAGGACAACACAAGTAAGTGATCATACTATAATGAAGGGCTGTGCATATAAGTATCTTGTCTCCTTTAAAGCGGACTTTATACACAGGTTTTCACTGTGCTCACCTTCAACAGTCCTTTGAAATTACAAAATGAGAAATAACAGACATCACAATCATCACAGTGATAAAAAAATGTCAGAACAGCTGCATGATTGCTCACTGGAAGCAAACAAAGTAATGGAATGTACGGCTGCATGTGAAAGTACCGGTACCTGGTTGAATACGGCATCTCACTCTACACATGTAACGGAAGACACTGGCACTGCCAACACCTGCTCTTAGCATAGATGGACGCCTGGCCCCTGGCCTCTCGCTCCTAACATGGAAAGATGGTAGAAAGGGAGATAGGAAGATGGATGAAAATCATCTTTTTCTTCTTGGTCTCTCACTCCTAGTATTCAATGTGCATAGAAAGGGCCCTGAAGGGATAAGATGAACATCATTAAAAATCATCTTACTCTCCTTTTCCTCTTGCTCCGAACAGTCAATGATTATAGAAAGAAGGAACACCAATGACAATAATCTTTTCCTTCTTTGCCTCTCGCTCTTAACACTCACAGATCATGAAAACGGGCAGAGGGGAACATCAATGAAAATCATCAGTTTCCTCTTGTTCTTTTGCTCCTAGTATTCAAAAATCAAAAGGGGGAATAGAAACATCACTTAGAACCACTTGGGCTAGATTTGAGTGAAAGGGCTCTCTGGGGATATGTCATTGAAAAAGATTTTTTAAGGAAATTTCCATTTATTTTCAGGATATCGCACGCTTTCTTTACTAAGTACTGGGTGAATGCTTAAAACTCACTTTTCAAATTGAAAATACGGTTGCTGTATGATGATGAAAAAACCTATACTATTAATCAACAACTCCCCTTATTCACACATTAACAAATGATGAGGAGCAATGTTCATCAAATGAATAATCAAAATACCTGTACTGCCAGTAGATGTCCATATTTATACCAACAACAGGGATGATAAATCAATATTGTCTGTGTGATTTATTTTCATTCATATACATATATGATATATCTATATATTGATAAATTCTCATTTAATTTTTTTGTCCAAAACATTCCATAGCTTCAAACAATGTGTGCAAATCCAAAATTGTACTCTTGAATAATACCATTTTTATATATGATCATTACATATTCACTATTGATATCTTCATTGATCTGTGGAATTGATGGGTCCTTCAAAGTTTTAATAGCTTTAATATCATTATCTTGTGCATCAACAAAAGCAGTCTAATTGGCAGTAAGAGAGGTTTGTGAACAGTGTGGATCATCAATAGAAAACAGGAAGGTCCTGTCACAACAAACTGGTTAAGGACATGTTCATGGGTCAGTACTTGACCACCACAAGGACAGAGGTCAGTCCTATCATGAAACACTCACTAAGCACACTGCTGAAGAAGGAGACATAGGTTGCATTGCTGGTGACGGCTTTGTAGCTGGCTGGACTCTTCCTCGTGGTGGAGACTGTGAACGCCTTGCCTGACGTGGCATCACCCGGACCTGTTACATCTATCTCGATGAGGTGATAGTCTCTAGCACTGAAAGAGAGAGAGGGTAAAGGACATGGTGGGTAAGAAAAAGATATACAAGACAAGATACAAATCTAAATTACGAGATTAAAGCACTGGCAGAAGGGAGAAGAGAGAAATAACTGAACTCAACATGAAATGAATATTTCAAAGGAAGCTCTTTTATATGCAGGGAAAACAATTTTATTTTGTTAGAATTTAATTATTCATTATTAATCTTTATTTTATGCCAATTTTTTTTTTTTTTTTTTTTTGGGGGGGGGCTATATTTCAAGCCTAATGTCATGAAATTAATGTGCTGAAACGTTTTACAATATACCTGATTCAGAAAAAAAAATCTCAGTTCTTGTTTGCATTGCGGGGGCTAAATTTCCCTGAACCCCCATGTATATTTTTCACTGGTCATGAGTAAGACAGTAAGAGAGTTTGAATTGCCACAACCAACTGGCAGCAGCTCTCACAAACATGATGCACACGCGATTGCATCTCGTCCATCTGGACGATACAACAGGATAGGTCGATTCCACATGACAGTCACGGTTGTGGCAATTCAAACCCGCTATGAACCGTGTGGAAAACTTACGCTGGATCAGATGTTATAGACCCTTGGACCTTGTCAAAGCCGAGGTTATGCGCCATCATGCAGGCAGCCGCCATGGTGTTCACATTGTTTGGAGCCAAGGGGCACAGGTCTCGTACAGGCCCTGTATACAGTAGCAAGAAATACCAGCACAAGTAAATGAAACGGGTTTTCAACTCTCACAAATTTCCTATTTTTCACACTTAATAAGTATTTCTTTTTTTTCCAATTAATGACGAAAGAGGACTAGAAGGCTGGTGGGTATTCTGTGTTAGTGTCTAAATTTTCTTGCGAGTGCTGGGAAGGCCAATCAATACAGAATTTGAGGTGTTATTTCACACTTCAGGAGCTTGGTACCTAAAGCAATTCCTGTGCAATTTAATGTAACTCTTTCACTCCATAGGTGTTATAATTGACGTGGGAACCTCCCTGGTCAGTACTGAGAGGGTTACATGTAGCATTCACGAGTAACTAGCATGGAAACAGCTGCTGAAATGAAAGGCAATACTGCCGTGGCCCTAACTATTAATGGAAAATTCCAATGGTTTCTGAGTTACATTATAGCTCAAAGGAATTGGCATAGGGAAAGGAAAGAAAGGGAAGGGGCTGCAGTTTTAAACCGTGGTATATTTTGTCCAGTTCAGCATGAAACATGCTTTTTAGGCTAATGCATCGTGTTTCATGCTGAACTGGACAAAATATACCACGGTTTTAAACTGCGGCTCCTCCCCTTTCTTCCCTTTCCCTTTCCCTATGCCAATTCCTTTGAGCTGTTGAGTATGACCAAATTGTAAACCCACCGTTGTACAGAACGGTCGCCTCTTTGACACCCTCATTCACGTCCTTCAAGGGGCTCTCTAGACGGAAGGCATCTGGGTGTTTCGTCATGGTGATTTTCAACCCCTGCAGTGGAAGGAATTGCCGATTAACCATGGGCCTTTTCAGGTTCAGAGATATTTCAATGTGAGTGTCAACATCACACAGACAAGAAGTTGACTACCAGATAATGCATTGTTTCCAATATTTTACAAACCAATCATTATAATCAGTGTATAGAACAGAATCAAGTTGTCATGAAGATACATGTTCTGCCACAAAATGGAATGACTCTGACAGCACACAACATCACACAACAAAAACTGAAACAAAATGATGTGCAGAAACCGTCTGAACTGCCTCCTGTTCCTCACTTTAGTCTCCAGATTGGCTCCCCTTTTTATGACCCAATGTAGAACAGAACCTGACCTACATACCTGCAATGTGCCTCTGTCGGCCATTTTCTGGATGTCCAGCCCTCCCCACAGAGCGCCACTGGGCAGATATAAGCCATGTTTGTCAGCTCTGTTTCTCAGCTTGGTCTCCACTGTTTGATCGGCAAAGGCTGTTGGTGAGCCAACCTAGAGTTACATTAAAAATTCAGTAATTTACTTGATTAACATACAAGATTTTAAATAAAAAAAAAAACAGAATATAAAATTACACACTGATTGAATTCTAATCAATTGACAATTTTCCTGACTTTCAAACAAATATTCACAAACAAAATACAAACAAGTATACTTTTAAACAAATAAAATTTACTTTTTTTAAATGCAGACTTTGAAGAATACAGCACAAACATTCCACAAATTTTGAAAAACATATTGGTTTAAGTTTCCAAGAAAATTGCGTGTTTCACACATGAAAATTTTATCAAATTTTCAAAAGCTGAAATTGGGTCCACATGTACACGTACTAACATCAATACAAATGGAAAAATATATAGGGGCATTAATTGTCAGATTATAACAAGAAAACCTGCTCAAATCACTTACAAAGTAATCAGCACTGGCTAGGAAGTCTTCTCCATATTGCTGTGATATGCATGGATGAGCCACTTCTACAATCAAATCTGCATTTCTGGAAAGTGTAAATCAAATGAAAATGTACAAAACTAAAGCAATTGTTCTCTATAATATATCTACATTACTTCAATACAACCTACAAGAAACAACACACCCTTGTAAGCAAATATCCTGTTCTCCTATCCTTCTATATAAACTCCTAAACTAAAGGTAAATACTGTCAGCACAATTTGGAAACTACAATGCTGTTTCAGACAATGAGTTCAAGTTTGCACTGTTATCACTTGCTACAACTCATTCCTCAACTCCCCAAATCAGACCCAAGTTAATTTCTATGGGCGTGTTCCTCGCAACAATGAAACCAATGGCATCTTACTGTAAATAAGAGTACTATGCATAAGAAATGGTTATATTTCACCTTTTTAGCAAAAACAGGAAGATAGACCAGCTGTTGATATGCGAGGCATACCTTGGCAATGTTTGAGTGCACTGGTACTGATCATAGACACTATGAAAATGTTATGTGGACACGATTTTAAAGGGTCCCTTTTTAATTGTTTTCTCTGTAACAAAAGACCATGTTCACAGTGTGAGCTTGTATTCACGAGTGATTTGGTGATTACAATATTCAGAATATTCTCATATCTACATGTTAGCATCAGGGATACTTTCTTTAAACCATTCCAGCTCTACCCTGTGAACTATATGCCATGAGCTCTCACTCTCATAGTCACATATAAGCACCACTTCCTATTCTTCAAAACGATTCCATACATCTATCCTCAACAGACACTGTATGAACATTACAGTGAGTTGTGGACAGCTACATGACAAATTGACCCTTCACTTTACCTGGAAGAAAACTGGGTCAGATCATCCAGAATGAGATTTGGTGGAACGTTGCCCTCCATTGCAGATATTGTGCGGTTCCACACAAACACAACCTCCAGATCAACATGGTCTTGGATGTTGTCGTACAAATACTTCCCTGCAACATAAGAATTGTAGGATACAGTAGGATACTTCTCTATGTAAGCACTAAATAGCCGTTAGTCACTCACAGGGGTTCAATGATACGATTTCACTGATGCTGATTATAAAAGAGACACAAAATAAGAGAATAAAATGTGTATTGCTCAGGCGAGAGATACTGTTTATTGATAAAGAACTTCCAGTTATGATACAAGTTTCTCTTTCAGCACTTTCCCTGTACTGTTCTACTTCTACTGCTTCTTCTACCTCTTCCTCTCTCGGCTCCAAATCTTGAATGAATCTTCTTTGTATATGCTGCTACATATACTACCCCAAATCTCTCTCTTGAAAAAGGGTGATGCACAAATACGAATCAGGGAGGAGATAAACAAAACCACTTAGAAAAAAGCAAAGAAATATCCAGCGAGAAAAAGATGAAGGACATATCGGAGTCTGATATAGAACGCTGCGAGGTGGCGCTAGACACATTTTCGCCTCAGGGATAAAAAAAAATCTCCGCGGTAGGAAAATGTGTATATTACTACATATAGAGGGACCATAGCTTGTGGGGTAGTATATATACTACTGAGTGAATACAATAATGTATAGTCCCCCAAAATAAATGGGGGGTCTGTTTTCTAGGGGCTTACAATAAGAATGCCAAATTCGGTCACAATTTACAGTATGTGTTATTTTGTTTTTCAAAGCAGATGTTGCAGAATGTTCTGCTGCTGATTGAGGCTTTTAAAATGGCATCTGAGCTGTATAGGGTTATAACATCTGCAAAAGGCATGATCAAAGTTTTTTTCTTTTAACAGGTTTCTTTTCTCATTCTTAACAGTATCTTTTTTAATTAAAAAAATAAAATAAAAAAGGCTGAAAATGTGAATTTAAATCACATCACAATGCATACATCATTTTCAACATTTAAATCTCTCTCTTACTTTGGCATGCATGGTTACAATGCTACTGTTGTCCTATTTCATGACTCATAAATACAACAATTGAACTACCGTGTATCTATACGCACCTAATTTCCCAAAGCCAACAATTCCGATCTTCCTTTTGGTTGACATGTTGTCTGCTCCTTACTGCACACCCGAGATTCCAGACTGTCAAAGAGTTTCTCTTTATAGACTTCTGCTTGACTGATCTGCCCTGTAGACAATACAAAGATTTGTATATGAAATTAAGATACACCCACACATACACTGCAGATCAAAGGAATTGGCATAGGGAAAGGGAATAAAGGGAAGGAGCCGCAGTTTTAAAGCACAGTATATTTTGTCCGGTTCAGCATGAAACATGATGCTTGAGCCTAAAAAGCATTGTGTTTCATGCTGAACTGGAGAAAATATACCGTGGTTTAAAACTGCGGCTCCTTCCCTTTCTTCCCTCTCCCTTTCCCTATGCCAATTCCTTTGAGCTGTAGTGTAGGTCTACAGTACGACATAGAAATGATTGAACAAAAAATATGACCATCAAACACATTGTAGACACATTTCCTCTTCGAAATCTGCCGTAGCTTCAATGAAATATAATAAATGTTATGTTTTATACTTGCATGCTGCTTATTGCATAGCCCTAGTACGAGGTAGCCCTAGTACGACTACGAGGAACCCCTCACCAAAGTCGTAGGGCTCCTCGTATGATGCGGGTGCCTCAAACTGGCCCCCTTGTTTACTTTTGAATATTTTCATACCTTTATAGGTAAAATACTGAAATTTCACTCACAAGTCAGCAAAAAAATGCTTTAAAAGGTTATTTTGGGATTGAAGATTAACAATAAACTTTCAGAGAAATTGCGCTTCAAATATCGCTCCGTAAAACGTCGCACATTCACATCACTGAACCTTGAAACCGTCCCCTACCAATAATGTGCTATATCTCTGTCAATCTGACGAGTACAGTGCAGACATTTCAACAGTATTGCGTCTCAATCATGTTTACTCCAAGTCCAGTGGAGTGAAAAATTGAAGGGAAAGTTTCAACGATCTACAAGAAAGTTAGTATGAACACAGGTTGACAAATGGAGATATTTTGGTTGAAATAGTGCAATTGTCAAAATATGTTCACATTTGGTCTAATTTTTCTTCTGAAAATACTGCGTTTTATTTACTAACACATAAATACACAATAAATAATGCATCCAACCTTCGATGATGCGCACTGCCACTGAGCAGAAAAAAGCTGGGGCTGGTTTGTGGACCACTCACTATAATAGGGCATGTAGGGTTATACTTATAGGTTACTACTGCAGAGTGTCAATACAATTCACTTTTGTATGTATAATTTGAAATTGTGGTCCAAATTTGACGAAAAGTGAAAATCTCATTGAAGATTATCTGATCAATACTTTTAGACTAGACAAACTTAACTTTCAGCTTTCAGACTTTTAGATCTCAGTCTAGACAGGAATAACCATCTCATTTGGGGCATTTTTGGACATACCCTCAAATAGATAGGTAGGTTACTCGGGGCGTTCAGAGGAGCCAGATGCAATCTCAGCTGATTTTTTGGTAGTCTTCCTCGCACGTGCACTTCTCTCATCACTCACTAGTATACTACGATCAGCCTGCTCACGCGCTGCGCGGGAGCAGTCAAGATCCCGGAGCTATCTCTTCATTCACAAGCTTCGCAAACGATACCCACCAGCGCTGCAGCGGCGCGCACGGTCGCCCAACTCCCGTACCACTGGCGGGGAATGTGTGTACCTAATCTCATCTCACAACAGCTGAATGTCTCGTGGCCGTACACTCATGCAAACAGTGGCATAAATGATATAGATCTAGTTTGACAACTGTGAGTATGGACAATGACGTGAAGACCTCTTACCGAACTTTTTTTTTAAACCGTGAAGCTCAAAATTAACAGCAAATTGTAGCTTTTATGCTGACATGCACATTTGCTTGGCGTGTTTCCGGCGGGCAGAATACAAAATAATAACAACAACATCACATATTCTTCTATAATGTTTTAGACAATTGAGGGCAGCAGATTTCCTCACTGTACCTCAGCTCAGCAGTCTTAGCCTTTAATCAGATTTTTTTTTGTTAACTTGAAAAAAAAAGTATAAAAAAAGATATCATGGGAATAAAAATTAGTTTGTAAAAAGAATGTTTCAAATAATGTTTAATAAAAAAGGAAAATATATATTCGAAGAAGGTTTTGGAATAAAAAAATATCATAAAGAATACTGCATAAACGACTGGGAAATTCTCAGCAGGAATATCCATTTCTGCACTCAACTGCGCTGCAGCGCTGCAGCAGCACCACTGTAAACAATGCATGTTGCTATGCTGTGTGCGGAGTGTACATTGTATGCGTACGGTGGATGGTAATATTGATTGAGTGCACTGACTCTACCCCAAATTTAGGCTCGACATTGACTGTCTCACACGGTGCTACTGCCTTACTGGATTGTTGGCTTGGAAAGGTTCTCTTTTGTAAGTTCAAATGTAGTTCTGATTGTAAATTTACTGTATAAATTATGCTCACTCCTTAGTCGCCAACTGTGACGTACTACTACTAGACCCTAGTCACGCCTATCGTGAACAAGAACTCTGAAGAAGAACGAAGTCGAGACGTCAACGAGGAGAATTCGTGTCGTGCTACGCGTATCGAGTGTCTATCTGTGTGTGACCGTGTTTGCTGTGCCTTGTTGAATAACAGGAGACTCTAATTATCAATAAATCTGCTAGATATCTAATAAGTAAAGGGGAGTTGTACTTCATTGGCAATGTACACTGTGCGTCTAGTATGGAGTGTGTGCGCATGTATTGGAAAGCCATTGAACATGTTGAAGCCAGTGTTTTGTAGCTGAGAGTAGAGTTACTGCGACCAGCCCGCTCACGCAGTGAGCGGGCTGCGTTGCACCGAGCAATGGTGGAAGGTAGTCGAGCTTAGCAGTGATCATTTTAGAAAATATCATCAATTATATTGCGCAGAACTTAAAGCTATTAAAAACACTTACGGAGAATACATACATGAATACTTCCGTAGTTGGGTGGAAGATGAATTTAGTCCATGATGGGTTTTTTTTCTTGTAAACGAACCATAGTACGGTGGTCAGAATTAATGCAGCTGCGATACATGTATACGAAGATTGCCGACTTTTTGAAGTGTATGTGCATGCGCCAGTTCTCTATACGATTCGCGATTCGTGTGTGTTAAGTTTTCAACCAAAATCCATTACCGTAGCACTCTTTTCAGATCATTGTTTTTTTCTTTTTTCATTATTATTGGAAAAGATTTTATATTCCAATTTTTATTTAATTGCATTTTAAATTTTATTTTGGGGGATTTATTATATTCTGCATATTTATGTTTGTCCGTAATTTTTTTGTTTGTTTTTAAGAGCCACTTTTTTCAAGTCAATAACGCCACCCCGCTAAGCTAGATTTCAGTGATGGTGGTGCACGGTATTAGGAAAGTTGGAAGATTCGGCCCTATTTCTCTTACAAAATCCTTGATCCGCCACTGAAGTTTATGACATAGAAGTTAATGATATTTTGGTCACTTTAAATGACACAATTAATGAAAATCAGGTTGACAATTTGCACAATCAAAACAATAAAAAAAATCACTTTTCTCATGCATATTCATCAATAGCGCTAAATACGGTCATAAGAGCGAAGCGTAATCATCATGAATATTATTTTGCGCATGCGTACGAAGTCATTAAACAGCCAAGGTGGCAGTCTTGAAGGACCTCGTTTTGTTAGACCATGGTTAGACAGACACATGAAGGGGAAATTGGTAACGTTACTCAATATTTTCCATCATTTTCTTACTTCAGAAATATGAAAGTTACATTCAACCATTCATATGTGATAAATATACTTGAAATTAGTAATTCATCCATGTGCACGGGTCGATTATTCATTAGTAGTCGCACCCGACATGCGGGGAAATCGGGGGCGAGCCCTCAGGACGCTCCCGCTGCGCGGGAGCAGTCCCGGGGCTAAGAGTAGAGTTGAGGTGAGTGATCAAACGGGTTAGTTTTTGTGATTTTGGGGCCACTAAATTGCTAAAAAAAAAAAACACATTTTAACCTCGCCAAACCCTACCCTTACCCTTACCCAATCCTAGTCGGATCGGTGCTAATGTACTTTGGTATCCCACATAATGCACGCAATGGGAATAAGTTTTACAGTATATATGTTATAAATTAAACTCCTTTACATTCCTGTAAGCAAATTCCTTTCCTTTACAATCCTTTGCATCAATTTTGCCCTTCCCCTAAATCACTGGGTCTGCTGTAGATTAAGATAGTTATAAAACCATCATAAGGAGTCTTGCCATCCAACGAAGTACTAAATGTACCCCATATTGACATATATATGGGAGTAATCTTAGTTCGAACTTGTTTACAGATCAGACTGATTACAGTCAGACATAATGTTAATTTATACTTCCTTGTTTCACCTTTTCCAGTTGTTGTGTAACCAAAGTCCGAAAGAGATCTCAAGATGCCAAAGAAGAAGGGAAAGTCCGCCAAGAAGGGCAAGTTGGCCAAGATGACAGAGGAGGAGCGGATCCTCTACCTAGAGCAGAAGGAGCTGGCGGAGAAGGAGATGCAGAAGAAGAAAGAGGACATGCTCAACCAGTTCTTGAAGGTAATGATAATAATGATCAGCTTTTAAATAGCACTTTCCTGATTTGGAGGAGGACAGGCTCAAAGAGCTCAATTATTACCCTTGCTTTATAGCCAAGTAGCCGTATTCATCACTAAAAGCTAGTTGATCTCATTGAATCAGGAGTTAATCCTGCCAGGTACTCATTAATGATACTTGGGTTGAGAGGAACAAGCATGAACAAGATGCCTTGTGCAAGGGTGTACAGTACGCACGGGGCTGGGCTCAAACACAGGATCTCTCTGCAAGAGTCCAGAGCTCTCGCCACTATACCACAGTGCCCTCTATACATAAATCAGTAGTTGAATTTTAGGGGTAGCAGTGGTAGATCGCAATACGAATGCCCCTGTTAGTCTTAATCATTAATGATAGAGACTATAGGCCCTGTAGGGAATGGAGTATCAAGAGTTTTTTTAAGGTATATCCATTTTCTTTAAAGTGCTATTGAGTGAGAAAACAAATATTGGTGGCCTTTCCACTGAAAATCATTATTTCTTCTTTTTAAATACAGGATAAACTGGTGAAGGAAGAGCGCAACACCCGCTTCAACATGTACAAGATCACGCACCAGTGGCGCAGTATCATGCGGGCAGCAAAGTCACGTGAGCTGAAGAACGACATCGAGATTCTTAGCCAGACGTTTGAGCGGGTGGTTGACCGAAAAGACAGTGTGATCAAGTCCCTGGTGAAGGACCTCCAGGAGGCAGAGGAGCAGTATGCCATGGGGCTCAGAAGCCACCTGCAGAACATGGATGGCCTTGTTGGTACGTCAGGCACAGCAACTTTCCACGGAATACACAGTGTTTAAATCATGAAAGAAAATAACCATCATTTTTCAAACTATTACGTCTGCATAGTTTCCATTGTTGCCACTCTCTTAATAAAAGAAGTTGAAAGTATTTGCCAGAAATCAAACTCTATTGTTTAAATAGATTCAAATTCATTTCAATTAAAATGAGGGGAGCAGTGGTGAAGACCTCAGGACCATAACCATGAGTCCCATTCTTGTTTGCTTTGGGGATACTGACAGGGAATCGTCTTGAAGTGATGAAAGTTGATTAAGTTAACAAAATCAGAAAGCATTGATAATGGCAGAACGACATTGTCATGATAACGGCCTGGGGGGCATTTCATGAAAGTTGTCAGCACTGACAAGTTGTCTTTCTCTGACAGTTACCATAGTAACGGTCAGAGGCAAGTGCCTCTCAGCGAACCAAAATTAAGGATTTCATTGAAATTGTTAACACTGACCATTTAGTCAGTGCCAACAACTTTCATGAAATGCCCCCTTGTAATCATTACCACTACCACTCCTTTTATTTGTGTCACATGCCTGCATACAGACCTACAGAAGAGCCGCCTGCAGATCCTGAACTCAGAGTACCTGGACGAGCTGGAGGTGCTGAAAAAGGAGTTTGACACAGAGAGGGCGCTTATCATCGAGCAGCACCGACGAGAACTCAACGACCTGCAGGACATCCTCTTTGCCATGGAGCAGAATTACACGGAGAGAGAGAACGACGCACGCCAGGACTTCCAGAGCCTCCGGGATGAGATCAAGAACAAGGTGTGTGTTGCCTCTGCCTGCTTGATGTGTGTGTGTATGCATGATGTTGACCTCAATATTTAATCTGTCAGATATTTTGTTTACAATGAAACATTTTTGCTCCAAACATTATTTAATCATTCATGAATGAATATCAAAATTATTCATCTTTGGAATGAAATGAATTTGTGTAAAGAATTAAATTTCACATCTTACTTTCCTGTGTGTTGATTGATTACAGTTGAAACTGTATGTTACTCCAAACCTATGCTTTCATTATCGGATCATATTCTGTGATCAGAGTGTATTTTTTGCTATAATTTCATGATTTGCGAGACTCAAGGCAATTGAACCCCCCCCCCCCCCCAAAAAAAAAAAAAAAAAAAAAAAAAAAAAAAGAATTAAAAATAAGAAAAAAAAAATAATAAATAAATAAATGAATAAATAAAAAAAAACAAAAAAAAAAAACAGAATTTCACATTTGACCAATGTAAATGACAAAAGAGCCACCGGCCTGTGAAAATTTTACTTCGCATATAATACACAGTATGCATCAATGAGTTGGCTTTTTTAACTTAGTATTTTTGTCCTGCGCTGCCCAGAACCTGGAGGAGAAGCACGCCTTGAGGCTGCAGCTAGAGGGGCAGGTGGAGGACCTGTGGGCTCAGTTCCAGCAGGCCCTTAAGAGCTACCAGGAATCCACAGAGGAGCGCAAGGCTGCCTTCGAGACCCTCAAGGACAAGGACGAGAAGAGCGCCAAGGAGATTGAGATGCAGATGCGCAAGCTGCAGAGAATATCAGTGAGTTATCTTCATCTTCTCATTGTACGTCCTCCTTCAAAAGAGCGTCAATGATATAGGGAGTGTATCTGTGGTGATTTCGATGGGTTTGGGGCTTTGTAGTTGTAGTTTTGTAGTGGTAGATTCATTCACTCCCAAATTGCAATAATTCTACATATATATTGCATCATTTCCCCATTATATGTCAGAGTTGACCCGTACATTTACCTTGGAAACTAATCGTAGGAACTTCATGTACCAGATTCAAGACAATAGTCAAGTCACAGGTGTCAACATTTTTTATGTATCGTTCATTATTTGTTCGCCTTCAAGTTACCCATTATAATGTAGGTCTTTTAAGTAGATTTGGATTCAGAAAACTTGTTTTGTACATTTGTGTTTCAGTATATCACAAAGGATTTGTTGCTTTAAAAAAAGAGGAACTCAATATTTGTTTAATATGGGATATCCTTTCTTCCAGGATAATATTGGATCATTGAGATCAAAGATGGCGCAAAATTCAAGAGAAAGTGAGGAGAGGAATCGTGACCTGCGAGAGCAGAGAGAAGTCATCGCTCAGCACTTTCATGAACTCAAGAGTCAGATGAATAACTTCAGAGAGGGGGAGAGATCACGGCTCACCAAACTCACGTTAGAAAGCAACGCAGCCATCAAGGAAGTCAAGAGGAAACTGGATATGGTAAGAAACCATTCCTTTTCTTTTTGTAGCCCACATGGGGGAAAAACAAGTTGTGTATTTTCTTTACACACATTTTTAAAAGATGGTTGGGATGTATTATTTGCAAGACATGATGATTCTGTAGTATCAAATTGGTTGTACAGTAACTGCTACAGACAACCAGTTGGTATTGAAAGTTTTATGTTGTCATATTGCAAACTAAAAAACTATGATGTTGCAAAATAACTTCTGTGTTGTAAGTTCTGCATGGATGTGATTTGATTACCCCCCTATTTTATCATTAAATGTCAGACTACTGACTTCAATGTGTAGGCACAGTATTTTGTTTGTGGAAATGATGTCTTACCTGTCTGTTTCTGCACCATCAGGGGGAGAGAATCCTGAAGCTGGCTGAGATGTGCCGTAAGCTGGAGACAGAAGAGGAGAAGGTGCTGCCCTTCTATGCTTCCAGCCTGACAGCAGAGGAGCAGGAGGACGTGGCAGCCGCTGTGGCCGAGCCGCCGTCAGAACAGCTGGCCGAGGTAACACATTCAGAACACCCATTCAATCTATAGCGTTTGATGAATTGACAATACATTTGCGGTGTATGGTGTGCATGTAGAGCTGCATCTGCCTTGACCACTCTCCGATTAAAATGACATTCATATAAATCGTAAATTTTCTTTTTATCAAAAATAAGCATTTCAATGAAACTCTTATGTGGAAAATTGATCAGAATACCGACAGGTGACTTATTGTTCGTCACTTGTGCTGGAAACTGAGTATATACTGTGAAACTTGCTTTAATGACCACTTGTGTAGAAATGCCACCTGCATATGGAGACCACTTTTGTTATTTCTCTTGAAAGTAGTGTCGTTGGAACTTGTATTGAAGTATTCTGTACATAAAGACCACCTGGGTATGAAGACCATATTTTTTTGTCTCCCCTGTGTGGTCTTTATATACATGTTTCACTGTATTAACCCCCTTAATACCAAAAATTAATAATCTCATATCAATGACAACACAATTTATTACCTATAGGAGTGAGAGTATTTTACTGAATGTTATGTTTTCTTTCGCCGATGTCTTGCCCAGATCATGTACGAGTACCAGTCACTGGAGAACTTCTGGAAGCGTTACAACAAGGTGCTGCTGGACCGTGTAGCGCTGGACCAGGAGCGGGCTAAGCTCCAGCAGGAGAACCAGCGGCTCCGCACCGTGCTCAAGCAGTACCTCGACGGCATCTCGGTCAACGACGAGATCCTCAGCCAGGTCAACCCCCTCTTCGTCGTCAACCAGAAGACAAACGCACCGTGAGTACAGGGAAGGGGTTTCCTAATTGCAAGCTTTAGATGTTCTTTATAAGTTGCCATAGTGAGAGACCTGTAATTAAAGACGGCTTAAGGGTGCCAAGAAATGTGGTTTTTATAAGCAGCCAGTCTCTATATACATGTTTCTTTGATAAAGGGAAACAACAAATGGGATCTTAATAGACAGGTGGTCATGAGACTAGGTTTCTCTGTACTGTTGTCATTTTCACTGGAGTTCACTTTCATTTGTTTCAATTGTTTTCTTTTGTGAAATGTAATTTAATCCCAATGGCATTCCAATCATGTGAAAGAACTTGATACGCTCTTTCATTTGATACCACATTTGTCATGAAAGTATTTATATTTCTGAAGATATAGTAGATTTTACCATGTTTGGCACGCGGACAAATTTCACTGAATTCCATGGGTGTATGTAAACTTTTGTCCTCAACTGTACATTGTTAACAAGGCGTGAACATGAACTATCAATGTGGTGGAGGCTTTCCTTCACATTAAAACATTTGCCACAATGAGTAAATCGAATATAAAATGAATATATAGATTTGGACAACCACACCCCTTCTCCCACCAACTATCCATGCACTTATGCTCATTTCTCTCTCTCTCTCTCTCTCTCTCTCTCTCTCTCTCTCCCTCTCTCTCTCTATCTCTCTCTCTCTCTCTCTCTCTCTCTCTCCCTCTCTCCCTCTCTCTCTCTCTCTCTCTATTGCTTTTCACAGAATGGCCGTGCCTATCATGGACCCCAGAGTGCAGCGCCCCACCCAGACTGTCGTGGAAGCGGCCCACATCGTCAAACACACCATCTAAGATCATCCCTACCAGTCTCTAGCAGCCTATGTCCACACACAGCCCCACCCTCATCTCATCCCCTCCAGGCACAATGCATCGGATACACTGGTCTTACAAGATGGGAGCTCTCTTCTACAAGCTCTGCCGTGTGCGTCAAAACCTCTGAAGAAACAATTTTTGTAATATGATTACAGGATTACAGGACTCACTGATATTAGTATCTGCAGTACATCTCTCACCCAGCCTTACATCGATCAAGAAATAGCAGCAAAGATGGAAGGCTGCCAGCTAGTATGGATTTTTAGTATTTTGTAAATGAAAATACATGTTTTTTTGTGGAAACACTGAATATTCACAACTGAGTTCATGCTATGTGTAGTCCTTTCAATAGGAAATATACTATTTGGCTCATTAGAATACTGATTTTTGTCTCGCCCACCGGAGGTGAAGGCGAGACTAAGGGATCCAAATGGCGTCCGTCCGTCGTCCGTCCGTCGTCCGTCCGTCGTCCGTCCGTCGTCCGTCCGTCGTCCGTCGTCCGTCCGTCGTCCGTCGTCCGTCGTCCGTCGTCCGTCACAAATGTTAAAGTTTACCTGCAAGACTCTATTTTGACAAATAACTTCACATAGGTTGCTTGGATTACAACCTAACTTGGGTCATAGATGCACTGGGGGTACCTTCATGTTATGGTACCGTTGGAGGTCACAGGATAAGGTCAAAGGTCATTTGAGGTCATACGTTAAAGTTTACCTGCAAGACTCTCTTTTGACAAATAACTTCACATGGGTTGCTTGGATTACAACCTAACTTGGGTCATAGATGCACTGGGGGTACCTTCATGTTATGGTGCCGTTGGAGGTCACAGGATAAGGTCAAAGGTCATTTGAGGTCATACGTTAAAGTTTACCTGCAAGACTCTCTTTTGACAAATAACTTCACATGGGTTGCTTGGATTACAACCTAACTTGGGTCATAGATGCACTGGGGGTACCTTCATGTTATGGTGCCGTTGGAGGTCACAGGATAAGGTCAAAGGTCATTTGAGGTCATACGTTAAAGTTTACCTGCAAGACTCTCTTTTGACAAATAACTTCACATGGGTTGCTTGGATTACAACCTAACTTGGGTCATAGATGCACTGGGGGTACCTTCATGTTATGGTGCTGTTGGAGGTCACAGGATAAGGTCAAAGGTCATTTGAGGTCATACGTTAAAGTTTACCTGCAAGACTCTCTTTTGACAAATAACTTCATATAGGTTGCTTGGATTACAACCTAACTTAGGTCATAGATGCACTGGGGGTACCTTCATGTTATGGTGCTGTTGGAGGTCACAGGATAAGGTCAAAGGTCATTTGAGGTCATACGTTAAAGTTTACCTGCAAGACTCTCTTTTGACAAATAACTTCACATAGGTTGCTTGGATTACAACCTAACTTGGGTCATAGATGCACTGGGGGTACCTTCATGTTATGGTACCGTTGGAGGTCACAGGATAAGGTCAAAGGTCATTTGAGGTCATACATTAAAGTTTACTTGCAAGACTCTCTTATCACACATAACTCATCACATGTTGCTACAATGGCAATCAAACTTGGATGATGGATGCACTGGGGGCACCTGCATGTTATTGTGCTGTAAGAGGTCACATGATAAGGTCAAAGGTCATTTGAGGTCATACATTAAAGTTTACTTGCAAGACTCTTGGTGAAGGCTTCCTAACTTGTGCACAGAATTGTGTGAGGGATACAATTCTTTTGCGTAGCAACGGAGATCGCGATATTTCTGGTTAGACAGCAAAGTACTGAAATTAAGGTCAGGAAGTTGGCAGCCCTTAACCCTAATACTCCTGAATTTTTGTCGGTACTTCCGAACGCTTCAATATTTCGGAACAAAATTTCATCACATCATTTCTATCACCCCGGGAGTATTAGAGTTAAGATAGCTGAAGGTGAAAACACAACATCCCTCATCCTTTGGTTCTATGTGTAGTTGGCATTAACTTATGGTTGAAAGTGCACATGGAACTTAAACTGAATATGTATCTTAATAATATTTTCCTCAGATTTCTTGTTCACAAATTATTTTGTTTGTTGCAAGTTAATGGTACACTGTTATCAGAAACATTCCTTCCCATTGGACGAAGCTTTATCTTACTGCTATGTGTTATGTTCTTCAAAGAACATTTGAAACAAGTCTCCGCGATTGGCAATAACATACAAACTGGATCAGCCCTTGTTGTGTGTTTGGCACTGATCTGTACCTTCTTTTTTATTCTTCCTCGACCTAAACATCCCACAAAATGAAATGAGATAGCACAGACAATTTTGTTCCGTGAAAAGTTTGTTGTGTTGTGTAAATCGAATCAGGAAGGTATTTTTCATTTTGACTGTTCTGAATTCAACATAAGAGTGGATTGTGTATTTTGAATTTGTTGATAGATTGAATGGGATATATACATTGCCCTCATTTGTCACAACAGTTAGGACTCAACTTAAAGACCACAGAAAGTTTTTAATTGTATTCATCAACTAATCAGTGAATCGTCAGTGCTTACTCGTCACACCTTGAAGGAAAAAATGTATATGCCCCTTGAGATATTTCTGAATAGATCCCTTGATAGGTGTTCTGATATATTCTTGTGAATAAATATATTACATGTGTATATATAGTGTTACATCACGTTTCTGTTGCACATTTTGTTTTGTTTTTGTTCTGTTAATGAAATGCGATTTCCATGCTTTCCTATGTATAGCAAGAAATGATCATGACACATGTCACGAGTCATATTTTCTTTGGACTTGCAATAGATTTAGATCAGTCACAACTGTTTATAGGATTGGGGCCCAGGAAGAATAGGAACTGCCTTGCTTGCCACTTCCAACTTTCCCTCTTCTTCTATCTCTCTCTCCCTACCTTCTCTCATCATACTTCATCGCAATTCCTATTCCATAGTGTGATAACTTTCTGCCGCATTACATACTCTCCAGCTCAAAGGAATTGGCATAGGGAAAGGGAAAGGGAAGAAAGGGAAGGAGCCACAGTTTTAAACTGCGGTATATTTTGTCCAGTTCAACATGAAACAAGATGCTTTTTAGGCTAAAGCATCATGTTTCATGCTGAACTGGACAAAATATACCGTGGTTTTAAACTGCAGCACCTTCCCTTTTTTCCCTTTCCCTATGTCAATTCTTTTGTGCTGTAGTGTAGATGAGGCATCAAGGAAAATCAGAATAACAGCTCTGTAATCATTCTGTGTTGCACACTGCTGAATTTTCAATAAAACATTGTGTTATGAAGCAGAGAAAAAAAAACATCTTTATACAAAATTATGTCAGGCCTTCACAATCAAATTTATTGCAAACCTTTCCAATAAACTTCAACATTTTGACATATCTACACACATAATTATTTTCCATACATTTGGTAATATCAATTTCAAATATCAAACACAATAGGGCAATTACTCCCAGGGCGATCCTGGCGATGGCATTGTGTTCAATTCAAATTAAGAATATACACCACATAATTGGATTCAACATACTGATGAATGTCTCATTACAAACAAAATTACCCCATAAGAAATTGTGTATAGTAAAGTATGAAAGCATGTCTGTTGTTTATATTCATAATACAAACTAATACTTGGTTGAGGAGATGGAAATCTACACTGATATTTGTGAAAATGGAACTGAACAAGTGAAAAAAAAGGGGGGGGGGGGGGAGAGAGTTTGAAAGGAGGTCTCCAGAGGCAAAGGTTATGCCTTTTGACATAACCTACATCACAGAGAGAACACTAAATATTCTGAAAATTAAATGTGTTATTTCATTAAAAAAAATGTACTCTTTTTCAGAGCTATGACACAAGATATCACAATTGTATGCATAGAGCACAACACAGAATAATTACATCAGTGCCCCCGCCCCCTACGCACACACATACTTATTGCTCTCCTCAAAAGAGTATGCCAATACTTTCAGTACATGTTCTCAACATGAACAATTGTTAAGTGAAGGGCTCTGAAGTTTTATTTTGAAAATCAAAATACACGTACAGCGGACATACAAAATCAGGGAATACTTCTCAATTCCAACGAAAGTTGCAGGTGAAAATGAATAAACACATATGGTACAGACGAAGGAAACTGAATTGCAGTTCTCTTGCGTCTATCTTACTTAATGCACCTAATCTTCATCTCATGCAGAAAATGGACAGACGCAGACTCATCAATGTAGAGAGGGTTCCAAATCACATTGGGGAGAGTGTATAAAAGACATAGAAAAAAGATGAATAATGACAGGAATGATGGGGATTTACCAGAATTGAAGTTATTCATAGCAGCCAAATTTCATTATCTTGAAATAATGCATACAGTGGAGTATTTTTAATTGCAATTTGTTATTTCAAATTTCAGATAATTTTTTTCTTAATTTTATCTCATACCACGCTTGCAATCAATCTGACTTTTAATGATTTCAAAAGGGTCTAGTTTTTGCAAGATTTTATAACATTATCTTGCCTGGACAATACAAAATAGTAAATATTTCATATTATGCACAAATGTAAATATATCTCCAATGCAAATATTACATCCAAATTCCATCTATAATATGAATCAAAATTTGTTTTCATTTCTTTCAATTCGTTTTTGTACCAATGCAAATGTGACCATACACTTTGCTTTCAGGAAGGGAATTTATATAATGCCCAATGAACAAGTGATGACTCTCTTTACTGGACAATTCTGCTTCTCTTGCAAAAAGCTTAAATCTGTCTAATTAAAGTTCATAGATATTTTATTTGTTTTTATATATTTCATTTCATTTCACTGTGATTATGTACAATGCAAGGAACATTGCAGGGTGGGATTAAAAGTAACACAATAATAAAATCACAACATGCAAAGCACACTTCAGTCTATTACCAAAAAAAATCATATTGAACAATTATTGAAGTATTCCCATACATCCCCATTTTTTTTAAATATTCATACAACCATAATGCTGCATATCATGTTCAGCAGAACTGATTTCTGCCTTGATAGATTCTGACGATATTGTACCCTAACTTTAAGCCAATCTACACATCATGTTTACTGTTATTGCGCCACATCAAAACCTGCCTACTACGAGCTGGTTACATGTACATCACTGGGGTATCTATGCACCAGCCGCAAATAAAAGAGTGAGTGACCCTTTCAAATGTCAGTCCCTGGCTAATGGCTACATAGCGACCTATTTGTGTGCCATGTATGGATTTTTTCACCAAAAATGCACCTAAGTCCCACAGAGCGTTACTTTGTCTGACTCGTAAATGTGAAGCAGAAACTCAGCCCTACATTCAGAAGAATTACCTCTTTGTGCGTGCACCCATAAACCCCCTGTGTGTTGCATTATTTTAGCCTGGTCAAGATACTCCAATGAAAGGGTCTCATTCACATTCATGCCATGAGTCATAAACTCATCAATGAACCTGACTGTGGTTTTGTTTGTGAGGAGGGTTTTATTGATTTTCTCCTCTCCTTTCTTCAATGGACTTCCTGGGTCTGCTGGAGGATGTAATGATTTTTTTGTTGTTGTTTACTTGTAAAGATACAATAACTCTCCAAAAAGGTGGTTTTGGAAGAGAATGTACACACTAGCTCCCACAGCATGTAGGCATGCTCCGGTACATACAACTGTTCGCAAAACAATGGGACAAGGGATGCCTATAGGGAAATATGCGGTCGTGCAAAAATGCGAAGAAAAGACGTCTACATGCGTGCAATAATGCCAACAAAACACAGGAGTTAAATACTCCACATATTTGTTATGATCTACATGTATTTCTAATAATTGATCAATACGTAAATGTACCTGATGGATCTCTAATCAATGAAACAATGTATCAGCAAACTTCCTACAGAAGTCTGTCTCACAATTTGGTCCCAGTTCTCCTTCACTCTCCACATACCAGGAGAGGAAAATATGTTGTCAACATTCTTGCTTTGTTCAATAAACAAATTCAAAGAAATTTGTTCAAGACAATTTGAGTATTTTACAGAAGGGGTGGGGTCTGTCTAGGGCTTATAATACATTTCTCACTTCTCCTTTTACTCCCGTATATCTAGATTCTCAATCTTAAACATGACTTTATCCACTGTCCACACTTACACAGAAACAACTGAAACCAGGCTTGGAGCTCATGTGCTGGTTTCTAGAACAAAACCTTTATAAAAAGCACATGTGCATACCACAAGATCAAAGAATAATAATTGAAACGACTTGATGAAATGATAGACTGCTATTTTATGTTTATACAAAGATTTCCAATTACCAAACATTCATTAAGACGTTTAAAATGTATTGTGGTTTGGACAATCTGAAAACAGGCTATAGTGGATGATGATGATGATGATGATGACAAGGTGGTGCGACAAGGAGAGTAAAAACAGCAATGATCTGCTTTATAGAAGCAAAAGATTTGGAAACGCAAACAGGGCCCTGTCTTACAAAGAATTGTGAGTGATCACAACTTGATATGTGCTTAAACGGCATATATATATTGTACTGGGAAGACAAAAAGCCTCCAAAAAGGTGATCGTGAGCAATCTTCTTGCTAATGGTCTTAAATTCATGTATTGTCCATTTTAGAAACTTGCTGAAAGTTATTTGCCCTCAAATGATCCACATTTGGAGTAATGAGTGATTAAATCACAAATCCTCAAAATGTTCAGGCCAAACATTTTGAGGATTTGTAATTTAATCACTTTATGGATCATTTGAGGGCAAATAACTTTCAGCAAGTTTCTAAAATAGACAATACATGAATTCAAGACCATTGGCAAGAAGATCGATCACGATCACCTTTTGAAGACTATTTTGTCTTCCCAGTACAGTATATTCCCTATAATATCAATCGTAACTCTGGACATAGGAAAAAAGAGATTGGACTTACAATTGATTCAAATCAATCGCAACTCTTTGTATGACGAGGGCTCAGGTCTTTGTGAGGGATATCAGAGAGAAGCCAATGAACCATTTTGACATAATGAAGGGTCCCATCATCTTGCATTATATTGCCCTATCAAAATTAAATGTACATTCCCCTGAGATGGAACCCTAATCTCACAATCACACAAAGCTAGTTTCAACTCAAAATACAGTGCAATCACAAATCACACATACATATACTTCTATATATATATAAGTGCATATATATCTTTCATCGACGTACACAAAGGTGATCAGATTTCTGGGGGGAAAGGAGCGTCATTTGGAAGACATGGTCACAACTCACACAAAGTTATTGCCACAAATAAGGTGTCACATACATTGTATCTGATTCGTTGCTTAGGTCACACAATCATTACAAAAAGCTGCCTAAGGCAATTATATATATTTTGGTGTATCTATTTTCAAACTGATGAATCTCTTACATATCGTCAGCTGATGTCTTTGAGGTTAATATAAACCTCCCAGCGATTATACATCAAAAGCACTATGGTTGATAGCGCAATCATTTATATTTAGAAGTTCATAGCATTCAAAATCCAGTATCAAACATTGACCATAGTGTTGAGGAGCTGTAGAAATTGAATACAATATTTCATTTGATGTGCACAAAAAAAAATGCTCCCATTTCTTAATGTCTAACACTAAAATTATTCAAAGCGCCATTAGCCTGAAACTTTCCCTGACATTCAGATTTTTTTGTTAAAAAATTAGTTGTATAAATCTACATTGGTTTTTACACGGTTATCATGTATGCGCAATTAACAACTTGCCATTGATATGGTTCTCTTTGATTGATCCCATATATTGAAATATAAAGTTTGGCAAAATGTTTCTCATTTTAAGCAGCAGTCCTTAAATGATAATGAATCTTTATTTGAAAAAGAACTTTCAATTTGACCATTTGCGTATGTGAGTCTATATCAGCTGTGTACAACTGACACTGGATCAAGCCACACATGATAGCCTTTGAGTATGAAATAATATATTCACTTTCTCATTCATATCCTCCAATGAACAATAATCTCATCAAAAAGAGATCGAAACTGTACAAATTAATGGCAAAGAAAGCCAATGACATTGTGCAAACATAAACAACAAGAGGAAACAGGAATTAACACTACAGTATAAAGCAAACTGAGCAATATCAAAATAAAAACCCAAACATATTTCTACTATCAGTTTGTGTACTGCTGTATGGTAGCTCCAAATTACTGCATTCACACTGAAGTACACACTCCTTTCTTCATCAGGTTAAAATAATGAAGAGAAACAAAGTAAGCTGCAAAAATCACACATAACGCAATTCAATCTATGCTCTCAAAATGTGTTTCCTTTTCGTTTGGAGATGGCAGCACCCATACTTCAACAGATTTTAAAGTGTATTATAAAATATGTACCAAGAAATACATTCAACTTTTACTATGTCTGTTGACGAAAATGATACAGGTGTTTCTGGATGGAGGTACATGAACTGTTAGAGCAAACACAATTACTCTCTTTCTAATTAAGCCTTTAACTGAAAGAATGATCATATACATCACTTATGCCTATGATATTTAATATCACTAATAAAAACAAACCAATCTGAAAGAGCACCAATTTATGTCATACACTAGTACATATAAGTACATAATTTTTTTGTTACTTTTTACCTTTTGATGAATGTAAATAAACATATTTTGGGGATTAATGGCATGGCGTATAAGAGCTACATCACATTGAAAACATTTCAAATTTCTTGGATTTTGCCAACCAAGCACAGGCTTGAAACCAAACTTTCAATCCTACACTATAAATTGCCCACAATAGACATCAAGAAATGACAATGCACCATGTTTCAAACATGAACCAATAAAAACCTAACATAAAATAACATGTAAAATAACATACATTAAAACTTCCAAGTTCTGTCTTCGCACTTTAAGCAACATTGTTTACTGACACAGGCATTTACAAATTTCAATTATACGATCGTTACACAGATCAAGTTGTGCATAAATCTAAGCTTCAGAAATATGCACATTTACCTTGTGGGAAGCTTTCACTGTAAATGACATTCTCAGGTACACATTTCAAAATAAGCTATATTGTTCACAAATCTCATAACTCAAGCTTTACAATGTCCAAATCTGATATTATGCATGTCTATAAATGCGTGCATGCACAACATTTAAAGAAAATGTACAGTGGGTTTTTATGGCATTTCAACTCTTCAGAGTGTCAGACACACGGTTTGTGGCTCCAAACTCTGTGGTATTGTACGTCAACATTTCAGCAAGCAAACAAGTTTGCCTTCTCCATGAAAGCCCACAATACACTCGCTTTAACCTTTCATCTCCCAACAAGATCTTCTAGATTCCTTAGACGAGAAATGTTTCAATCAAATGCAGACATTTGAACACACACACCCACACACACATCAATACCACAGAGAATTACAAATAAAAATCCCAAAATCAATTAAATAATCTGTGCCTCTCACACCATAAACTGTGTCTGTATCGAAATATCCACTATATTCAAATATAAACTATGACTAGCTAGGGTACATCATAGACTATGGTATCCCTCTTATTGTTATCTTGCCACCTCCTGTGGAGCAGTGGTTGAGTCCGCAAGTTGGCTTTCAGGCTGTGGGCTGGCTGGCTCTTCCACTTTCTCTGCGGGGTTGGTCTCAGATGCCTCCTGCTTGTCAGCCTGTTCCTCGATTGTTGCTGCTTTCTGCACACCTCGAATACTACATGAAGCAACAATAAACAAGGAGAGTGTTTACTTGTGGATTAGTTTATCATGGCAGAATTGCAAAATCTTGGAGTGCTATCATAAATGATTAAAATTTTGTCAAACAAAAGTTATTTACAATGAACATCATTAATCAATGTAATTTGAATATCTTCTTATTTACCAACCTCAAAGAACACCACAGACATATTCATTGATTAAAAAGCCCCCCTCCCCCCTTTCAAATAGTGGAACATACCCACTACTGATCAATTATACATTACCTGACTGGGATGAGGAATATTCCATTAATCATGTTGAGGGTTTCAAGCACGCTGCTCATGGAGGGATGGCTGATGGGGATTGGTCTAAGTGCTGCTTTAGGCCCTCCCCTCTTGATCTCATTCATCTGAAAATCACAGCGAAAGATTGTTCCAAGCAAATTTACATTTCATTTTTAACATCGCACTATGCAAATAGGTTTCACTGTGAGTTTGAAGATGATATCACTAGAGGTATTTTACAATTATATCAAGTGATAAATTTAAAATATAACTCATTAAATGCCCTAAAATCATATGAAAAATTAGAATAAATGAAAAATAAAGATACTGCCAAAGGATGAAAACATGTATAAGGCAATAAATTGCGTTCCATTTCAAAGGTGCCCTCCATAATATATGTGGAGCTCAATCTGTTGTGCAGCTAATATGTGACACTGGAAGATTCAACCATACAAAGATTTTGTCTGGACGTGAACTAGTACTCACTGTTTTCTGAAGGGTGACAGCTTGCTGGGTAAGGTAGCTGAGGCATTCAGAGCTCTCCTTGGTCTTATCATGGTTATCACCAAACTAAGGCAGGAAAGAAACAATCACCACAAGAAGAGATCTTCAGATGGACAGTCAACAGAAATATAAAATGTTTGTGAATCAAAGCACGCAATTCAAGAGTCAAACTTCGCTTGACCATAACTTTGTTTATACTTTTCTAATTTTTGCTAAACTATCACTAATTTCTTGCATAGCTCTGCTTCTTGTGAAGGCACCGTTAGTTCAAGGATGAAACATCCCTTTAAGCCTTTGGCTTTTAACTCCAGTGGCATGTGTAACACTCAAAATTATTGCTACACGACTCACATTCCTCACACAGGAGATGGCAAAACAGAATGTACAAATGTTACATCTAGCTATCATTTGACCTTTAAATACTTGTGGATACCTGCTCTAAAAGCAATGAAAATATTGCATGAAAGACAAGATATCCTCCATAAGATAACAATTTCAGTTGAATAAAGAATCATTTTAATGATTGAATTCTGTATTTCTTTACGAGGAAATCTTGATGCAACACTTGAGTGGGTACCTGTTCTCTGTAGATGGTGTATGCTTCCTTCTCATTGCGTAGGGCTGATCGGAAGTCCCCACAACACGAATGAGTCCTGGCCACCAAATGGAACCTAAAGACACAGGACAAACATTCTTACTTCAGTGATATATATATTTCTCTCTCTCTAAAAGAAGAAAAGTACAAATGTGTATTATCCAACTTGCAACACACAAAGCAGAATATTATTCACAGTAATATAAATGTCTAATATTTCAAAAAATATGCATAACATGTCTGCATAAAATGTATAAAAAGCACTGTTGGTGCTTTTAAGAGTTAAGAATTCAATCATTGTTTTTGGATCTTTGTTTTTACTGGTACTCTCTGTAGTAATAAAGTTGATTGATCAATGTATCACACAAATAAGAAGATAAAGGCAGGACCAGGAGCCCATACGACAAAGGGCTACAATTGTTGATATGATTGATAAAACCATAGAACAGAGAACCTACGCTTGCTATCGATTGTAACTTGCACTTGATATTGTTTGTATCTTGTGTGGATCTATCATAAATGTATGATTGATTGTAAAATCATGCATAGATTGGACTTGCAATAGATAGCAGTCATGGTTTTCTGATATGGTAAGTTGCAATGGATTGCATTTTTGCAATTGATTGCAAGTTGTTATCTATTCTAACTCAGTCTTTGTGTTACAAAGCCTAGCTGGGGTCTTGATCAAATCCGTTATTATTCTTACGTGTGTGCTGCCTTGAGGCTCTTGGCTCCAAAGTACTTGACGTTGGTCTCCAGGGCTTTCTCCAGGAACTTGAGAGCAAGCTCAAACTGGTTGACTCCATGCAGCACCAACCCAATATTACTCTGTGGGGGAGAGCAGGAGACAAGACAGGGGTAATGCAGGGCTACCAACATTGAAATTCAACAATCAGGAAGATTTGAGGTAACTTCACAAAAATCAGGGAGATGACTATCAAATGCATACAACCTAATGGCAATAATCCATCAATAATCAGGGAGATTGGGTGATTTGATGAAATCCAAAGCAGTATTATCGGTCTATTTTCAGGGAGTCTCCTGCGAAATCAGGGAGACTTGGCAGCTCTGGTAATGGGCTGTATCGGATTGAGAGCAGCGGCTGATCTAGGCAAGGGCAGAAAGGGCGTGCGTCCCTCTCCCTATTTTGGGGGAAACACATAATGTTCCCATTGATAATTGTACTCACTAATGTCCGTTTTGTCTCATAAAGGTATGCATGCCCCCCTTTCTCCAATGTGCAAATCCCCACCCATCTCCAAATCCTGCAATAATTACTAGAGATGGATAACATAGGGTTGAGTTTGATTGAAGTGGTGAGAAGTAAGAGCCTGATTGAGATGATTAAAATTCAATATTTCTTGCTTCAGTTTGGCATCATAAATCACCATCCATAGGTTAATATTTCATCTACAGCAAATACAGTTGGGCCTGAGATCAACGTCACAGCTGATTGCAATCTATTGCAGTCAGACTGCAGTCAAATGTATGGAGCTGATTGCATTTGATTGCAATCACTGTGCATTTGATCTCAGGCTCCACTGTAAAGTGAGCAGCAAAAAGTAGAAAGACGATACTCACATCGAAGAGCGCCATCTCTGGGTGATCCTCCCCATGTACAAGGACAGTGAGGTAGCGTGCTCGGTACATCAGCTTCAGGGCGCTGACGGCCTGGCCAGCTGCAAATCGGTACAGGGCCAGATGCATCTACAGGCACAAGGATTGGGATCAAATTAAACTTATAACCAGAAGTACTGGCACAAAATAAGATTCAGGAGTTAGCATGTGTCTTTTAATAGGATAAGAGTCAGGGTTGAAGTTGATTATATTCATATTAGATGATAGTTTGAGGGTCGTGATTGAATGGGAGTTGAAGAATGACCATAATCCATTTTCCTTGTCTTATCCTCATCCTGCCCCTTCTTGTAAACCCTTCACTTCAGTTGTATTCCCTTCTTCTCTTCGACTCGTCTTCTTGCTTCCATTCATCTTGCTCTTTCTTATTTTTAACAATACAAGAAGCACATACAAGAAATGTTGTGCTTCTGGCACAGAATGAGCTAACTCTTTATGAGCAACTGTCACTGAAACAGAAACAGACGCAAATCCTACAAAAACAGCACCAAGTTTGGCATGAAAAGTTCAATGCACTTACATATTCCGTGATGGTGTTTGGGTGGTCGAGGCCGTTACATCTCTCGCTCATCATGACAGCCTTGTGCTGCATCTCGATGGCTTCGCTCTGCTCCCCCATCAGGTAGTGTAGCCTGGCCAGGGTGCGCATGCAGGCAGCGATCTCTGGGTGCATGGGGCCGTACACATTGTTGAAGAGGTTCAGGGCCTCGCTGATCAGCTCAAAGCCCTCTCGGAAGCAGCCTAGCAAGAATAATCATAATAATAATAATAATGTAACATATTTAGCATTAATAATGTATTTGTCAAACATGTCACTATGGGCTGTAAGAAATTAAAATTCAAGCAAAAAAATTAAAAGATGTTCAGCATACAATTCTGCTTAGTAGTTATTATGCAAAGTATTAAATACAAAAGAAAAGGAGAGGTAAGGATATAAGAGGTTGCAGAGATTTTTGCAGAGGGGAGAGGGAGGGAGGAGGAGCAAGGGGGAGCAAGGGAGGAAAGAAAGGAGGGAGGGAGGGGAGAGAAGGAGGTGGAGGGATGGAGAAAGGGAGGGAGGGAGGGAGGGAGGGAGGGAGAGAGGGAGGGGGAGGGAGAGAGGGAGGGAGGGGGAGATGGAGAGAGGGGGAGCAAGGGAGGGAAGAAGGGACGGGAGGGAGGGAGCGAGGGAGAGGGAGGGAGCGAGGGGGAGGGAGGGAGCGAGGGGGAGGGAGGGAGCGGGAGGGAGGGAGGGACAGAGAGGAAGAAGAGAGAGATTGCAACACAAAGGAAAGAAGCTGTGCTGAAGAGACACATCGATAGGTAAAAGACAGAGAGGGCGAAATCAATAGCTAAATAGCTAAATGATTCAACTCAATCCAAAGCCAGGAATCCCTTACCTTGCTGGATCTTGGTCTGGCCGCTCTGGAAGAAGTGGTATGCGTCGGAGGCGGTGGGGTTGATGTGCTTGACCCGGGGGAACATGTTGAGGATGTCGTTCTCATTGAAGGGAGCCTTGCCCTTGGAGTCAAGGTCATAGTCCCTCAGCAGCAGCTGAATGCCCAGCTTGGTGCAGAACTCTCGGAACAGTGTGATCTTCTGCAGGTTGTACTGCTCCACCACCACATCAATGCTCTCACTGTACGGACAGAGATATTGAGTGTATCATTGTTGCCTCCATTTTCATTTAAATATCAGAAAATAATGGACGCAGGCAAGTTAGAAGATTTAGCATCGTATATTGATTATTACCATTAAACGAAGCAAGCAGGCATCACAATTTTAATCAAATACAACTGCAGCAGATTCTCTCATTATCGTGTCAGAGAACTTGTTGAAGTGCTGAATAGTTGTTATTACCTTGAAACTATGGGAACAAAGACAAATAACAAGGACAAGATCATACAGATGGTATTCCTGGGCGCTCCATGATGCTAGATAGTGAACCCACGGGGGTATTCCTCCAATCTGTTTGTAAGCTACAAACGACTTAATGCATGGCTGGTGACCTGTTCTTGTGCTAAATCTGATTCTCAATGGTGTTGATTCCCATCAGCTAAAGTTGAAATGTGATCTTTGTAAATTAATATTCTTGTAGTTAACGAGTGTCTGTATACAAAGTTTGCTATGTCAAATTTGATTAGGATTGTTGGAAATTAACTCCCACTATGCTAAAACAGCAAGAAATTGGGGTATCTCAATTAGGAGGAGGATACTTCACCAGCCATCTGTAGAGTCGTTTGTAGCTTACAAACAGTTTGGTGAAACATCTTTTCAAACACACTGCATATGCACTCCGATGCTACTTACCACTTGAGTTTGTAGTTGAAGTACTCTTTGCTCTCCAGCTTAATGCTGCTCCAGAGGTCAGCTGGGGTCAGGCTGGCCCAAGATGTGTTATCTGCAGGAGTGAACAATCAACATATATCATTTATATTCCTATCCTACAAATTATCTCATTTAATACCTTCATGATCAAAAATATTAACTCAAAACAATCATGACCACTCTAAATTGCTCAGGTGATCCGACCAATTCATCCCACAAAAAGAGCCTCTCTGAAAATGCAAAGTATCAGTCACTCTGCTAGTTTAATGAGATCAGGCTTTACAGTTATCCCCTCTTTCTGTTTAGGACTCATTAATAGCATGAGTGTTCCAACTCTTTGGGGGATTTCATCCTTGCCCACAACACCCAACATACAGTCAGAAGTGGTGGGGATCTGAAACTGACCTTGACCAAGTGAAAGCACAGTTCGAATCCTCTTCTTGTTCTTCTTCTTCTTGTGATGACCATTGCTCAGCTGAAAAAAAATAACAAAATCAGTGTTAGAATCTTAAATCCTGCAGCCCTTTCCACTCACAAAGTTAAGAAAATGTAGAATTTATACTCATATGAGATATCAAGGTATATCTCCCCGTTGCTGACAGTTAGATTTTCTGGCTTTGTGAGCCACGGTCCAGTCAGGATGTCAAAATTTGCAATTGAACTGCAATGACCAAAGGGGTGTGGCTTAATTGTATAAGGAATTTCAAGTCTGTTAACTCTGTATGTGCCACTGATGCTTTTTATTTTACACATTTACTACATACAAACCCCATAGAGCAGTCATGAAAAGGGTTAATAGCCTATTGTGTATTCTGCCCTTCTCTGAGAAAAGGAAGCAAGTGACAAATCACTCAAATGTGGGTTATTAGTATTCTTAGACTGTACCCAGCATTCCCTACATGTACATATGGCCAAAATCTGGACAAGAAATATTCATCTTGCTGTGAGATATTCAATCTAACATGATGTGGTGTTGCATTGATGCCAATGCAAGTGACAGACACATTTTGCTGATTTACAAGAAAAGTCTGTTTTGTTAGTTGCTTCCTTTAGTCAGAGTAGGGCAGTATTGTTCGTACAGGGTAGTGTCCGTGGTTAACAGGTGAAGACCAGCTTACCTCGTCGTCGCCTTTGGGTGGGAGTGGGTTGGGTAGGGAGGACAAGAAGCAGTTGAGGAAGTGGCTGATGGCAGCAGACAGACTCGTCATGGCGATGCCCTGCATATAGGCCTTGAAGACGTGCTTGACCGACCGGCAGATCAGCTCCGTCACCACAATGCGCTGTCAGGAGGGAAGAACTATGTTTTAGGCCTGAACTCTATGTGTCAAATACGGTCATATTCATACTGAATAGAATTGAAGTTTATTTCCATCACATTCATACAGGTAGCACTTATGTAAAAATCATGAAAATATGGTACATATCTGCTCACAAAAAAGGACTTTCGGAACTTATACTTACATATAGGTATGACAACTGCTCACAGCCAACGACTTTTTCAGCTAGCACACCCATGTAGCGAACATTGATACCCCTGTGGAAGAAAAAAAAAATCCAATTTCATCCTACTGTTGACAGGAATCTGACAAATCTTCACAGTAATTCAGAAAGTGTTGTTGCAGCAGTATTGATTTTGATTGTCTAAAATGATGGATTACTATGTGACAATCAGCAGAGATTCCATACAACTTTATCAACATGGGGAGAAAATGCAAAATATGGAAGAATATCTACATAGACTTCTTAAGCTTTATCATACATTAGTATTCTGATCATTTTACTTGTGTCCACTGCAAAATATAGACATATAACATACCACAACATTTATTACAATTCTGGAAGTACTGATGGCAGTGAAATAAAAATATTGGCAAGCCTGGCAAATCAATAATGGTGTGATGCTGTATCAGAACTCTGAGCAGAAATGAACTGCAACAAATTAATTTGATGATATAGGTTACACAATTAAAAAAATCATGAACTATAATAAAATATCAACATAAGTCGAGAGACATAACCATGGTTTCTCAGCAATAGGTCACACACTGACTGGAGGAAGAGGGTTACCTCTGGTGCAGCATCTCCACCAGGGTGTAGCCATCTAGGGGGGCTATACTGTGCTCCTTGCATTCTTGCACCTGAAGAAACATACACATTTACCTGTTGATATTGTTTTACATATCTTTTTGCTATATGGGAGCCATGCTTTAATTTCATTACATTTTGCATGGACAAAATTTGATGCCACTTCATTGCACATTGAACTAACATTTTGATTTTACTTGATTTCACATACAACTCCTATTTCCAGGGGAATTATTGTTTGTACAATTGAAATCTGTATAATTTGAAATTGAAAATCACAAGTATCACAAATATGGTTACACTTCGATATTCCGACGGTTCATTTATTCCGAAACACATAAATAGCCTATACCTCGATGCTCGTTGGTCCAAAAACAAAAAAGGGTTCGTTAATCCAAGCATTTGCCGCGTAACGTTTGGAATAGCGAATCTTCAGAATAACGAGTGCTTCCCACAAATATAATTCCGTAAGAATAATATGAGTGGTAACTGGCTACCACACACCAGGGGTTAAATGAAACTGATGTGTAGTTGGGGCATCTGATTGTCTTCACCATTTAACGAAACACTGAATGAATAAAAGTCAGATTTATTTTCTCACATCTGAATAAATATTATTCCCAGAGCCATGAAAGATGTTGGTTCAGAGCAGTTTCAGACCATCAATATGCCATACATTAAGGATGGAAATTCTACTTACGAATGTTGGGATTTGAACAGCTACGATGAAGCGAGCACAATCTCTAAGCAGCTTCTTCTGTTTGACTAAGGTTTCCGCCTGCAAAGTGTTAAGAAGAAAAATAATAGGCAGAGACTAATCAAAACAATTCTCACAAAATACAAACAAAGGCTTTGAAATGCAAAACCATCATAATGATGGTCATATAATTAGTTCATATTATTTCAATTACTCAGAAACACAGGCAAAGGTAAATAATCATAAATCCTGAAGTCAAATCATTCTGTCATAATTTACCTTTGTACCAAGTTTATGAATATGTCTTGATTTAGTGCACTAAACATTAATAAGACTGAACTTAATAAAAAGATCCTGACCAAAAATCAGATAAATTCACTCTCATACATTTTCTGTAATTTTAATATCAAACTTTTGAAACATATATTGAGAAATCAGATAAAGCGTTGTTCTTGTTGATGGTGGAGGCACAGAAGGAAGCAGAGAAGCCCAGACTACATACCTCTGATGGGGCATGCACCACACCGTCTGCATAGATGTCTGGGTTGAATCTGACATCAAACTCTGCACTGCTGAGAGAGCCAGCCGCCTGGGCAGCCAGGGCAATCACCTCCTTGTGACTTGGATCAACTGAAGGGGAGATAATAACATGGGAAGAGAACGGTCAAGATGATACCACTCAGGGAATCAGTGAGTAATTTTGTTTGTCCTGGGCTGGAGCATCACTTAAATTCAGACTTTTCCCTAAAAAATTACATCCCTCATTCATGTACCTTGGCAAAATCAAAAGTCATAAATCTCCAGGCACATACCTCTCAATTGGTCTTCAAATACTAAACACTGCTCATGTTCATCCAAGTGTTCTTATGATAGTGTGTCATTTGATTAAGTTAGAAAGGGAAAAGAGAGGTGTGAAAAATAAGATTGAATAGAGAAAAGAAAGAGATAATCAAGTGAGAAGGATGAGGTGGAAGATATCTATTCAGGAGCAACCACAACAATGAAGAATATAGAGAGCTATCATGGAGACTATATCATTCTTGTCTTTGCTTTTATCACAAACATACTCACATCCTTCTTTCTTGGGTGAGGTAGCGAGAGCCTTGGCAGCCTGTTCCGTGGCACTGTCCACCTCCCTGCTCAAATCACTGCTTCCGTCGGTTTGGTCTAGATTCTTTAGGGCGGGGCATTTATCTGCCCCTGGTAGTCCCTTAGCAGCTAACTGGCTCTCCTTCTTGCCCTCTTCCACTTTGTCTTTCTTTCCACTCTCCTCCCCCTGCTTCTCTGTTTTGTGGCTTCCATCACTTTTTGTGTCATCTCCATTCACTAGGGCCTCCTTGGCAACTCCGTTCTCTGTGATCGCTTCTTTATTGTCCTTTGATTCCACGCTCTCTCCGTTTGTTAACTGTTCTTGCTCGCTCGGTTTGGCGCCATCTGCTGGTTGCTGGTTGTGCATGAGCATCAGGGCTGCGTGTCTGATGAACACCATGTATCTATGACTGAGGGAAAAAGCAGAGAGATACAACAACCAATCAGAACATATTTCAAAGATGAGTGTAGGGCTACAATTAATGCAAGGACTTCCATGCTCGAACAAAGTTAAGGAATCAAAGGATTTCTTCTGAAAGGCGATCAATTTTTGCTAGTCATCTACCTTTCTAAAAACACTTTAAATTTCACTTCACTTGATTATCTAAGGAATAATATGCAGTCATGCTTTTATGTATCAAAACGTCACTGATATATCTATTTATTATTCAGTATTTACTAATCATTGTCATTATCACCCTGAAGCTTTTCCACTTGCAGCCTCCAGTGAGAGACATGAATGGAAACCATTATTGCTATACAATGTAATTTCTTAATTCATGTTATCCTCCCACTTTAAGTAATTTCATTTGTATGACTTTTCTAAAAACAAAACAACAACACTGACAATAACAATATTTGTGTCATACTTACTCTACAAAAGCGTCTACAAGCTCCTGTCTCAGACATGCCAGCTTGTGTCTGTGTTGCCGTGGGAAACCAAGCTTCTTCATGTCCTCTGAAAACTCTTTGTTCTCAACTGATGAAAAGAGCAAAATAAGTGTTAATACAGCTGTACTCCACAACAATGTATTGAAATCTCAACAAATTCTCATTTTTAAATTTCAACTGGCGAAGATAAAAAGGATGGCAATGATAATGTTGATTGTAAGGATGTGATAACAATAATTAATATAGTAAAGATTATTTTCATAATCCAGTCATACATATCAAAAACACTCTATTACATTTGAACATCAGACTAATATATAAACAGTAGTATTTCAGAATGAATGAACAGTGTTCATTAAAATCACTCATGACAGGAGTTTTGAATGAGCTTTTCAAACATTAACCAATGATGACCACACATATGAAATGTTTGTTGTCATGGTAACTTACCATTGAAGAAGTTGACATCTGGTGGGAAGGTCCTGAGCAGATCTAGCACATAGTGTCTGCCATCATTACCCTTGATACCCTGTGGGTGTGCGAGAAAGAGCGAAGTCAAAATTTTATGAAACTAAAATTCCTTTTAAATATTTTATTTACTATTCAATAGACCAGTTCGTGGTTACACCAAGGTTGGACAATCCACTGAATAAGTATTACTAGACTGCAGACTGGGATTTGTTCAAGAAGCTGTGTCGGACAGTGTGTTCGAAACAACAATAGAAGCAGGTGCACACGGCAGAATGCTCTTTTACTACCTTTCAGAGCTGAATAGCTGTTGCCATATTTTTATGATAAAAGATTGAAATGTGGTCGACTATCTAATGAATTCCTATTTTACTCTGTGAGTTGTGAAATTGACCTGAGGTCTTCGTACCAGCAATATTCTGCTCATGCGTACATTGCTCCTACAAACCCGCTTATTGCGTCTTCATAGAGGAAAATATCCAGCTTGGTCCAATTCATTTTCTCCTTCATAAAACCACCAGACAAAATGAATTGTAAAATGTTACACGCCCAGGCCTTTGGGGCACGCCAGATAAAATGCCAGACCTCTTTGTTGGATAGTTTGGTTTAGAAATGTCCAACAGCACAGAAGCCTGGGGCCGTATTCATGAAAGATTACTAGCCTAGTTAGTTACTAAAAATACTGTAGCTAAATGCACTTCAGCAACTTATTAGGGTTAGCAAGGTTTGATGCATATGGCGCCAGGGTATCTAGACCCCTGTGAGCAGCGTGGCTAAGGGCCTACCTTGCATTCTATTGATGAGTAGATCTCCACCTCTTGCTCATCGTGGTTCACCACACTGTGGGGAAGTGTCTTAAGATGTTGGGCTGTCTTGCTCAGCTGAAATACAAGATAAAGTAAAAAAAAAAAAAAAACGATCATTTGAATTATGCTACACCATGAAAACAAAATCAAATATATGAAATGTTAATTCTTTGAACTCATATTGATCAAGAAAAATATTTGTTGATTGTTGTTTAAAGTCTACAGGAGAAGCTTCTTTGAACTCCACTACTCTCTAAATTAAATTTACTGTTATAATTTCACTGTATGGGAATTTTTTGTTGATTTATGTTTTACAAATTGTGTCTATTATCAATACCAGGTCTGTATGTGTGGTGGAGACAAATCAATTTGAAATTTGAAAGTGCAACCAGTGTTTATCAGTGAAAAGATCACACAGGAAGTGAGTTAATACACAAAGAAAACCCTGGTTTGACTCCAAAGAAATATTTAATCAGCAGCGCCCTCTTCCACTCACCAGCTCCTTGTATTTCTCATTGGTCACTACAGTCTTTCCAAAGTCGATTGACCCGTAGATGACCGACTCCTCCTGCTCCCTCTCCAGGATGCCAGGGATGATGGACTGGGCGGTGATGCGGTAACCACGGTAATCTACCACCACTGTGCCCAGGGTGTAGAGTCCTTCCAAGTCATACGTGTTGTAGGCCTTCACTCCTTTCAGGTCGTTGCCCTGTACGGATGGAGAAATGTCATCAGTATCATCATCATTGTCATCTTCGTTATAATCTTTAATATCTTCCTCCTCCCCATACACCTCCATCCCCTCCTTCTCCTACTCTACCACCTCCTCCTCCTCCTCCTCATCATCATCAGAATTATTATCATAAAATAGTTAAGGAAAAAGTCATAATTTTTTTCAATATCAGCCACATTCAGATCGTTATAGAACATGAATAAAAGCATGTTGTGGTTGGACATCCTATTTTAAGTTCAAGATTTATGATCCAGGAGTGTACAAATACATCCTTTATCATTTGAAGTGCATACCCGGACTGTAAACACACATTTTGTTTGGACTACTACCAAGACAAGATGACACAACAGTACTCTTCACACAGCACATAACTAGTGAACTTGTGCTAACTCTTTTACTATAAGAAATGGTGCAAACTGACTAACCGGGGCTACATATGCTGCATGGTCTCCCCCAAAGTCCTTGTAGTGATCACGCACATCAAAACCAAGACTGAAGAAGATGTTGTTCCAGATGAACATCTGCATTCTTTGACAAAAAAATACACAGTAACAAGAAGATTAAAAATGTCTTTAAGATGTACTGACATTTGAATAAATTAATTCATAGGTACTGTGGAGCCTGCGATGAATTTCCACCTGACTACAATCAATTAATCCATTGCAATCAATTTTTCAAATTTCCACCTGACTGCCATTGATTGCAATCAATGTGTACAAGTTTCTCACCCGACTGCCATTGATTGCAATCAATGTGTACAAATTTCTCACCTGACTGCTATTCATTGCAATCAATGTGAACAAATTTCTCACCTGACTGCCATTGATTGCAATCTATGTGTAAAGTTTCTCACCTGACTGCCATTGATTGCAATCAATGTGTATAAATTTCCACCTGACTGCCATTGATTGCAATCAATGTGTACAAATTTCCACCTGACTGCCATTGATGGCAATCAATGTGTACAAGTTTCTCACCTGACTGCCATTGATTGCAATCAATGTGTACAAATTTCTCACCTGACTGCCATTGATTGCAATCAATGGGTAAAAATTTCTCACCTGACTGCCATTAATTGCAATCAATGGGTACAAATTTCTCACCTGCCTGCCATTGATTGCAATCAATGTGTTCAAATTTCCACCTGACTGCCATTGATTGCAATCAATGTGTACAAATTTCCACCTGACTGCCATTCATTGCAATCAAATGTGTACAAATTTCTACCTGACTGCCATTGATTGCAATCAATGTGTACAAATTTCTCACCTGACTGCCATTGATTGCAATCAATGTGGACAAATTTCTCACCTGATTGCCATTGATTGCAATCAATGTGTTCAAATTTCCACCTGACTGCCATTGATTGCAATCAATGTGTACAAATTTCCACCTGACTGCCATTCATTGCAATCAAATGTGTACAAATTTCGACCTGACTGCCATTGATTGCAATCAATGTGTACAAATTTCTCACCTGATTGCCATTGATTACAATCAATGTGGACAAATTTCTCACCTGACTGCCATTGATTATAATCAATGTGTACAAATTTTCCCCTGACTGCCATTGATTGCACTCAATGTGTACAAATTTCTCACCTGACTGCCATTGATTGCAATCAATGTGTACAAATGCATGAAGCTGACTGCATTTGATTGCAATAGCGTGGAGGTTGACCTCACTGCAGATTGGTCAAGTCATTACCAATTGGCAGAAAAATAATGCACAGAATCATTGATTGCAAAGTTGTATACTGATGCAATGACACAGGGAAAATCTGTGACATAACACATGGGCTATTAGCCCAGTCTTACTGGAACTTGCCTAACTAAAAAAAAAAACACTTGATTTTTATTTGAAATGGTACAACAAATCTGAATAAATTATGCCTGCCACATATTCAAGACCTTACTAGAACTCATGGCGAAACCACCTCCCTTTACAGCGTGTAATTTTTTACAATGCCCCTCATGGCAGTCAGTATGTGGATACCATGACTTGATGTAGTACATGGACCAAAAGTCAATAGCCCAGCAGGATTGTCTAGCACAGCAGGGGCTCCTGTAGGCCATACTTCGATTCCCTGGGGGGATGGCCATCACATTCCTACTGATGACCGCCACAGCGTCCCTCCCCACAGCATGATTTTGACCTTCGGCATATCACTTTGACAATGCCCCTCAAGGCAGTCGATATCTGTAAATTATGCCCTTAAGACTATGACACATGTTATGACTTACTTGAAGTCTTCATCATGGTTGATGGTGATCACATTGCCATCAATAACCACCATGGTGTCCCTCCCTAGAGCATGATTTCCAATTTACCTTGGACATATCATTTAAATAATGCCCTGTAAGGCAGTCAATATATGTATACTATTCCCCACAAAGCAGTCAATATCTCTAAATGACCTAAAGACTACCATGTAAGGTGACAACTTACTTGGAGTCCTCGCCAGGGTTGATGGCCATCACGTTCCCGTCGATGACCGCCATGGCGCCCCTGGTTGCAGCCGCCACAAAGTCGCTGTGCACCTTGAAGATCGCCCTCTCTCGGAGCAGCCTCTCGGGGAGGTTCTTGCGGGCCAGCTCCCTGGTCGTCTGGATCTCCTCATTCCAGTCTCGGGTCTGACCTGGGATGTGCTCCTCATACCCCAGTCTCGATGTGTAGGCTGTACGTAAAGTGTAATCCCATGAGATTGGATTATGTTTGCGAAGTACTACACATAACCCATACAAAATATTACCTAGTGACCTTAAATTGCACAAAAGCTGTTTTTATTCTGGTATATTTCTATTATACATTGAGTGATATATTCCTTTACTGTAGAACATAGGGGCAAATTGCTAACAAACACACAGACACCAAACTATCACTAGAACTCATGGTGGAAAGGCATTTTGTGACAAGACACTGACTAAAACACTGTCACATGACCAACAATCAATCATCAACTGTTGATGTCTTACATGTTTCATAAGAAGCTTGTTTCTGAAGTCCATAACAACATGCCAATTAAGCAAAGGGTTTTGCTTTGCAGGAATATTCATACATGCAAATATATTCACAGCATCAAGCATAGTGCAATATCTCGTAAAGCTTCTAAATGAGGTATTTTTTTTAAATTTTGAAATGAGAAATGCCAGCAGACTCAGTTTGCCTCACCGTCTTCAGCTCGTATGGAGTCAACAGTGTGCTCCATTTGTGGTGCCAGCCAGGAGTAGGTCTGGAACGGTGTGGGAACCCGCTCAAAGGGGTGGCGTTGGGACCTGAGAAGGGGTACAAAGAGATCGCATGACTATACGTTATGCACAGAGCTACCAACATTGGAATTCGACAATCATAAAGATTTGAGGAAATTTCACCAGAAATCAGGGAGATGTCTATAAAAATGCATACAAGCTAATGACAATCAGGGAGATTGCGTGCTTTGATGAAATCCAAAGCAGTAATATCGGTCTATTTTCAGGGAGTCTCCTGCGAAATCAGGGAGACTTGGCAGCTCTGTATGCATACCGGTACATGGTTTTAATGTGTTATCACAAGAGGTTAAAGGCAAGGATTAGGAAGAGACATTCTTGTATGACCATGAGTTCTGACTTGTTCGATTTCAGGATGCCAGGAAGGAATCTCCTCCATCAAAAGCACTGAAATTACATAAAACTATGCTGTGTTAGGCATTCCCTGTGCAAAATTTTCCATTTCAACTCAACTTTTTCTGATGTTTATTATTTGAGCATACTTTCCTGACCTCTTTAAGAGCACTATGATAGACATTCATGTTTTTAACAGCCCACCATTCAAACCTTCCGCCCCCGTTTTGCCCCCCCCCCCCCCCCCCCCCCACATCCTCCAATTGTCCGCAAGTCCTGCACATTGCACTGACCTTTTCTTGAGCAGCTGGGCAAAGTTCTTCTTGAAGCTGGAGCTGACTTTGTTGAGGAGCTCAATCAGCGAGTGAGACAGGTGCTTCTGTTCCGCTGGCTTAGGGTTGAACACCTCCTGGGTAGACCTGGCACAGAACAAGAGGGGGAATGGTGGGGTTAGGATGGGAATCGCATGAGAAAATGTACAGGGATAAGGGTGATATTCCTTCCAATATGCGTAGCCTGAATTCCAAGCTTGTTGGGCATCATAAATCCATGCTACCAAATAAACAGGGGGTATGGTGGAGTTATGATGGGATGAGGTGAGCAAATACATGTACACTACAGCTCAAAGGAAGTGGCATAGGGAAAGGGAAAGGGAAGAAAGGGATGGAGCCGCAGTTTTAAACCGCGGTATATTTTGTCCAGTTCAGCGTGAAACATGATGCGCTTTAGGCGAAAGCATCGTGTTTCGTGCTGAACTGGACAAAATATACCGCGGTTTAAAACTGACGCTCCTTCCCCTTCTTCCCTTTCCCTTTCCCTTTCCCTATGCCAATTCCTTTGAGCTGTAGTGTACATGGAGCTCAAGGTGATATTGGTTTAGTGGGTTCATTTTGTGAAGTCAGGCTTGACAAGTTGCCCTGGCAAATATTCTTTTTTCACCTTCTGGGTAGTTTCATTTTCAAGGTCGATGAAAATTGTCTTTGCAGCCAAATGGCCGAATTCTGTCAATTTACCATAAAACCACAACTCAATACATGTCTTTAAAATGTATTCATATTGTATGTTCTACATATATTTTCTAATTTACACACTTTTAATTACACAATTTACTATGTATTATGAAAATAATAAAACACTCCTACACTTTTTGTTTAACTCGGCCCATAAAAATCAAGAAATTTGGCAAAATTAGTGTTGGGAATTTTGTATCAGCATTATGTTATTATCAAATGCTTCATTCCATTTAATCTTATTTCTAAGTACTGAATGTTTCAAATAGATAAAACAAACTTCTCCTGAATAATAAGGATATTAAAAAAAAATACAAATGTAAAAAAAAATAATAATGAATTAGACCCAATGGCAAGTGCACCCATGTTGCTTCCCTTTGCAGCAAGCATATATTAATGTGTACATTATAGAGCAACGTTGTGTCTGCACAGAAAGGTTGAAACGTTATGTACATATCAGTGCTACAGCTATGCATTGATTCATAAAGAAGGCAGGAGTCCACACACATTCATTGCACAGTGTTTGCACTGACTGGGTGCATGCCACTCACTACTAGTGTCCCCAGCGTTGCTCTCATGATGCACAGGGGACAGGGGATATCGGATACCTGAAAACAAACTCACTCTCCAAAGCCCATCTGATATTGATCTGGCGCTGGACCGGTAAGAGGCGATTGTGACGATGGACAGCTCGTGCACACATACACACAAACACACACACAGGCTTGCATACTGACACCCACACACATCTAGTGGACATATTTCGTAGGACATCCACATCCACACACACACACACACACACACACACACACACACACACATACACATATACACATCTCAAGGCCAACATTCACTGATCTATTTCACTGACACACATGAAGTGCACGTATTTAGTTACACTTTTAGACACCCACACACAAATACACACATATACCACACATACAGACATCTCGAGGCCAACATGCTCAGATCAATGTCTCCAACACACTAATGTGACAATGACAACATCCCATTTGCCACCACTGCACCACAATGGCTACACCATCACTAACATATGATATAAACACAACCCCATAATCACACCTTGTTCACTGTTCCAGACCTATTTAAGTGCACTTTTGCTTTTCCTTAAGCAATCACCAAACTGTGACACTATACTTGCCCACCCACCCCCCCTCCCACCCTCACTCTACCCCTCCCTTATAATCTGGTATCAATTGGGAAATGGCCATCTTTGTAGATACTAAATGCATGTAAAATTTATGGAATTTCTTTTTGCTTTATTTAAATCAATTTGTACATACCAGTTGTATAAATGTGAATTCATTTTCATTATTCAAATTAATTCCTGATACAATATGAAGTAAAAAATAGTTATGTTGTTAGTCATTGCAGTACTGGTCTGTTGTTTCCAAACACATGATCACGTGGCCAATGGGACTCAATGGAGTCTTAAACTGCAGACTAGACACACACATAAACATACACATTCACACGTACCAAGTACAAAAACACGTGATGGCTTCTCTCTATTTTCCTCCATCCTACCTATCCCTCATCACTGGATCAGCTGACCTTTCCTCTAAGAATTCCCCCTCTTCCCCCTCTCCTATGCTATGCGCGGACCAGCTAGGAATAGCTTCTATCCCCTTCCCTTTTCCTCCCCCCTTCCCCCCCCCCTCTCTTCTTTCTCTTCTCCTCTCCTCTCTGTTTTGTCTCCTCTTCTCTTTCCCCTCTCCTGTGCTAGGTGCTTCCCCCTCTCCCGCCCCCCCCCCCTCCTTTCTCTCCCCTCCCTTTCTCCTCTTCCCCCCTCTCCTCTACTCTTCCTCATCTCCTACGCTACACCTTGGCCAGATAGGAATGGTGCACACGTTGAGTGAAGCATGGGGGTCTAATTGCCTACACTGGAAGAACTGACCTCCAATTATCAACGGAATCTTACTGGCGCATTACAGGGAATCTTACTGACGCATTACGCCTAGCAGCTGGTAAATCCTACAATTAAGTAATCGTCCGAGTAGTGTGCTTGCTTTACAAAACATGTGCCCATAAAGTGCATTCAGCAAATTTATGCAACTGATGAAAAGATTCTTGTGATTAACAAATTTAATTTGTATGCAAATTAAAAACAATTTCCTTCCACGCACAAAACATTATGACATTTCATCTAATTAATGTCTAGCGAGGGGAAATAAGCCATTTAAGAAAAGACAGAAATGAAATAACAGTTTTACACAGTCATTTCTCAATAGCATTGCACTGATCCCTTTTTAATGAGCTATTTATAATTTAAAACGCAGTCTATCTGCAATCATCCCACTCCCCATCTATATCCCCTCTGCAAACATGCCGAACACCTGCGCAATACCAGACACCCGATACCCATCATGAATATTACAGCAATTGCGCCGTATCAATCACTTGACACAGGTGCAGCCAGAAATAATATTCAGTCTCATTGCAAATGTGAGTTTTGATGATGCAGATGCAATATGAAGCTAACGTAGACGACACGATTTTGCTACGATTCTGCCGTCGTAAGGGCATACAACTGAAAATATGACGCCACCTTCTTGCACAAATTCAATGACCGAGTCCTCTGATTCAGCCAGTCGCAGAGTGGGAGGGAGAGAGAGAAAGAGAGAGAGTGCACAAGAGAATACTGGATACTGGACCCCTGTGATTAGGGCAAGGACATGATCCCTGATTATGGTAAGCGTGACCTTGGTGTTTTAGGAATAAGGGTTTTCGGATGGCTGTCCCAAAAGGAACTCAGGCACCCTCTATCCCGCAGACTGATCTGATCATGACGTCTGCAGTGGACTTACTCAACTCAACCAACACGCCATTTTCTCAACAAAAAATAATGTGTTCAGTCATTATTCACACACTGTTAAAGGGCATATACTGTACTGGGAAGACAAAAACAACCTTCAAAAGGTGATCATGAGCAATCTTCTCGCCAATGGTCTGAAATTCATGTGTTGTCCATTTTAGAAACTTGCTGAGAGTTATTTGCCCTTAAACGATCCACATTTGGAGTAATTAGTGATGAGATCACAAATCTTCAAATTGTTGGGGCCGAACATTTTGAGGATTTGTGATTTAATCACTAATTACTCTAAATGTGGATCATATGAGGACAAATAACTCTCAGCAAGTTTCTAAAATGGACATTACATGAATTTAAGACCATTGGCAAGAAGATTACTCACGATCACCTTTTGAAGGTTTCTTTGTCTTCCCAGTACAGTATATGCCCTTTAACTCTGTTTCTTTTCATAAATGAAAATCTTATTCATCAATTTATTTGTACTTACTGGTTGATATAGAAGCCTCTTGTTGATGCAGTGAGATGATAGGACGTGCCCTCAGCACATACAACATATAGATACATCAGGTCACCTGCAAGGAATCAAACAAGCACAGGGATCTTGTCATGAGCTGAGCAGACTTAAAATGAAAACAGAATCACAGAAATTGGTTTGTTGGGGAGGGGGGGGGGAATTTAAAAAAAAATAAATACAATTTTGAAATGTAACAGCACAGAATTAAACAACAGATATAGTGAAAGACATACAAGAAAGAGAAAGCAAGGAAAGGATGCTTTTTGAACTTTTTAACATTGATGTTTTGGATATAATGCTGGTTTTTGTTGGAATTTGTTTATTTTTCTATTTGATCAAAATTACCCTCCCTAAATCATTTTTTGTTTAATCAAAAAGATCATTTCATCCAGAAATGAATTACGATCTGTATATTACTGTACAAGTACATTAAATGCTTCTGAGCAAAATCCCAATGTAGGTTAATAATTTATGAGGACAAAAATTGCAATGATGGACCTGGATGTGTTACTATGATCAAAATAAAATTGTATTTCCATTTAATAGCTAACTGAAAACAAACAGTTCCGCTTTAAATACAAAAAAAGAGCAAGTTCTAAATTTAACAGCATCAACAGGGTAAACCCTCTCAAAACCAAGCCATAACCATTTTCATTATGTATGCAAATTTTATTCATGTCGTTCAAACAATATGTTTTTTTTTGGTATCCCCAAAGCTTGTCCGAGGTTTGTCCTAGTATAAATAACTACATGTAATAGACTCAGGGTGTGTTCCATCCATTGAAACTGAATTACAAAATTCAGGAGAATGTAATAGCACGTCAATGTAATAAAACCAAAGAGACAAACACACATATGGACAGATTGACAGAGAAATAAAGAGAAGACTTCAGAGTGAGGTTCATGTTTCAGTGAGCAGCTACAGCCCCCACCTGGTGAAACCATAAACCATGAGCGTGGCTTGCAACACCCACTGCATGTGGGTCAACATGAACACTCTCTAGAGATCGGTGTGGGGAATTCCTTCAATACTTGTACCTTTAAATTGGCTCTGACACCCAGACAACACAACAACAGACAGAAATGACCTCCCTCAACGGGAGATGACTGATTGGGGGGAGGGGGGAGGGAGGAGGGGGGAGGGGGGAAACACTAACAGTAGTTATATAACATTCCAAGTCACCTGAATCGCATTATCTAAGTATTTATTAATCTAGTTTATGTACTTGAATTTGGCAGATGCTCGATGGATGACCTAGCTGACTGACCAAGGGCGGAAAGCGTCTCCAATGTTACATAACCGAGAGTTCCTGTCCATCAGACTATATCACCAGAATCTAACTGTCTACTTATGAGATTAGCAATGGTCAGGGGATTTTCTTTCATAACACAAAGAGATTAGAGTCTGGGGTGAAGAGAATAACAGGATTCATGGACTGACAGTTCACACGCTCAGGGTTAGTTGTACAACTACCAGTAAGTGAGATAAATAAGTCTTTGGGGCAGTTATCTAAACAAAGAGTTCTTACTTTATTTTAACTTAGTCTTGTTGACAGTATTCTGAACAAAGTTTCAACCAAGAGCCATTAATGCATTTAGAATAAGTCTCTTTGAAGGTAGCCTGAACACAGCCTTAACTTACAGCAATCATAGCATTTTAACTTTTTTTTGATAGATCTCTGAACAAATCCACATAGGAATTTATTCAAAGTAATACACAAAAATCCCATAAAACAGTCATTTGTCTGGTACATAAAAGGTCACAAAGCTGTATAGGTGAGCACGCTTGGGTAATTTGAGCCTTTGGTTTTTACTTTGATAACACAATCCACAAGAGAGATTGAGCAATACAGAATCAAGCCCGTACCCCCATCCACTCCAACGCAGAACAGGTTGAAAGCATTCAGCTTGGAAGGCAAACCCTACACACATTTCTCATTAGATTGCAGAGTGTGAAGACAATATATTTTTTTTTATTAAAACAATGTTGGAAGAGCCCACCATTCATGGATTGAGATAGCCGGGTGTATTTACCCTATTAACAACACTGCCTCCAGATCTATAATCACCATCATTCAATGATTTTAAATAAGAGTGCCAGTCTCACCAAACAAGCAAGTGAGGCTCCAGCAATTACTTAAATCTGTATGCATAACATTTTGCTTGTGTTCCAATCTTCTGCAAAAATGGCTTATTGCTATAAGCCAATTTTGTAATATATTCACAACTTTCCCTCTAACTACGTAGTACTAGTAACACATAATTCTGTAATTTGTAATTCAGTTGTAATGGGTGAAAGTCTGAATCCACTAGTTGTTGCTGGTAGAGCAAACTTTGGAAAAGCTTGAGGGTAACCTTTATTAATGAATTGTTGGAACAACGTGCATAAAATTTGCATGTATAATAAAAAAGGTCTACTGCTAATTTCTATGCATACAGATTCAAGGAGACCCTTGGCAAAAGTGAATCGGTAGTGTTGATGTAACAGCTCATTGAATCTGGCTGCCAATCTCACCATGCATCCTCCTGGTTCCGGGCGGAGGGTTCCAGCCAGACAGCGTCAGCACCTTGATGCAGCTCAGCGACCGGTTGTTGTCCTTGAAGGCAGGCTGCAGGGGCAAGAGAGGGCGGTCTTTAGATGCGGGCATGATGTAGTCAGGTGGCGTGCAGTCCACCACGTCTGACGCGGTCGATGACTTGTTGTTGCGTTTTCTGTCCACTAGTGGGATGAAAAATTGGGAGAGGGGGCAATTGTAAATATTACAAATTATACAATTTCTTCTTGCATGGATGGAAAGCTTGTCCCACCTGAAAGAGAATACCCTTGCAGAGCAGCACCAATCATCATGTACAATGAAACCTTCAAACTGAGAATATTTCTGAAAAGAGTATTGAATTCCACATGGTTGTGTATCAAACTGAGCTACATGTAATGTTGGCTATTAAGTAATGTATCTTTGGGGATGACCATTTGCCATACAGCCTCCAAACTGTGGTCTAAAAAACAAAAATTGAATACCCATTGATTTTCCAGAAGAGTACATGAAAGGAAAATACAAGAAATGGGCCAATTAACTCAGTCAAGCTCTTGCGCATTCATAGAACAAGTATTATGTGCAAATTGTTTTGTTTACAGTTTACTGCATACCATAGTATACATTTTTGCAGTTTTATCTAGTATTTGTGCTAAAGGTTTCTTATTACATTTCTCTGCATATTACAGTCAAATTATTGCACTTTCATCTAGAATTTGTGCACAAGTTTGTTTGTTTGTCCACACAGATAGATGCCATGGTTCACTGGGCCCTAGATTATGCACAACACCTTGTGAAAGCCTTTAAAGGTCATATATTGTACTGGGAAGAGAAAAAGCCTTCAAAAAGGTAATCGTGAGCAATCTTCTTACCAATGGTCTTAGATTCATGTATTGTCCATTTTAGAAACTTGCTGACAGTTATTCGCCCTCAAATAATCCAAATTTGGAGCAATTAGTGATAAAATTACAAATCCTCAATGTGTTTGGCCCGAACATTTTAAAGATTTTTCATTTAATCACAAATTATTCCAAATGTGGATCATTTGAGGGCAAATAACTTTCAGCAAGTTTCTAAAATGGACAGGACATGAATTTACGACCATTGGCAAGAAGATTGCTCACAATCACACTTTTGAAGGCTTTTTGTCTTCACAGTACGGTCTTCCCAGTATGATCAAAGAGCATGCTGACAGAGCATGTAATATGTTACATTGTGCATCCCTCTCTTTCCCCCTGGATGTTGTTTCAATCTACATAACTATGTGACTTGCATCTGTCAAAATGAGCGCCACAGAGCAAGGGAGGGAAAGAAGATTAACACGTCATTCATCAAAGAACCTGATAGGCCACATGGTCGTTCACCTCTCAACAAGTCATTATCAGATCAGTCACCTCAAATTAAAGGCATTACTCTTTTTATCTGATTACCAAAATTGGGTAATTTAGGTAATCCAGGTGTTAATCACCCTTATGATGTAGAAGTTTTAGTGTTAAATGGTGATTTGCTCTGTCGTTGAAACCTATATTAATAACCCTGAAGATAGGATTTAAGAAAGTAGAGAGAAGGTGCAAACTTTATTCTAGCCCAATGATCATTAATAAAAGTCGTACTGACTTCCAACAGCCCCAAGAACACAGATGCTTTTCCTTACATTGTTGGCTACTATTTCAGTACACCTAGGCCCTATTTCATAAAGAATTGCAATTGATCGCAACTTGACTTGCAATTTATATAAATCATAGAGCTCTCCGTTTATCAGAAATAGAAGATTGGACACACAGTTATATGATGGATACAAGGACACACTGACAATATGTTGGATGTGCACGTAACACATACAATGTTTATCCCGTTTGATGTCACATGTATAAATCAGACCGCATGTTTTCCGCCAGTAGCACGACTTTGATTTGAGGAAGGGGAGGCATAAACCTGCAGGGTGTATTTATGCACGTTACTTGGCACGCTCAGGGCATAGCGAGAAGTGGCATGTGATATGCTAACCTTCACAAAGTCACATGCCAATGGCATACCAGCTAGCTTGGGTTTCTCTCTCTCATTGTCTCTCGTCTCTTCCTTCTCTCTCTCTCTCTCTCTCTCTCTCTCTCTCTCTCTTCCTGTCTCTCTCTCTCTCTCTTCCTCTCTCTCTCCCTCATTCACTCTTGTTTACAAGCATCCAAAGCAGGGGGAAATCAAAGATTAATTCACAGGGGCTACTTTCCCAGCCTCATATCATAGACGAACGCACTGATGTATGATTTGCACTATACCCTATGGAGGGGTCTTTTATAATGCATGGGGCTATTTTTGGCATTGTGGGGAAATATTGCTCTCAGCGTCCATGTTATTTTTACCCTTTTAAAATCGACAATTTCAAACAATGATTATCTTCAGTTAAGTTTAAATGTTTTATTTTAGTTCAGTTCATCACAATTCTTTTAAGTGACTCATTAATTCTACATTTGAATAAAATATCATTTCTTCAATCATTTTTTTTCTTGTAATTTTCATATAATTTTAGTTTGGTTGATCGTAATTTGCTTACTTCATGTATATCATATTATTTAAGTTGTTGATAGTGTGCTGTGCATTAATGTAAATGACTAGTTTGGGGCATACGGATAGACAAGCTCTAATTAAGCATCAATCGGCTCATCCTTCCAAATCATATTCATAGACATTTAGAATACATGGAAAGTCATTCAGATATTAATTTTACAAGATTTATAATCTGTACCTTCACTGAGCACTGTTGAGAGGAAGGACAGGGACTGACAGTCAACTCCATTGTAGGCATCTGATGGGTCCAGAGATTTGAGTAGGTCTCTCACATGGCGCACGTGGATCCGTGCCTCTCGCACTGTGTAGGGCTCTGGGATGGAGAAGGGAAAGGGAGGAAAAGGGAAGAAAGAGGAAGAAAAAGGGAGAAAAAGGGAGAGAGGGGATGGGAGAGAGAGAGGGGGTGGGGGTGGGGAGGGGAGAAGAGAGAGAGAGATGTGGAGACATAGGGAGGAAGAATGAGATGAAGATAGAAAAAACAGAGAGAGGGAGCAGGAAGAAAGATAAAGGTATGATCAGATAGAGAGGGAGATGGAGGGAGAGAAAGAGTAAGAGAGAGAGAAAGAGTAAGAGAGGGTGTGGGTGGATGTGTGGGAGAGGTGATATGGAGGCAACAAAGGGAACAGAGAGAGAAAGGTAAAATGAATAGAAGTTAATAAACTTAAAATAGTTCACATTAGCCTACTATACTATAGTACTTTACAATTGTACTGGTAGTCATACAATCAGATACTGTTATCACTTGCTCTTTCAGTAATGAATTGTCCTACAAATGGAGATAAAATAATACATTAAAATGTGTCATTTAGGGAAAACTGTGTATAAAAACTCTTGGTACAGTTGGGTCTGAGATGAACATCACAGCTGATTGCAATCTATTGCAGTCAGACTACAGTCAATGTATGGAGCTGATTGCATTTGATTGCAATCACTGTGCATAAAGATGTATGCAATGGACTAGGTAGTTTGGGTCAATACATTAACTTCATAGTCCATTCTGAAAAAAAAATGCTGCGTCTTCACTTGCTTTGACTTTTGTCATTGGATCCACACATCTCCTCTACAAACATGAATGGAATATCACTAAACTGATTTTCTCCTTGACAAAAAACGTAATTGTACTTTACACTGTCAAATAGAATTTCAATTCCCCTGACAGCACTTTATGACCACCCCGAGTACTGCAAGTGCTACAACTTCAATGCCAGACAAGGTGGTATTTTATTTGATTTGTGTGATTGAATGGCCGAAAATGTAACAATGGAATATTACATGTACATGTACACTACCAAATTATGCATTCTCTTTCAATAAAAGGCATTCAAACCTTGGGCTAAAAGTTAATTTACATGTGTACACTTCATTCAGAAGACCCATGGAAAGAACCAGATTTTTTTATGAACATACTCTACCAGAACAAAGGTTAATATTGGTGAAGCTTACTTTGTATTTTTGCCATTTTCCAAATATGACATAAAACAAATTATACGTTTCACCCTTTGCATGCCCATTTGAATGCTGCTCTATAGCCGGTGGCACATTGGAGGTTAAGAGTTTAAAGTGATACTTTAAAAACTTTATCTCAAACCTATAATTACATGTATGTCAATGTTACAACAAGTAAAACCTGACCATCAACTTTTTAAAGGTAAAGGCTCAAAGTGGCTAGCTCATAGTCTACAAGTTAAAGTGAATGTAGGTTAAAAGTTATCAAAAGAGCTCCATGCATTCGAGTGTTGTATCCCACTAGGAAACCATTTATTGACAAAGCTCTTACCTAGCATGAGCCATGTCCTTGACAGAGCTTATTCACAAGGTCACTAACAGATAACATACACCACTCATAGTAGGCCCTACTATTAGGTGTACCTTGATTTCTGAAGTGGTTCTGTGTAATCACTTTTCTGTGTTATCACTCAAGTTAACATACTTCAAAGTACATGTATGTTAACTTTACATTTTGCTTAAAATGACACAAATACTAGCAAATACTAGGCTGCTCTTCTCCATCAAGGGGGGAAATTAAAAAATAAATTTGCCTTTTCAAACATACATGTAATTTCATGAAATGGGCATACTGCACTATGCTGTGTACCATACCCTATGAGTATGAGTAATTGTAAGTTCTACATGGGCTCTTTTGTTATCTATGGGGGCCCGTCTTGCATTGTGGGAGCTACAACACCAAGAGCTCATGTGTATCTTGTTTCACTTAAAGATTGTCCGTCCCTTTTGCAAGCTTAAAATTTGAAATCGTCTATCACGATCGTAAATTGAAGAAAGTGTGATTCAAGACCATTTCGAAGAATATAGCATGTTGAAGCTTTCTGTATATGTAAAAATTTCAGCCGTTAAATTTGTTACAGCATCTATGTGGTTATTATGCATGTGTGAAATCATAATTTTATGAGTAATTACCAAAGTTTGGAGATGATTCCTTCTATAGAACAATTTTTTTCATAATGCGTTTTATAATTTAATAAACAGGTTAATCAATAAAGCAGATATTTCAACACAAACTGCTAAGAGCCTGAAGTAAAGACTATTAATCAGACGTTGTTTACGTGCATTTTTTTAATTTTACACTTCGTATCAGTTTCAAATTATGAATATACAGCTTGCTAACACTTCTCTATATGTTTTGCCAATGTTTCAATGATTTTGTGGTGATCTGAAAAAGGGACGGGCTGTCTTTAAGGCGCCTCTTTTTTTAAAACCAAACTTGTGTAAAAACAATCCTGGCAAGAGCTCTGTGTGCAGTTTGCAAGAATGTAAGATGCAAACTTGAAGACTTTACTTCAAGACACTGGTCAAACAATTAGATTCTTAAGTAATATACCTTAAACCTCTTCACATTCATTATACTCCTACAATCAATCATCAGATAAGATTAGATCCTCTTGCTATGTAATTGAACATAGATGGTCTACCACACACACATTGCATGTACATTGTATAAGCACCTGAAACTATAACACAATCGAATTCCGAGATTTATGCACACATGTACATGTAGACGACAGAGCTCAAAAGCTAACAGACTGCGAGGAAAGCAAATTATTAGATAAAATAAGATCTTCTCGCTTCCATGTGTAATTGAGCATTTTTATGGCCAAGAGTATGCATCATGCAGACAAGCACCTACATCTATAATATTCACAATTAAATGAGTACATGTACAGTACTTTATGCATACAGAGATACATTGTTTGCACCTTCAATCTATTCACATTCATTAAACAGGTACTAGTATAATCAATCATTAAAAGATAAGATCCTCTTGCTACTAATTGACATACATGTAGATGGTAATGGTCTACTCTATATGCTATGCATTGTTACGTACATTGTACGAGCACCTGAAACATGAGCCCAGTTCATACCATATACCGGTGGGATTAGCGACCAACATGTCAGAGCGCAATGCAAAAGGCGCAACATTTCCTGCTATTTTGCGGACGCAGCTTATAAGATTCGCTTACCGCAATATTGCAGCATTATTACTAGGTCTCGATCCGCGAAAAAGCCTCAAAATAAGCGCAAAAAGGACACAAATACCGCATTATTTGAGCGATTCCCGTTTATATACGCAGCTATCAGTACTGCATCGGCAAAATTGCTGCAAATGTTGCACCTTTTTTGCGGATAGATGGTGTATATGAACGGGGTTTAAGATACTCACAATCAAATAACTAGCTTTAAGCATACCAGTAGCGTTAGAGGGCATAGCTCAAAAGCTAACAGACTGGGAACAAACAGGGAGCTGATACTATTATTTGATCAGGGATGGAGGGATGGGAGATAACATGGTATCCTTATGACCTCCACTGGAGTGATTTACAGCTGCACATTGCACTTATAACTCATCAATTTGAGGACTATAACATTATACTGCAAACACACTTTAAGCTGAAGAATAATCCTTTCTGATTTTTATGCTTTTTATTTGTTTTGGAAATCACGGACAATGCTCATGCTTCGTTTCCGAGTACCAGGGAGGAAAATTTTTTGTGAGGGCTCCCTTTCCAGCCAATTTTCATGGATTATACCCTAAGAGTAAGTTTTCATAGGGCATTAGTAATATCTGCAGGGGATCTTTTTATCTTTACATTGGCTCAATGACTCTGAGCCCCCATGTAATTTGTCTACTGCTGTGTATGAAAGTGGCTGTGTTGGTGTGTGTGTGAGTGTATGCTATACATGTAGAATTAAACTGAATACACTAGATTGGGGCAAACACAATATTTTGATTTACTCTACACCACATTATACTGAAGGTATAATCACATGCAATGATTTAAATCATTTTTATATTTTACTTGATGTATTTTCCCCACATTGTTATTACACCCAACCTCAACCATGAAATGAAATATTTTTTAATGAAAGAGGCGGTTAAAGTCTAACATTAAAGAAAGTGAAGAGCACATTTGACTGTAGTGACACTACTGGACATGTTGTGTACATGTACATGTAGTTCATGAAGTTTGATTAATGTGCAGTCATATCAAAACCAAAACAGGATCTATCTACCTTCTGCTATGAATGGGCAATTGTTGTGGACGTGCAGATTTACATGTACTTCGTGGAATTTTACCCAGTATGAGAGCATACCACTACACTACCAGTAAATTACAATACCCATTTGTAATAAGTGACTAACGTTTAATCTACAAAAATAACTTCAAAAAAAAGAAGGGAAAAAATTTGTACATTGTTCCTTTTTAACAACATAAACATTTCCTACACTTCATTATAAAGCTACAAAATTGTGTCTGATGATCTGAAAAATTATGCCATTCAAAGGTGGCATTTTCTGTGTATTTTACTCTCTTTTTCTCTCATATGTTGTGGAAAGAGATAGCACGATAACAAATGTGTGGAGACTACTATAGCATGCTCGTTACAGTACATGGCACAGTGTTTACAGCCAGCAAAATTAGCCCACGCACATTCCAACAATACTGGAAGGTCCACCCTGTCCAAGTCTGTCTGGTCCTAGCATCTCCTTCCCCTCTCCCTCCTCCTTGAGGAAAGATGACAAGCTTAATGTACACACACTAAGGCACATTCACACTACAATACTATACTGGTACTACCGTCGAGTTGTTGATGTGAACTACTCAGTCTCTCTCTCCTCTCCCCTCTCCCTATCACTCTTACTTCGTGGAAGTTGACAGGCTTTAGAAGTGCAACACAAGCTGAGGCACATTCACACAACACTACTATACTAGTACAACTGACGACAAGCTATTGGTATCCTTGCTGAGGCACATTCACACTACAAGTGCTTCTGTCACTTGTGTGGTCCCAGCATCTCTCTCCTCTCTCCCCACCCCACCCCCATGGAATTTGACAAGCTACAAACACACACGCTGAGGCACATTCACACAACACTACTATACTAGTACAACTGACGACAAGCTATTGGTATCCTTGCTCAGGCACATTCACACTACTAGTGCTTCTGTCACTTGTGTGGTCCCAGCATCTCTCTCCTCTCTCCCCACCCCACCCCCATGGAATTTGACAAGCTACGAACACACGCTGATGCATATTCACGCAACACTAGTACCACTGTCACATATGAACTTCTCAGTAATTGTTCATGACTTTTTTTTTTATGGCAAATGTTGATATGAACAGGACTTTGCATAACAGAGCTTCTGATCAGATTGAAAATTTATTATGATTTATTATAACACTAGCAGGCATCCTGTACACACATACACTGTATCCTAACTACAGGGCCGCCCTACATGTATACAAAAACCCTACAAAAAACATCTGGACCCACTTTGAAAAAGAGTTGGTTAGGAGCCCTGGTAGAATACAAGTGATACTGACAATAAGATGTCGCGAATTTTAAAAAGGACCAAAATCTTCCAACATGAGTTAATGATGTCAAATGGAATAACAATGTGAACAGGATGATAGCGAATCTCCCTGCTACATGGAAGCAGACAGTTACAGGGCCACATCATATCCTGATGGACCACAGGCATGCAAGGCGATGGTCATCTTTAACACATCACAGATTTAAAGGATAGATCACTTCAGTAACACAAGACACAAATCAGGTTTCAGCAAAAGTGAACCTTTACCATGGTGTGTATGGGTTAACTGGAGATTCAATATTGGTTCACAATGCTTACACGGCAGTGAAGAAAACATAAACGCATGGGGGCTCATCATCATTTAGCCCCTAAAGAGATTTGATCTGTAGGATATTCATGCAGAGTATGATTCAGGGTATTCATTTAGAATGACCCCTGGTACAGGGTACCATTCATATTACAACTCTAGCCATGATAGACATCCGTATTTGAAGCACATCTTCTTTAACAGAAAATATGTATGCTACAAAACTGATGCCCTTGAGCATGTCAATTTTTCTATCATACAGACATGTACCTACAGCAGAAGTCTCAATAAAAAAAAACATCTTTGACTCTTTGTAAGAATGCTTTTTCTCACACACAACAACCTACAACCTAGAGCATTCATGATAGAAAACATACATGTTTAAAGCTCATGCCCTAATATGAATGTCAACATTTCTCCCAGTGACCACAATGTACCTGTAAAGCACGAAGCAGGAGATGAACCTTCCCCACTGAGAAGCTCATTGAGCCTGGCATGCATCAGTAATCAGCGTTTTGTAACAGCTGATGTTTGGTTTCGCAACAGCCTCAGGCAGCTTAAAGGGATATACTGGGCTAGGCACATACATGTACATGTAGAGAATCATGCAAAATGTGGCTTCCTAACATTAGTGCGTTTGCAGTGTGCAGTAGTATGTCATTTAATGCAACGTTTACATTTTATGCCGGCTGCCATGGCAACCCTGTTTGTCGATAATGTAGTGCACAGTGGGATTTTGGCCTCCACGTTTTGTTACGGTCTACATGTGTAATGAACTGTCATGTATCATTGCCTTCACTCTGTCTTACTACGGCACAATAGCTAGAGTGTAGTTGGTCATCCCTGCTGTGACTGTCATGACAAATTTGCAGACAGTTTAAAAATCTGGCCCAGCATTCAAAGCAATCACAACCCATCACGTTTGCCAAGTCCATCCTCCTACATTGTCTCACTCCCATTCCATTTTGTCCATGGTGACCTGAAACATACTGTTTGTATGTCTGTTGCCCTTGTCACTGTGAACATAATGTAAACCTAGCATACACTCATTGAACATATTCATGTATTAATCTAGATGGACATTTATTCTAAATATGACATTTAAGCAGTTTACTCATTATGAATGGTGCTTCTCAAGACACTTTCACATCTTCAGTAGATTACACTTCATTTTGTAAGCAGCATTGCTCCTTTGTTTTATTGCCTCTTCCTCATACAGAGTTTCTAATGACATACTGTACAGTAGCACTCAGTTTAAGTGTGTAACATTTATGTACATTTCATTGTAGTTTTGACAACATGATAAGTTTAACAACATGACAGCAATCCAACAAGCAATGCACCAAAGAGAGCAACAATTACCATCAACAACTAGGTATATGTTGCATAGGAACCATTACTTTCTTTTACTAAGAACAAAATAAACTATAATCTTCTGAGAAATGGTAACAAAAGAAACATTACTGTAAAGGAAAGAAACATTACTGTAAAGGAAAGAGTAACAAAGATAACCACTTCCTTTCAAATCAAACCAAAAAGAGAGCAGCCATTGCTTTCCACACAGAGATTAAACAAATAATACTAATTATCTTCCATGACTAGGTATGTAGCAAAATAACCATTCAATATCTCTACACCAAGAAACAAAATAAACCAATTCTTCCAAGAAAAGATAACAAAAGAAACATTACCGTACAGGAAAAAGTTTCCTTTCACATTGCGGTAACGATAGCAACACTACATGTATCTTGCATGACTAGATGGCAAAGGGACCATGACATTCCACACAAAAGACCAAAATAACTTTAATTTTGCACAACAATGTAACAGAAAGAACAATTGTTAACTACAGTACAATGACTACTTAATAATCAGTACCTTAACCTTCCACAATCCACAAAAAGGTTTACACGAAAACAATTCAATTTCATAACAATGTAACAAAAAAAACAACTATTCCCTTCCATGACTTCTAAATAGACATAACCTTCACCTTCTACATTAAGGTTCAAAAGAGAACAATTACTGCACAGTTAGAAGACAAATTACCATTACCTTTCATAACTACAAAATAAAAAGAACCTATGGAACCTTCCCAATACGTACATGTACATGTAAATGTAAAAAAAGTTACCATTTACAAGAAAACAAAATGAAAATCCCTTACCTTCCATAACCTTGATGACGGACCCCTCCTTGAGGCCCTCGATGTTCTTGAGCTCTGCGAAGTTGTCCAGGACGTTGCCGTCCAGCTGCAGGGAGAAGCAGGTCCTGTGGCAGGTGTCTTCCCTGTCCATGAGGACCTGGTGGATCTCCTGCACCATCTCCTGGGGGCTCACCTAGGTGGACACATGATGAAGAATGAGGACATCAACACGGTGAACAGGGATTTAAACATCTTAAAACTGTTTCCCTAAGTTTTCACCTCTCCCCCACCCCCTCCCCCTCCCTCTCTATTTTCTCTCTCTCGCTTTTTCTGCCCCCCCCCCTCTCTGTCTGTCTGTCTGTCTGTCTGTCTGTCTTTCTGTCTGTCTGTCTGTCACTCTCTCTCTATCTCTCTGTCTCTCTCTTTCTGTCTCTCACTCTCTCTCTGTCTCTCACACTCTCTCTCTCTCTCTCTCTCTGTCTCTTGTGGGTTGACCTACATGTAGATGGACAGGTGGAAAGAGAGAGTAAAAGAATGAGGACATGAACAGAGTAAACAGGGCATGTGAGCTCCCTTTCAAAATCTCTAACTCCTTTTTTCTCTTTCAATTGATCCCTGTCCTTCTGCGTCTGTTACTCGTTTGCTGATCTCTCTCTCTCTCTCTCCCTCTCTCACTTTGTCTTCACTTTCTCTCACTGTCTCTCTCTCTCTCTCTCTCTCTCTCTCTCTCTCTCTATCTGTCTTTCTCTCTCTCTCTCTCTCTCTCTCTCTCTCTCTCTCTCTCTCATTCTGCCTGTCTTGTCAGTATGTCCCTCTATCTGTCTGTGTTAGATGCTCTCCTTCCATTTGTCTCCCTTACCCTACCACTCACTTATGCCTGCACGCTCTTCCTTTCTTCCTCTCCATGCATGCCTTTCTCTCACAGTAAGTTATTATATGTTCTTCAAGGCCATGCTAACATTCAGTGAATATAGCATATGTGGTAAAGAGCTTTCACAGAGAACTGGTCCTGTAATTCAAAGCGATTATCAGAATTATCATCATCTGTATGGTGCATTTGAAACATTATCTGCATTTTACAGTAATTTTGTCCTTCTCAATTACTGAATATACAGCAGCTTGTAAATTGCAAATTGAATTCATCATGTGTATTTTTTGTGTACATTTACGTGATACCCATTGGCCACTAACAATAACTTGCACATGTATAAACATGTACACATTAACAAACCTTGCCCATGTGCTTCATTGCTATGATCTGTATGATGCACTTGATAATTGTTTAGTTTTCAGTGATTTTTGTCCTTCAATTTCTCAATTTACACAGGCATGTAAATTGCAAAATTAGTTTAGCACAAATGATACCCATTAGCCACAACAACAACTTGCACATGTCCACATTAACAAACCTTGTCCATGTCTGGACTGATTACCTCTAACTCAGGTGGAGAGTCTGCCCTTAACACCCAACAGGAAGCTGTACATTAACACTCATGTATCAGACACCCTTACCCTCCACACACCCATGGTAAAGAAAACTGATCTATCGCACATATTGAACTTTGCGTGCCTGCCTCCAAGGGATAACCACTACAAATCCCCTTACCACAGACGGACAGACAGAAAAACACTTGTACGTGTGAATTTTTCAGTACTGCTGTCCTCACTGAATTACTAGCTTCCACGTGTTTGCCTGAAAGATTTAACATCTGGTTTCCTAATTTTTTTTTTCCATTTTTGACTCCAATCATCATCAATTCTCGATCGGTTTTATCTCAGGAGTCGGAAGATAAGAGCGGCCTGGGCCACATCCTTTGTACTTGACTGCCGGGCTACTGTACTGGCAGGAGACGGTACATTAACCCCAATTAGACCCCGTCCATATCAGGGCCCTGTATCACAAAAAGAGTTCACTGAGTTGCAATAGATAGCAACTTTCAATCTATTGCAACTCACCATAATACAATCCATGATTGCTACAATGTCCATGTACTGTATCGATCGGAAGTCCAAGCATAATTTTACAAGCAATTGGCTAGATTGACACAAATCAACTATGGATCATTACCCACTGCATATTACAATCAATTTCTATTGCAACCTGTTGTTGATACAGCTTGAAGTCAACTATGATGTGAAGGGGTGGGGGTGGGGGTGGGGTGGGGGGGGGGGGGTTCAGCCTTAACCTGTGTCTGCCGTGCTTCTGAGAAAGTCCACTACCATTGAGTTCTGATCACAAATTTTGAGGGTTTGGACTAAGATTATGGTTGAGGATTGTGGGAGGATTATGATTAAGGATAAGGATTAGTGGTTTTGATCTAGTTTACATTTTCTTGAAACAGTCAGTTTCAAGGTTTTACTCCTCTACAAAATAGGGATTGGCTTAAAATGAGTAGGACATCTTCGACCAGAAAGAGAGGGCAAAAAAGTTCCTCCTTCAGGTCTTTAACACTGTACACAAATAGCACAGAGCCTCTAGCTTTGATCAAAACTTGATGATTGCACAAGGTCCAAAGCACACTCTGCAAACATTCTGTCAGCAAACAATGAACGTATCACCGTTTTCTGCATACAGGCCGCCATAACCTGCCAATGTGCAATTTTCAATCTGCATCTGATCAAACAATGTCCACGATGGATCCAATTTCAGCTTTATCTACTAACATCATCATTGTGCCCGAGTGTAGGCTCCAATATTCAGGCCCAATCATTTCAATCATATCAACTCTTTAAAGGGAGGGGAGCCCATTTGAAGGACGAAAACAAGAGAAATATGAGCACTTTCCTCCCAGTAATAAAAATGGAAATAGACTTTGAACAGAATTATGTTGAGTGCTAAATTTCGACAGGGATGTGTTAGGAAGGAGAAACAACTCGAGCATAATATATTCAAACATCTGTATGAATACTAAAGCGTGCTAATGAGTGTCAAAAGCATTCCACAATCACTACAATGCTTTGATGTCCCATGCGCCGCACCGACATTTAGCTGCTGTCAAGTTGGAAAGCAATATCTTTAATTCACTGTTTTTTCTCTGGAAGCTATGTTTCTTATCACATTTTGAGCAATATTCAAGAAAGTTACGGGCACCACAACTAAAGATCCTGTACTCGGTTTTCTTCTAAATTCTATGTTAAGCTGTTTATTTTCATTAACAGAGTTTCCGTGCATTTGCGTGTATCTGAGATATTGTAGTAGAAAAAACTGTTAATTTTTGTTCACTGATATCTCTTTTCCTCACAGGAGTATTGATGCAATCCAACAGAACTGGGCAAGCGAAATAAGACCTTACATTTCTTTTGAGAAACCGTTGCTACGCAATCCTGTTCGTTATTATCAAAACACCTGAAAAGCGCATGCTGAGAAGACATTTTTTTCGGCCATAACACATCCCTGATTTCGAGTAGGTTTTGGATGGGTTGTCCAAAACCTAGTGGTTCCTGTAACCTAGAAACTGGAATCCCTACAATGCAAAATAATACAATAAATAAATGCATGAATTTAAACCATGGTCACTACAAAAGAAGATGTATCACATGTAAACAGGGATAGTTTTGCACTTTTCCTGAAAAAGTTTGTAAAGTGATGACTGAGGCTTCGTACACTTTAATGTTAGGGTATACCGCTGAATTTCATGACATTTGCAAATGGGCTACCCTATCTTTAAATACTATTCAGTCACTTTCTAACAAGTGATACATTCAAATGTCATGCAGCAGTAGTTATTATAGCACACAAAGGGTTTATCAGAAGGAAGTCACCTGCTTACAGACACGTGCTAAAGTTGACTTACATGTACATGTGGAGCAGGGAGTGACTAAGTGACTGATGATACAAACATGGAAAGTCACTGTAGCCCTTGAGAGCAATAACTGCCACGCAATGAAAAAAGTACACCCCTGTTTGAGACCTCGCAGTGCACAAAAGGAGCCTCTATGGATACCAAAATAGCCCCTGAAGATATCTGATCATGTATCTCAAAGGATGCAATGTACAGAGCGTTCATTTAATCATGCAAGGCTTGCAGAACCAGCCTCAAATACTCTTTTTCTTCCCTGCTGCCTTGTATGGGGAACCTTTTCTCCTTTTAGATGGAAATTCTGTTTTATACTAAACTCCATGCAGCCACTGGAACATGATGCTAAAAGATATGTTTTGCTTCACTGTAACCCTTGCTTATTTGCCTTACACAAATCACAGCAGCATTGAATATCGCAGATCAATGTCATCTCCAGTTGAAATAGTGTAGCACGTCTTCGGGTAACTAAAGATTCCCAAAGTATAGGTCCTGTGGTGTAACGTCTGACAATTATCTGGCATACATGGAGGGATATGCCTAACATATCGCCAAACATTGCTTAACATGACACTTTTTACATTTACATAGAGTATATGCATACTGTATGAATCAAAGTCTATGTCTGTGACTTCTGATCAGTCACGATTCAGACACCTTACACTCTGAGCCTGCTCATTAAACGGTTTATGGATCTGAAACTATGAACAGGAGTCTGGGATAAAGGGACAATGTGATGATTACACTGTTAAGTAACTCCTCCTCCTCCTTCTCCCAAGACAGGCAGGGGCTAAAATACACTTGGTTGACTGGAGACACACAGCGCACTACAGTAATTAGCAGTATCCTGCTGCCTCCCTTTCATCGCTAGGCTCATTTACACTTCCGTAAGAATAATGACATCTTTAATCCCACCATTCACACTGGCCAGAGAAAATAAAAAGTTTGACTGCCAGTAAACTCCAGAGAATTTTTGGGCAAGTAGTACACATGCACCACATATCCCCTAAGTTATTTGAATGTATGCGGAATGCACAAGTAACATGCAAACTGGCACAATATATTGCGTTGTTTAAAATAAAATTAACACAAATCAATCTCCAGAGTGGGATGTTTTGAAAAAACTTGGGGGCTGTGGTTTGGGGGTACTTTACAACTTTAACTTATTGCTGGTGACCTTACTAAACATCTCAATATTTTTCCTGCCAGTGTAAACCTCACTTTTTCCTTCTGCTGTAGCAGTGACCTCTCCCAGGGACCTGTTAATCACCCCACCATTCATGGTAGTCCATGTCAGGTTCAAGCACACAACACTTCCCTCGCATGACTTTAAACATGAAACAAAGGTGAATTCTGGTGCTATTGCCTGTGAAATTACACAGGGGTTCAGGGCAATTTAGCAGCCACAATGCCAACAAAAGCCCCTGTGAAAAATTATTTGTTCTCATAGCATAAAAGGAGGTACATGTACATGTAACTTACTTTAAAGGGCATATACTGTACTGGGAAGGGAAAAAAGCCTTAAAAATGTAATTGTTAACAATCTTCTTGCCAATGGTCTTAAATTCATGTATTGTCTATTTTAGAAGCCTACTGAAAGTTATTTGCCCTCAAATGATCTACATTTGGAGTAATGAGTGATTAAATCACAAACCTCAAAATGTTCGGCCCGAACATTTTGAGGATTTAACCATTAATCATTAATTACTTCATTGTGGATCATTTGAGGGCAAATAACTTTCAGCAAGCTTCTAAAATGGACAATACATGAATTTAAGACCATTGGTAAGAAGATTGCTAACAATTACATTTTTAAGGCTTTTTTGCCTTCCCAGTACAGTATATGCCCTTTAATAGTGTAGATTGTTGAGGTCAGTACTCTATTTTCATTAAAGTAACCGTTATCTAAGCCACAAAACAAAAGCACATGCTCACTCAGGGCAATTTTAGCCCCCTGCAAATAACATTTCAGGTGATTTATAATATAGGATCTCCCAAATAAATTGTCCACCGATTGATATGTAGTGGTCTCACTTACTGTACAAACACCGCAGATTACACAATCCGATCAGTTTTACGACATTGGGACTGGATGAATCATACAACCCCTTTATTGGATTTGTGCATGGTGATGTCACATTTCCAGTTGTAGACACTTATGACTGCAAGAATTGTGTAAAATGTTGTGGCCTTAAAGTGCCTTATCAAGAAAACACATTGCTCGTCATCTCACCTGCAAGTCAAACGGCTCCGTAGAGGGCGGTACAATCTTCACCATGAACGCTGCGTCCTGGATCACGATCACATCCTCCACCTTGGGGTCCTTCTTCTCCCCTTCTCCCTCTGCCCCTTGCTCACCCCCCTCCCCATCCCTATCCTCCTCAGCATCCACCCGGCGACCGTTGCCGTTAGCGACCGCCTCCTTGAGCTCCATGGCGTCTACGTGGGTGCAGACCACGCCGCTGTCCTCGCTGTTGGGGGTCACATCCCCGCTGCTGGCGTCGCCCTCGTCTGGGGGCCCACCCCCTCCGTTGAGGGCGATGGGATGGGGGTCGTCCACTCCGTTCACAAGGGGAACAGGGTTGGCCATAATCCAGGCTCTCGCAAACTCAGGCTGCCTGGCTCAAGTGGTCCTATGGATGGGCAATTCTGTGGACATGGAAATGAAAGAGATTCACAGATTTAATCTCGTGTAACTACATGTACATACACGTACAGTTTGATTCCCTTGCATCATGAAATAGAGTGTGATATCACACGCAAATATCATGGTGCTCGCAAACTCATGCTACCTGGCTCAAGTAGTCCAGTGAACTGGCAATTCTGTGGAAGTGTAAACGATATCTGAGATTTGTAATTATTTGTTACTACCACACAGTAATAATACTATATACAGTGCAGTTCCCTCATATCATGCAATAGAGATTCCATGCACGATCATCCATTTCTCGCAAACTCAGGCTGTTTGGTATTCCTGTGCCTAAAATTTCTATGGAATTGTATATGAAATTGTAATTGTAATTGTAATTTAAATTAACTATTCAACCTAAAAACTGCTGTACAGTAATAATACTACACAAAGTGGGATTCCCTCTTATATAGAGTATGATATTATACACCAAACTCCCAGTTCTTGCAAACTCAGACTGCCTGTAAAGGAAAGCGATAAACACATTTCATGTACAGGAAGGACAGTAAAAACAGCATACACAGTGGGTTTTTCCTATACTGTGTAATAGCGTACCGTGCTGGTATAATAATTATAGCAGTGTCACGGAAGCTCAGGCTGCCAGGGTATAATATTCAAGTGGCTTGGCAATTCAGAAACTGTAATTATAACAAAGATAGGGTTGCACAATCTTTTTAAGAATGGAGCACGATAACTGTTATCTTTCTTTTAGATAGAATCAAGTGCCTAGCAAGCTAGAGCTGCGTCCGTCAAGTCTGTATATTGTATGGCAATTCTAAGACTGGGTGAAACATACGTTGTACACAAAATAAGTCAAGCCGACTTGAATCATTCACATGTTTTGTCAAAAGGTGTTAAATATCTCATGATCTATGTGCCAGAAAACATGTTGCTAACTAGAGGCTTCTTCGTTTGCACTCTTTATATACACTACAGCTCAAAGGAATCGGCATAGTTTTAAGCCGCAGTATATTTTGTCCAGTTCAGCATGAAACATGATGCATTAGCCTAAAAAGCATCGTGTTTCATGTTGAACTGGACAAAATATACCGCGGTTTAAAACTGCGGCTCCTTCCCTTTCTTCCCTTTCCCTATGCCAATTCCTTTGAGCTGTTGTGTAGCTATTCTTGCATTTTGACAGCAGTAATACATACAAATCCAATTGATAAGCATTATATCTGGCAAAGAAGGGTTTGAGTCCCATGGAAAGCAAGCCAACCATGCTGTCCATTGTACCCTTCATAGAGTGCATGTGAACAATCAAGTTTTCACAGCAACTCTATTGTTTTACAAAGGAGAAATTTCCCAGGTCTGCCGTGTGTATTTTGTTTACACTGGTGCCTGGATCATGTTTATGTACCACTCATTTGCAAGACTATCTAGTCAATCAAGCATCAAACTCATTTAAAAGTTGCTAATCTCCTCTCCCACGCACATGTACATTTACCATCCCGAAATGCGTTCATCAATGTGCGAGTGCATGAATAAAAATCAGACAGATACTTTCCAGTTGGAACAAGTTCAAACACCACTATCACAATGCCTTTGGTGGTGAACATAAATAAAAATATAACACAGGCTAGGCTACCAGTACTTGTATCACTGAAAGTACCGGTACATTTTATTCTAGTAGCTCTAAAAACAATAGAACAGTATTCTCCTGGTACGAGTGGCACTCAGCACATCAGCTCACTTTTTCTCATCCTACACTTCTACAAATTCTTTCACCTAAATTTAACATTCATTTAACAGGTGCTGGAATAGATCAGTTTAAACTATAGAAATCATTGAAAAGACTCTATCCCCAGAAATATTTTGGTCTTTCCTCGCAAATGTGAACTTTTGAACTTTACAGGTAATGTGTAAGTTTATCTCTCCTCATATCTATAAGAGTGAGTGAGAGGGGGGAGCCAAAGATATAGAGACAGATACAGAGGGAGAGACAGACAGGGATAGAGAGAAAGAATGATTGAAGGCTGGAGAGGGACAGAGAAAGAGATAGAGAGAAAGGAAGGAAGAGCCCTAGAGTAAGGAATACAGAGACACACTACGAACGTGATCTTTTGTAACATGGACAAAATTTAAAAGGGACCTTTTGAAATGGTGCGCGCATAACAAAAGGTGATGTTCATCATGACAGATACAGAGACAGATAAAGCGAGATATACAGAGAGAGAGAGAGACAAACTTGGAAAGGTACACCAAGGTGTAGGGAAAATATACAGGGAAAGAGTTAAGCTCTCGAAAGGGAGAAAAGAAACAGACATAGAGACAGAGAGAGACAGAGAGAGACTGACAAGAGAGAGACAGACAGAGCGAGAGACATAGAGACAGAGAGAGACAGAGACAGAGAGAGACAGAGACAAAGAGAGACACTGACCACATATCATGTTCAGCAAATGACAAAGCATTGTGGTAACTAAATTCTTAGTCGGTGCGCCTCTTTCCCTTCTTTTTGAGGAGCAGATTCCTCCCTCCCAGGAAACATGGGACTGTCACCCTCTCCGACTCATACAGATCAGTTTCCTTCTTCGCTCCTGAAATAGACAAGTGTCCCGGTAAATATGAGGCACACACTGTATTGTAATGCCTACCTTGCAAGTTCATGAGGAATGCACCGGGGTTAGAAATTAAAGGGAATATAGTGTATTGGGACGACAAAATGCCTTCAAAAAGGTGATCATGAGCAATCTTTTAACCAATCTTCTTAAATTCACGTATTGTCCATTTTAGAAACTTGCTGACAGTTATTTGTCCTCAAATGATCCACACTTGGAGTAATCAGTGAAAAAATGTTAGGCCCGAACATTTTGAGGATTTGTAATTTAATCACTAATTATTCCAAATATGTATAATTTGAGGGCAAATCACTTTCAGCAAGTTTCTAAAATCCACAATACATGAATTCAAGATCATTGGTAAGAAGATTGCTCATGATCACCTTTTTGAAGGCTTTTTGTCTTCCCAATACAGAATATGCCCTTTAAAGATTATTTAGGGGGCAATTTGTCAAGACTGATGTCACGAAGGGAACACCCTGGAATACATGTACAAGGTATGTCTATAAGAGAAAGGAAGTTTTCAAAGGCATTTGCGGGGACTTAATCGCGGGAACCTCAGGTATTTTTTTTCCTCACTTATATGCACTTTTCTTGAAACGAATCTAGCACTTTATTTTGATAACTTTGCTTCAATTATGTCCTCCCTTACTGTCTCCTGAATTATGTTAAATATTATATCAAATTGTTTTAATGAGGAAATATATGCATTTTTTATTCTAGCAATCAGCTGAACACATACACTGTATGATAGATTAATAATGAAATAGCAACAAATAAATCACATTCACTAATTAATGCAAACAAAGATATCAACGATGTATGAAAGACGATATGCATCTGGCTTATTTTTCATTTGTACTGAGCTATGTGCATTTTGTTTAATTGCAGCAATGTAAACAGTGATTTTGTATTTCATCTTAATGATCTCAATGGAAAAAAAAATTATCTAACATATTCAGTACAAACAAATGTGTTGAAATCACATGGTATGAGAACTAAGAGCAAACATTTTGACAAAAAACAACAGGTGTCTACAATTTCAGTAACATTCATTTGTGTGTACATCATAAGCAATAGCATGTGTGAAGCATTTCTTTTTGAGCTGCACCAATTTTTCCACAATTAAAATCAATCCTGTCAAAGGCACTGCCTTCCCTATCAATTCACATTCTAATGCTTCTTAAACTTTCTTCCAGCAGTGGGTACTGTCATCTAAATTCAGAAGGTTATGGGGTTCATGAGGTAGCTTTAAAGATGAAGGGTAGTATTGTCATAAATTTAAATGTAATCAGTGACAATAATTGTACTACATAAGACTGGAAAATAAATATTCATTTGCATGTCATTACTGTCATATTGTATTATTATATTACAACATGATTTGAAAAATATAACAATTCAATTCAATTCAAGGTCATAAGGTTCATGATGTATCTTTTACGGTAAGACGGTATTAATGTTAATGATAAGGTGATGTAGCTTTAAGGAACATGGTAGGAGTGGTACTGATCAATCATAATCATGGTACATGTATGACCATGCTGCTAATATTACCAGGTCCGGATTACCACAATTTTATCATTTTGAGATCATTTGTTCTTGAAATTCTGAATTCAAACAAGAATGGGACCCAGATAACACTCCATACAGGTCCAGTAACCTTTGCCACTTCTTCCTTCAACCCTCTCCGTAATAAGCCAGGAAATGCCTATAATGGTATTGTTCCTGACATGTTTTCACATGTACATCTTTCTTGCTAAATTCTTCAGAGTGCACACAATGGTCTTTTCTCTTTATTCATGTTCCTTGATTAGACAGTGTTTTAGAGTCATCGACCCTGAAAGATTTCGCTTACAATTTGTGCAGTTTTCTTCTGTATCATTCTACAAGTACATGCGACTGAGCTCTTCAGAGTGCACACAATGGTGCTTTCTCTTTTTCCATGTTTCCCCAATGAGTCAATGTTTTTCAGTCAATCAAGCACCTGGGCCAGTTCATCTGGTCACCTACAGGTACCCACAAGTGTCACAGCCGTCATGTGTCCTGTCCTGCTCAGGCCTGCCTTTACTTCTTCATGCCTTCAGAAGTTCCTCTCCCTTTCCTATAATCCCTAGAATGGTAAGACCTTCCTACTCATCATCTCTCCACATAATTTGATTAGAGTACACGCAGCTGAAGACATTCTACAGCGGCTAACATGGACTCTTCTCTGTATACATGTACAGGCTAATATAGCAGCAACAGGCAGCAGCATCACCATCATAAGAGGGCATGCTGGTTTGGGTTCCAGGTTGTTTGCTATTTATTTCTTCTACATTGTTTGATAAAAGATGAGAAAGAAGAAGACATTCCACTGGACCCTTCTCTGTCCATGGGTTAACCCCCCCCCCCCCCCCCCAGCTCAAAAACCACAAGTCAGGTCCAGAAAGTGAGTGTGAGCCCACATAAATTTACTGTACCACCCATTAAATCAGTATCGGTCTTATTATTCTTATTGTTTTTGCTTTCTTAGAACCATGCACTCCACATGTACACTACAGCTCAAAGGAATTGGCATAGGGAAAGGGAAAGGGAAGGAGCCGCAGTTTTAAACCACAGTATATTTTGTCCACTTCAGCATGAAACATGATGCTTTAGCCTAAAAAGCATTATGTTTCGTGCTGAACTGGACAAAAGATACAGCGGTTCAAAACTGCAGCTCCTTCCCTTTCTTCCCTTTCCCTTTCCCTATGCCAATTCCTTTGAGCTGGAGTGAACGTTATCTTGCACAGATGTCTGACAAAAAGTGCCCTTAGTTAGTAGCTATTAGTTAGTTAGTTAGTTAGTTAGTTAGTTAGTTAGTTAGTTATTAGTTAGTTTTGAGCTATGGGTAAAACACTTTCTGGTGACCACTCTGTAACTAGGCAACAGCATCATTATTACAGGGCATGCTAGGTTACGCTCTGGCCTGTTGGCTATTTCTTTCTTCTACATTCTTTGATTTAAGAACATGCAGCAGAAGACACTGTACTGGGCTTAACTATGGACCCTTCTCTGTCCATGGGCTAACTTAGTAGCAACAGGCAGCAGCAGCAACAGAATCAGACGTCAAAGACATCATCAAAATGAGCCACTGTACATATCTAATTTAATCTTAACCCCTAGAATCTAGGCTACTAACTAACCAGCAACGGACATAATGATCATCATCACAGGGCATACTTGGTGCTCTATGAAACGTTATTGTGGAGATGCCCATTGCAGCATGATTGGCAGGCTCAAATGATATCAATCATCATGAATCAGGGATCACTCATACAGCTGTACTTTACAAAGGGCATGCACTTTAAGTCCTAGTCCTAGTACTAAGGGTGCACTATGTCTAGTATACAGTACTGGTATTTACAGAGTGTTAGTGCACTTCACAAAAAGAAGACACATTATCAGTCCTAGTACTAGTGCTATGGGTGTATCATGTCTAGTATACAGTACTGGTACATTGTATTTACAGAGTGTTAGTGCACTTCACAAAAAGAAGACACACTATCAGTCCTAGTACTTGTGCTATGGGTGTATCATGTCTAGTATACAGTACTGGTATTTACAGAGTGTTAGTGCACTTCACAAAAAGATGACACATTATCAGTCCTAGTACTAGTGCTATGGGTGTATCATGTCTAGTATAGAGTACTGGTATTTACAGAGTGTTAGTGCACTTCACAAAAAGAAGACACATTATCAGTCCTAGTACTAGTGCTATGGGTGTATCATGTCTAGTATACAGTACTGGTATTTACAGAGTGTTAGTGCACTTCACAAAAAGAAGACACATTATCAGTCCTAGTACTAGTGCTATGGGTGTATCATGTCTAGTATAGAGTACTGGTATTTACAGAGTGTTTGTGCACTTCACAAAAAGAAGACACATTATCAGTCCTAGTACTAGTGCTATGGGTGTATCATGTCTAGTATACAGTACTGGTATTTACAGAGTGTTAGTGCACTTCACAAAAAGAAGACACATTATCAGTCCTAGTACTAGTGCTATGGGTGTATCATGTCTAGTATACAGTACTGGTATTTACAGAGTGTTAGTGCACTTCACAAAAAGAAGACACATTATCAGTCCTAGTACTAGTGCTATGGGTGTATCATGTCTAGTATACAGTACTGGTACATTGTATTTACAGAGTGTTAGTGCACTTCACAAAAAGAAGACACATTATCAGTCCTAGTACTAGTGCTATGGGTGTATCATGTCTAGTATACAGTACTGGTATTTACAGAGTGTTAGTGCACTTCACAAAAAGAAGACACATTATCAGTCCTAGTACTAGTGCTATGGGTGTATCATGTCTAGTATACAGTACTGGTATTTACAGAGTGTTAGTGCACTTCACAAAAAGAAGACACATTATCAGTCCTAGTACTAGTGCTATGGGTGTATCATGTCTAGTATACAGTACTGGTATTTACAGAGTGTTAGTGCACTTCACAAAAAGAAGACACATTATCAGTCCTAGTACTAGTGCTATGGGTGTATCATGTCTATTACATGTATACTGTACTGGTATTTAAAGAGTGTTGAAATAAAGGATGTTCTATTAATCTTCTCAGTAACATAGCACAAGAAATGTGTAATAAGGCAATGGCCTTTGCCTGATTTGGTTCTGAGAGAGTTAACATCAAGACCACAGAGCACAGGGCCAGCAGAACTGGTGAGCATTTTCCTTCTTTTTTACTCTTTTCCTCTTGCATATATTGCATCTTGTCACAGCATAAATGAGGACAAAAAATTAAACTTTAAAGTGCCATTGGATTTCTGAGTAAGACAAGATGCTGCTTAAAGGTATGTGCATACAGTATGTATACAGGGAACATGATTGTGCACTGAACAATCAAAAACGTGTACTTTGACAGAATAAGACATTTATATTGCATTTGGACACAGTTTGATGACGATTCATTTTTTCTTGCATATATTGAATAAAGAAAGAAAGAAATATGAAGTGTCTTCTTTTTCAGACTACAGCATCATGAAATTCTTATGGGAGTATGGGATTTGTGTATATTTCTCTTACATAACACCATCAATGACACAATAAGAGTTCGAGGACAATTTAACATCACTGCTAGCAGATAATGAAGGTATTCTAGTACTGTTCCATTTATAATTCACATTCAGATTCAGATTCAACTGAATTGTCTGTAAAAAAAAAAATACAGAAAATTGGCCTCCACTGGCAAGAAGGTATCTTCTTGCCAGTGGAGGCCAATTTTCTGTATTTTTTGTATTTCTGTATTTCTGTATTAGACAAAGAAGAATGAAAGAAAATGAAAAAAAAAACAATACAAACAACACAACATTGCATTGAAACAATAAAAATTGTAAACATAAAATACTGCAAATATAAAAGAGAGAGAACATCCAGAGGACCCTATAACAAGTAGATAATAACATAATAATGGTACCATAGCTTCAATTCAAAAGGAAAGAAAGAAAATTGTACCCTAGGTAGCCTATGTTTAAATGGTAGCATTGGTCAGTAATAAATCGATCCCATGGAGGAAATTTGGTCTCTTTGCCACAGAAAGAGGTGTTAGTAACATCGCAGCCGTGTCTTATAAAGATACATGATTACTCACAACTTGACTTGCGATTGATACCAACTGCAGCTCTGTACATTTGAGATAGGGGATTGGACTTGCTATGAATGCAACTCAATGGTAACTATAAACATGACAGGGCCCAGATGTAACCTAGAACTACATTGTGTACACATGATCATTATCACTCAGAGTTCCATGTACATTCTGGATGTTAAATGTAGCACAAGGCTACGGAGCCCCTGAAGAACATTACCCCCTCTGAAGCAAAGAACGTACACAGGGGCTCAAGGCGATTAAGCCCCTCTACAATGAACATCAGAGCCCCCACGAATAACACATCAGCCCATGTGATAGCAGGGTTTTTTTTTCTCCAACAGCAAAACATAGTCAGCCAGTCATGACATCAGACTTGGAAAGTTGCCCTTGCAAATAGACATTTAATCTCATGCCCTCCCCCCCCCCCTCACTCCCCCATTCCTCATCCCCCTCATGCCCTCATCATTTTGGCCAGCCGTCCCTCCCCACACTAATCGAGTTGGCAGGACACAGGGGCTCGTCTTGGAATGTGACCTTAACTCAGACACCATTTCAAGGGGATAATCTTTAAAGGTCAAATCAGGGCAACAAAATAGCAGCACTGTCCTAGATGCGATAGTGTAGCGTCGCCACAGGGTATGCTAGGCCATGGAGTGTACAGTACAGTACAGTACAGTACAAGAAAATGTCTTTGCTAGTATTATGTATAATCCCAGCCTTTCTACAGACACTAATGAAATTTAAACCACTTTCAATTGATTTCATAATCATTCATTGTTTTGGGTAGCATTCAACAGAGCTACAAGTTAATTTGTTACAAAAAAGTTATTTACATGTTAATGTGATCTTCAGTAGATGTTGATGTCCAACAAATCACATTTTCATTTCACTTCAAAAATAAAATACTATTTACTTTATTTACTTTAGTAAGAAAAGCTGCTGTAACCATGGCTTTCAGTGCCATTGCTGCCCATGCTCTTACAATTCAGACAGTAACACGGCCCTACAAAGATCTGCTTACATGTGCATGTTAAATCATGAAGACATATTTCTAATGATCCCAACTGGGTCAGTATGTACAGTCATTCACAATGTGCATGGAAAGGTTGGCAAGGGCATATTCTTTCAGCAGCTACAGAAAGTGATAATACGACCATTACATGTACACTGTACACAGGCTACACAAACTTGCAATGTTTCTAGAATTGCTAGTAAAAAGTGAAAGTTACTAGGCAATTCTATCCATCCCCCCCCCCCCCCAACAGCCCAAAAGGTTTTTTATTTAAATATTCTACTCAAGAGTGAGTTTTCCAACATTGTTTAGAATGTTGCAATTTAAAGCCACTGTAATTGGTTGCACACAAAAGAAAGTTTTGCGTATCAATTTTCACTCTCCAAACAACACATTTTTTTAACAACTTTTAACGGTGGGATGAAATATGTTGATTTGTAAAAGTTATTTTTGAGTGACTTTTCAAGTACGAATGAGTCTAATCACGCCATATTATGATAAACATCCTTCCGCACGCTACACGAGTCTTGAAAGTTTATCAGACTATGAGGTAATCGTTTACAGGCTTACCTCGGTGTATTTCAAGTGCCTATACTACATGTAGTCTAATTGCACGTCACACCCTACACACATGCACAATACACAATACCTACAGTTGAGGCCAGAAGTTTACATACACCAGGGAAATTCAAGGAAAAGATGTCACTTACCAAACATCATAAAATTTACTGTATCTTAAAAGCTATCATGACGAATTTGATATCAAACAAATAAGTATGTCATGCCCCTTCATCACATTGCTGTGTCATCAGGAGCTGAAAAATATTTAGGTGTCATTTTTTCCCCAAAAATCTTCATATTTAGACAAAAATAAAAACTTGACAAAAACATTTCATATTTGTGCTAGTTACTTCTTAACACAAACATTTTCGATTACACTTTTTTGTTCAGTGGTGACATTTCATGATAGAAAATAAAATATAAATCATAGTTTTGACTTTTATACATTTCTATGAAACGATGTTTGAAAATATAATTACAAACAATAGAATACATTTGGCACAAATATTACTTTACTTCGTTAAAGAAAATTCCACCTGAAATATAATTTAATCCCAATGGCATTCCAATCATGTGAAAGAGCTTAATGCGCTCTTTCATTTCATACCAAATTCATTTTGGTAGTATTTATATTTCTGATGACAGTAAATTTTACGATGTTTGGGAAGCAAACAAATTTCACTGAATTCCATGGGTTTATGTGAACTTTTTGCCTCAACTTTAAATACACTACATGCATGTTGCACTTGTACAAGCTTGATGGGATGCATTGGATAAGTACTTAGTTTGAGATAATGGCTACTACCAGTATTATTATGAACTACTAGTATTGTGCAGGTAGTTTGAACGGTCAGTTTCCACAGTGAGTCAAATGATCAAATTTGCTGGTATGATTAATTTCATAACTTTTCTGAGAAATATGAATTAATTAACAAGACAAAATACTAGGCTCATATGATATGATCAGTCGGAAGATCAATAAAACTTTGCCTACCATAAAACCATTATCGGAAATGCTGCATTGTGAGGGAAGGCGATGCAGTGTATTTACGAGGAGTGAATATGGAGCAAAGGGACTACATAATACACTATGTCTCAGACCGCTTCTCTACAATAGGTGGTCTTTATAGACAGGGGCAATTCAATGCAAACTGCTATGAATGAATTGAAGTAAGGAACATGTAATCTTTACAGAGTCAACACATCTCTATAACTATATCCATTGGGGTCTTTGAAGAAATGTTTGATAGCAGAAGGAAATGGAATGTGGATGTGGGGGGGGGGGGTAGGATGTTAGAATAAATCAGGATATCCTTAACAAATAGGTTGGAAATTTTCCCCATAAAATTTGAGGTTAAATCACAAAATATTGAGCATTTTTTTGTGTGGGCTGTCTTCTCCAGCCCTAAATCTAGACTAAGTCTGCCAGCTTGCCCCATACAACAGCACAGAGTACAGTGTATAGTATAGTGTTCCATTACATAACAGTAATATCTTGTTGCTTTATCAGCCCCTCATTGGGCAAGAAAAAAGTACTTCATTGGCTTGTTTTTGTCTGAAAAGGAAACAATTTCAACTTCAGGCTTATTTCTCCAATCAGAAAATTCTGTAGCTACATGTACATGGACTTGGTAGCTATTTTGCCATTTTTGCATTGATGCACCTATGCACCTACTTTACAGCTCAAAGTAATTGGCAAAGGGAAAAGGAAAGGGAAGAAAGAGAAGGAGCCACAGTTTTATACCGCTGTATGTTTCGTCCAGTTCGGCTTGAAACACGATACATTAGCCTAAAAAGAATCATGTTTCATGCTGAACTGGACACAATATACCACGGTTTAAAACTGTGGCTCCTACCCTTTCTTCTTTTTCCCTTTACCCGTGCCAATTCCTTTGAGCTGAAGTAAAATATGATTTCTAGAAGATACCCTCTCCTTTGGACCTTGCATAAATAATTTTAACTTCTGGAAAATTTCTTGGATCAGAAAATACTGTACTATACCTGGTAGCTTTTCTGTCAGCTCGGATCAAATGATGCAGACACAGCTAATTTTATCTCTGGAGGATTCACTGTACTTTGGACTTTGCATAATTACAATTAGACTCATTGAACAACATGAATGTGATGAATAAGCACTACAGCAGCACGTGCATGGAAGTATGGAACTGAGCACACTCGTTTAAAACCTTCTGGCAAAGACACAATCGAGCAATCGGAGTCGGCTATTATTACTACGCTCACCTGACTTTTATGACAAGTGTAAATAGGCAGGAACATGACATGGAGCTGCATTTACTACTCATATTTTATTTCATTGACGGCAGAGCTGGCCACCTAGTCAACCTCACGTAAGCAGTCCATGTGACGCACATGATCGGTGGATACTACTATGTACAAACACCACGCACAGTAGTAGTCTAGGTGTTTAGCCAATAACTGCATTTTACTGCAGACATAATGATTGCACAGCAAAGATGGAATTTGCGTAAAGTCTAGAATCCCATAAAATCATTCATTCTGCTGCTGTCTATTTTCCCCGATAAATTAGCTCATTAAAAAAAAAAATAAGTGAAATCATGCAGAACTTTGCCAGCACTATCATGCAGTATTAACATGACCATTTCATGCACAGCATACTTTTAATTATGTTAAGAATATAAAAACATGCACACAGGTACTAATTTTACAGTGCACAGGCATTATGTACATGTTCCTGTGAAAAATAACTTGTGGACTTGGGACTATTACATATTCGCAAAAATGCAAAATAGTAAAATATTCCTCTGCAAATAACTGAAGTGCTATCAGGAAATAATAATTTTATTTCCTGTCAGGGTATAATGTAGTGTATCAGTGTGTTCATTTTCATGACATCAGACCAAAAAAGTGTCCCTAGCAAAAATGTCTTTTTCCCAACAATGTACTGCACTTGAGAATCGGGTCTGAAGAAGGAGACTACACCCTGTGGGGACCAGGCACCTCAATCACACACACGTGGGTCAGGGAAAGAGGCCAGCAGGCCAGCCAGCCAGCCAGCCAGCCAGTGACGTCAGCCCCAGTCTCTACGGCTACGCTTACTACTCGACTCTCCTCGTACCACGTGCGTCATCCCAGTGGAGAATCCAATCTACTTACTGCGTCAGTCACAATGTCACTTTCTCAAGCTAGAGAATCTACACACTCCATGGCACATAATGTATTTGATTTGCAATCGAAGTGTGGGTTGGCATGCTAAGCTATATTTGTCCATTTGCTTGCATTGTATGAAGTAATTCTCCATTGAATTCACATTCGCTTGTCCACACATGTACTTAAAGGGGCATACAAGTGATGTTTACTTTAAAAGTCCTTGTCTTAAGGATATCTGCAATTTTGACAAATGGTCTAGACAGTGAACAACATTAACCAAACATTGAACAAATCAAATGGGGCTCAGGGCTATTTAACCCTCACAAGACAGAAATGAGACCCTTGAAAAAAAGTAAGATAACATTAATTTTGCTGATATAGGGTGTAATCAAATGCCAGGCTGCATTGTACAATTACCTTCATATTGTATCTACATTGATGTCAATAACATTCCATGAATGAACTGATAAAGAACACATAAAATTGCAAATATTCAACAATTGCTTTGTAATATGCTTTTAAGGCTCATAACGTGATCTACTTCCAAAAGACAAAGGACCATAGATAATCATCTCTCATGGGACAGTCGGGGAACAGTACTGTGCAGCTTTTCCTAAGCATTGGCTTATATTTGCCCCCTACTGTAAGCATTCCAAAATCCAAAAAGCCTTGATCGTGTTTACAATGTGTATGCACCATTCATCACAGTTCCTCAGCATGGTTGTTCGCTGTCTTTTTAAAATAATATGAACCTGTTTACATGTAGAAGATAGTTGTGTGGACCAAATATCTTTGCCATATTTGGGAAAAACGAGGGAGAGAGACTGAGCGGATCCTGAATTCAATGTGATGACAGATTCTTGTCTTTCAGCACTAATTTGTTTCAAATGTTAGCTTTCCTCTAGAGCTCCTAGGGAGTATCATAACAATGGGGTCATGGCCATCTCTAGAGGGACATCTTCTTTGTATATTAGGGTGATGCTTGATATTCAAATCAATTTCCTGGATTCTTGAACATTTTATCTAAAAAATATAAATTTCCAAATGACTAGTTCTAAAAAAACATAACATGCAATATCATTGCCTGTGAAGTAAATACATGTATCTCTGGTAACATAGACCATACATTGTACCAATACAGCTTACTCTCGATACAACGAGCACGGATATAACGAGGTTTCGTTATAACGAGAGAAATCTCTCGGTCCCAAATGTTTCTACATGCAAACCTATGGTGCAACACGTCGCTTACAACGAGCACGGTTACAACGAGATTTCGTTATAACGAGCTTATTCTGTTGACCCCAAGACAAAGAAAAACATAACAATTGCGTCCCGTTACAACGAGGAAGGAAAACTCGAGACATGAAAACACCGGCACCGCAAGGAGCCAGACACACATCTCGTAATACACGGCCACACGCAATTGCGTTGTGTGGCCGTGTATTACAGCATGTGCATTGTTTCTAATACATCACTCCTTCGCGATCGCACAGCTTACGTACATTGAAAGCACATGGCTTCCAAGTCCGATCCCATCGCGGCAATCAATGATATACGGCGCGTGCACAGTTTGTGATACATCACTCCTTCGCACAGCGTACGTACATTGAAAGCACATGGTTTGCAAGTCCGATCCCATCGCGGCAATCAATGACACGGTGCGTGCTGAATTGGCATGATTGGGTGTGTGTCTGATGAGCAGCGATTGATTGGGTTTCTTGACAAAAACAAATGAGATCTCGGACGGGTGAAGTATATTTCACGCACTGAAATATGACATTGAAAGATTTGAAGAGATAATAAAAAATTCTTCTTGAAATTAGAATACCGCTGGAAATCATCACGATACAAAATGAAATACATGTATGAGCATGCAGGGCAGCGTTAATCTTCTACATGGAACCCCCTTGTAATAATTTTGGAATGACACACAAAGAAAGTGCAGATCATAACGGTGTTGCTACGTCGTTGTGCAAAACCTATCAGGCGAGGGAGACGCTCTTATCTAACTCCACCTTCCCCTCATATCCCGGCCGTTCAACCCGTTGCGCCGCCCGTTCTCTTGTTTGTCCAAACAATGAAACAGCATGTTTTCTTGTCCAGAAAATTACGAGAACAATTTACCTATTAATTTACTACAAAATAACACCCATCGTATCGGGAATGGTCTATAATTCATTGAATGCAATTAGTTATTGAAACGTCAAAATGTATCAAGGTAGGATAATGTGTTGAGCAAAAATAAATCCCCTTTTCAGTTTGAAAACGCACGATCCAATCCCCCTTTTTCAGTTTGATAACGCATGTTTCCAAGACGGCTATGGATATGAAAACATAGTAAAATACAATGAACACACAAGCACACATGTTAACAATGTATTTTATTGTTTTTTATTCTGTTTGGATACAATGAGCTTTCGTTATAACGAGGAAAAAGCCGTGGTCCCGACGACCTCGTTATATCGAGAGTAAGCTGTACTACAATTTCATTCCAGAAAGTAGTAACAGAGTGAGTGTGAACAAGAAGACTAGAGGTTTGCAGTCTGTCAATATGATGGTAGAATTGTACATGTAAGCACACTGTACCAGTACAAAGTGCACTTCATTGACCATGTGCTCTCAAGTACCCATGACAGTGCAGTAAATGAATATATGACCCTGTTCCTGCTTTGGCCAAATCATTTTCTTTCATTTGGTTTACTACATGCATTTGATAATTATTTCCTGATTAATTTGATCTAATACTGACTTAAATGGATAACGAAGTGCTACTGAACAGTTCAAAGGGTGGAGGAAACACTTGGTGAGGTCACAGCATGCAACTACTGGTCGATACAAGCACAGACCCAAGTATGACAGTGTCTACACTAGTACACTGTACATGTGCATGTCTTTCCTATAGTGCATAAAGCAGAGTCTGAATCATGAGACTACAAGAGGCCGTGTAGTTTGACATATGACCACAAGTTCAAGATGCTTAGTATCTTACAGGCAAATGCATTGCATACATAGTGGCTCAATCGAGACTAACATGGGTCTGTCATATAAAACAATATGTCTGGATAATCAGACTAGAGCCTGACTAGCCAGTAGTGTGTCATTTGTAAGGAATGAACAGGAAGCTAGACTTTGCTTCAGACTCATTGATTCAGACCCATTGGCATGTAGTTTATACTATAATTGGGCCTCATATATTTGCACACAACAAGTGAGGGAACAATAGCGTTACAGACCCCGAAGCAAGTTCCATAACTCAGACAATCAATGTTACCTCCATTCAAACTACTCGATGTTGAGGCTAGGTTGAACAGGAAAATAATCACTCATACAAACACGGTATTGATTTTAGAAAACAAGGAAGGGTAGGAAAGGTCACAACTTGAGCCTTTGACTGACTTACATAGCATGTATAGATCACAACATGCTAAATATGGAACGAGATCGTTCAACTTCATCCTATTAGCATAAATGTAATGTGAACTCGGAACAAGGACAAGGACGATCTCTTTCAAATACTGTAAATACATGTTCACCAGGGCTTGCCTTTCATGGTGGCCCGGGGCCAATAGCCACCTGAAACCGATCATGGCCATCTGAAACTCTTGTACATTCTTGAAATGATGTGTCCACAGGTTAAGACTGGTACCTTCTGCCAGTTCAGACAAACTGTTTCACACTCATTGACTGACTGAATAATAAGGGGTTTATCCAAGCAAACTCATCCGCAAGCACGTTGTACATTAGAGGGTACAGACAGGTGGGTACTGTCCATTAGGTTTATTACAAATGCACCACAGGTATGGTGGTATCAAAGGTCAGATCAATAACAATTGTGTATCACCCCCAAATATATTGGCAACAATACCCTATCACCACTTATCCCACTGAACAAACAATGGGGGCCAAACGTTTAAACCCAGGGCTGATGGCAAACAGCTTATCGGACTGTAAATGTAAATTAGGAGACCTCTGAAAAGTGCTCATGAAGCCATTTTGCTGAGTAATTTTCCAGTTAGCACAATTCTCTTGCAGGGTTTCTATGTTACACACACATGTATGTATACTGTACATGTATGTGCCGACCCCTGACAAGCTATTTCCAGTAAACAGGAAAATATTAAAAATCATTTTACTCTTTCAAGTATGGATACGATTTAAATTTCTTAACATGATTTAATTCCAACCCTCACATTCACCCTCTTCTCCAACGACCATGGTTATCTGGTTAGGTCCATGTGAGAATGCTCTGGCTTCTAATGGAACTAGAATTCAGCAGTTTCCCCTCAATCTTAACCATGTCACGGTGATAAAAATTGTACTATAATGTCATGATTGTGCTTCATGTCTTTTTTCATATGATTTGAAGTTCATAAAATTTCCAAAATATTGTTTTCAAAGGGATGTGGTTCACCTGCAAATTAGAATTTGTGAATATGATGCAATTGTAAGCTAAATTTCAACCCAGCCTCATACTATATGATGCAATTAATAGTTTCCAGAGATTAAACCATTTAGTTATTTTTAGGTGCAGTGTTCCAGTAGGCATCTTTTGAACTATTCACACTTGGATGCATCAGGAAGTGGATTAAATCATCTCGCCACCTTGAAGGCAATCATCCATACACAGATTTTCCCCGACCCCTGCCAGTCACACATGTACTGTGCAAAGGCATCTACATACATTAGGTGCATCTTCATTAGCCCGATCAGACGAAATAGCGAGCTAGTTTGCTGATCCGCGAACTAGCCTGAAGTTGCAATTGCGTCTTCATTAGCTCAAAACTTGTGATAAGTAAACTCGAAACTCAGGATGCATAAATTATCCCGATGTTTGCAGTGTGTGACGGGAATAGGCCACGATTGCATGGCTTTGGTTGTGAGCTCGTATAAAAACCTATTACGTAAACAATGCCTTGTGCGCACTTATGCATGCCGGGATCAGGAATTTTCAGGTTAATGAAGACTCTCCAAGCTAGCTCGAGCTAGTTCACAAACTAGCGCGAGCTAGCTGCATCTAGCCCAAGATTTCTTGGAAATTTTCTCAACCAAATAGCTATTTTGCCTGATCTGGCTAATGAAGACGCACATAGCTAGCTATTTCGTGATCTGGCTAGGCTAACCCGATCAGAACTAGCTAGCTATTTCGCCACATCGGGCTAAAGCACATAGGGACTTAAATTCATTTTTTGTGATCTGCGCTATACAAGAATTGTTCATTATTATTATTATTAATGAAGACGACCCTATACATGTACTTCAATTGTACCCCAGCAAAATGATCAGTATCTTATTGGCTGCTAGACGTGTGTTTTGACCATCATATAAATACCACACATAATTGAACATGTAAGAGAGACATTTTAGACAAAAAAGGGATTGATTTCTGATCATGCTTTATCAAATTGGACCATTCTGGATCGGGGACCACATGTTCTCAAGGGCAAAGTTACTTTGCATGAAATATATTATCTACATAACGCAATGCCTGTAAACATTGTATAAGAAGTCTTAAACCTAACAAGGGGCTAGTTTCGTCCAATTGGATTACACAAGCTAGACCCACAAGTGAGAAGGGATCATGCATGGGTCACTTCCTCTGGGCGCAGGGGGATCAGCAGGATCAGTGACAATAAAGAGATTAGTGCTGGTCACACAGTTCCCTATGCTGGTCTGAGAAAAAATATGAAGGAAGATTAGGGTCAACTTGGCAAGTGGCTAAACGTGAATGTGGCACATTGTGGGTAAGAAAGGCATCAGTGCACGACGAACTATTGTCCATAGACTGTGCACAACGGATAGATCGTCTGCGCACAGCGATTCGGAGACCGCTGATTGGGCAATCGCGCAGATCACGTGGTTGCCTTCGGACTGCGTGTGGAAGTATCGATAGCGATAACGATATCCGGTCACATTGTGTACGCAGGAAATGGTCTTGGTTCGTGATCGGATCGCTGCAGTATCGATCGAAAATTATCGAAACTCTGCAATTTCATGCATATTGACTGACGGTCCTAAAACCCGGAAGCCAATTGACTTTCTGCACATTGCAATAGACTCTACAAATTCCAACAAACACGATGCGGGGGTGACGCTAATTCGTACGATTTTGACGGGAAAGCAAGAAGCAATCGAAATTCGCTTACCTGTGCGGTATCGGTGAGAAAATAGATCCTCTGAGAATACCTTTCAAAATTCATATAAAATATAGGAAAGTGAAATTCTAGGTCGATTTTGGTACGAGGTGATAGAGAATTTTACACTTGTTTTGGTGGAATACTGTGTGGGGACATAGAAGGCTTGCACTGCGCATGCTTACTATATTTTCATTCATAAATTGGCTCTCGGCAGTGGCTGGATGACGTCATGTAATAAGCAAAAATGAACACGACCGCTAGCGACCACGCTCCGCTATCCGTTGTACACAATTGTTCGTTGTGCAGTGCAGCATGGGCTTTCATGGGGATTGATTCAATTGATCTATTCCACGACTCAACGAATGATCTTCCAATCCCCATGAAGGCCCGTGCTGATGATCATTGGCTTTTGTCAATATCAGAAGTTTCATTCACCGAGTTGTGAGAGGGGAATTGCGCATAAGCGAGCAAAGACCATACTATGCATCGCTCTAACAAGATTGCAAACCTACTTGTACATGTATTTGCAAACTTGTTCTCAGCTTAGATACATGTATATGCACATGTTGACCCATCATAGTTTCTCTGTCTCTTTGTGTAACATGATGTTGGTTTCCATTCAAGACTGCATGTAGTCATATTGAATACAATACTAGGACCTACACTGTAATCCTAGTAGTACCTTCTGATGATAGTGTGTCCTCGACATTTGTCCCCATCCCAACCTCACTCTGCTCTACTCACCATAGCAAAAGCCTCTTCCCCTATTGCCTTACTTTAGCTTCTTACTAAACACACACCAAGCAAGATCCCTCCTCTTCACTTCTTGACCAAAGACTACATAACGTTCAGGTGTAGGACCAGTAACCAGCCAGCTATCTACTACCTGCTTGTGCGCTGCCGCAGCAGTTATCAAAGTCTTTTTGCTCACTGACAGTAAAGATCTAAGTCACTCTAGCTCTGGTTTGTTCAACTTGATTTTAGACAGGATTAAGCATCTCATTCGGGGCATTCTTTAATCAAAATTACTTTTTGGACATAACCCGAATAGATAGGAAGGGGTGTTCAGAGGAGCCAGATGCAATCTCAGCAGATTCAAATAATGGCAACCTCCTCTACAGAGACAAGCGTGCCTTGAATTTCAGCATGCATTTTACAGCCTGGTTTAAGTGTTATAAAATTCAACTGTACGATTTTCAAGTCTACTCTTAACGTTACATCTCATTGTACGATTTTCAAGTCTACTCTTAACGTTACATCTTATTTAAATTCCCATTTATGTTTACTAAAACTGAATTTTATCAAAGCAATCAAGGCCACGGTAGCTAGAAAATTGAGTGGAGCCTTGCTCTCCATCCATCACGTTACAAATTCGCACAGTTTTGCAGCGATTCTGCAGTCACTCAAAATGGCCTGGCCCGGCCTGGACCGGCCGCCCCGGAGGCTACGGATACGACTGGAAATATGACATCACCTTCTTTCAAAAATCTTGCAATTAGACCAACAGTCGCAAATGACTAATTGGATTGTGTCATCTGCAGTGGCCTTTCACATTTGAACTAACTTCGTATTGACTAGTATATAGACCAATACTAGCACGCCATTGCGGCAAATTTCAACGCGCCACGGTCGGCCCAGGCCAGGGCCTTGCCACGCTGTGTAATGAGTCGGACGTGGTCGTCGTCGTGAGAGACATATCACTTCGCTTTTTACAAATGTTACACAAAACGTGACAAACGTTTGACGCCTTATAACATACTTACATTTATTATATTCTGTTCTTTGAGATCAGCTTGCCAAATATCACATAGTCCGTTTCTCTAATTCCTGATGAAGAATTGTCTGGTTATTTCTTGAGTCTTGCGGAGCTCCGTGTCGCAGTTCAGTGCCGGTAAGGTACTACAGAACGTACAGTAAAACGTTGTGCAATGCAAATTCAGCTGATGTAACCGGCCCTGTGGCCGTAGTGCCGGTGCGCTGTATACGTAGTATGCACGGTGTACAACAGCATGGCACGTGTGTGAGCTACGCAATGGATTGTGAAGCCATGCTACTTTCATAACGGACGCCCTCTCCTGTCCATCACTCCTTATTAAGAAAATGGGCAACCAAATTTGGGTGGCTCCTGAAGCCGGTCTATCCTTTTATGGAAGATAGATTACCTTATTTGGAAAATCAAGTGGCGCACACCCCCTTTGAGCAAATACTACGATAGCCATGTGGGGCTGAAATTCTACACGCGATTTCGTCAGCTGGCTTTGAACAAATAACGAGTAGCTCCCAGGTACTTTTCCATCGGAGTGTTCTCGGGAGAAAAAAATTACCTTGTATTGTGCTCAATCTTTTAAACTAGATTAGCCGATTGATATGTTATATCATTACAGTAATCATGAGAATAATGATGTATAATAAAGGCCTGTATTTGTGGCCGTGTTGGAGGTGGAGGTGTCGTGCTGTAGTAGTTCCAAGTTCAATCCCACCCATGGCACTTGTGTCCTTCAGCAAGATACTTTATCCACATTGCTGCTCTCCACCCAGGAGTATTATGGGTGTCCGGTGAATTATCCTTACCTAGCGCCGATATCGCGTGCAGCGGGCAAGGACTAAGAGTCTTCACGGAGTGGAGATGGTGCACATAGTCCAGCGACCAAACTCTAATTGCAACATCCCAGTCTCCGGACTGTGAAGGGAAAGTCTCTCCATACTATGTAAAATACATACAGGCCCTATACAATAATCATAGGCCTAATCTTAAAATTACAAAAATGGATATAATAGTTTTGATAGCCCGGTGGTGATGATAATGCTTACAATAAGATTAATTATATTCCACATACTAAGAATCTTGCTATATGATTGGTCAAGAGTTGTTCACGTGATGAAGCGTAGTTTTTCCCATCTGATCACCTGAGAAGAAAAGTTCGTTACACTGTAGGTGATAGTACTTTTTTGAGAAGGAAAGTTCGTTACACTCTAGGTGATAGTACTTTTTGGTTTCGCTGATCTCTTCACTCCTCACAGTCCTAACGCGTGATCAATATTTTGAGTACGCGCGAAAGAAAAGTGCGTTTCCTGTAATTTATTAGAATTATGAAGAGTATTCTCATAGGATCTATGTTCTCACCGATACCGCACAGTAAGAGAATTTCGATTACTTCTTGCTTTTCCGTCAAAATCTTACAAATTAGCGTCACTATGTCATAGTGTTCGTTGGAATTTGTAGAGTCTATATAGCAACGTGCACAAAGTCAATTTGCTTCCGGGTTTCGGAGCGTCGCGTGAATATGTAGCCGCACCGACACGAACGCTTTTGTACGTTAAATTGTCATTTATTTTATAGATTGTTGGTATCAGATGTGGAATATAAAGCAAATAGTCAACTTTAGGTTTCAGGCAATGAGACGAACTATCACTTCCTCGGCGATCTGAATGTATACGCTATCTTTCCTCAGCTAAAAGCTTCGGAAAGATAGCTACATCCAGATCGCCTCGGAAGTGATAGTTCGTCCCATTACCTTCACCAACGTTGATTATTTGCTTATTATATTCCACATATTAAGAATGTTGCTATATGATTGGTCAAGAGTTGATCACGTGATGAGGCGTAGTTTTTCCTATCAGATCACCTGAGAATAAAAGTTCGTTACACTCTAGATGATAGTACTTTTTGGTTTCGCTGATCTCTTCACTCCTCACAATCCTAACGCGTGATCAATTTTTTGAGTATGCGCGAAATAAAAGTGCGTTACACTCGGACTATCAGCTCCCACTAACGCGTCCAAACGCGCGTCATAATGCGAGTCCTAATTAAACGCGCGTCATAATGCGCGTCATAATCAAACGTGCGTCCTAATGCGCGTCCTAATTAACGCGCATCCTAACGCGTGTTCCCCATGTCAGCGGCTCGGGGTTAGGTAGAGAAGTAAGCATTACTTTTGTACGTCAAATTGTCATTTTTGGTATAGATAGTTGGTTTCAGATGTGGAATATAAATCAAATAATCAACTTTTGGTTTCAGGCAATGAGACGAACTATCACTTCCTCGGCGATCTGAATGTATACGCTATCTTTCCTCAGCTGCGCTTCGGAAAGATAGCTACATCCAGATCGCCTCGGAAGTGATAGTTCATCCCATCACCTTCACCAACGTTGATTATTTGTTTACTATCATAAGCGTCGATTTTCATAACAAAAGTATATTTATTTGTACATTTCTAGGTGCAAGTAAAAAGGTATAACTGAAAAAGAAAAAAAATGTGTATCCATCTTGCTGTAAGGTACACGATGTGGTGTTATATTGATGCCGACATAAACTAGGGACGAAGTCTTTGCTAAAATTACAATTTTGTCAAAGAATGTTCCCATCTACGCGGCAATTTTTTATTTATTTTTTTTTATTTTGGTGGAACCACATGCCTCACTTGCGCTCTACACATGATTTTGAGAATTGGAGAGATTTGAACTGTAGAGGGCGATATGTTTCTATCGCATTCTGCGTGATTTGAGATTTGAATGGTCACTCCATCATCACTGGGATGATGCAACTTTATTTTAATCACTTAAAATTGGGAGAGAAATGAATAAAAAGGAAGAGAAAGAGAAAGTAAGAAAGGTTTAAAGAGCAAGAGAGAGAGAGAGAGAGAGAGAGAGAGAGAGAGACACTCTCTCCGTCTCTACCAACAATTAGTTATGAATATAATATAATATAAAATAGACCCAAAGAAAAAAATAATGTAGGCTGCGTGTGGGATGTATTAATAGTAGCTGGCCAGTAAATATTTCATAGGCTTGAGAGAAACACAGTGAGAAACTTTCAGAAATGGGGAAGAAACATTGTAGAAACTTCTCATTTATCCTGATTTTAATGTATTATTGCAAGGTGGAATGTGAAATGATTCCTAAGCACTGATTTCACAGGTTGTTATTCATGAGCCAATGCGCAACACCATAAAAAGTCTTAGCACGAAACTACATCATAGTATCCACACACACACCAAAAATAGTTGGAATAATTGAATTGCCATAATTATTGTAAAACATTAACACTATCATGGTAGAGTCAATGCCTCCGCAACTTTCTAGACCAAGCCAACAATTAAACATCATTCAAATGTTTTGACATGCCATGGTTATATTTCGTAAAGCTCACTTATGGTGATTTTCATGTAACGTGACGATAGCAGCAACGAAAAAATACTTTCCGGAAATCGAAGCTGTATTACTAGTGCCTATTGCGTTTTATTACAAGTATGAAAACAAAAATGGCTGTTAGAACACACAACGGACAACGGAATACGAATTCGAATGTTCTTACCCCCGTTCATTATTTGCCAGTATAATAACAAAAAAATATTAAATTGAAAGAACACCTTGAACTTATTCTTGTTTCAATAAAAGCAGACATGAAAGAAACATATTAGTTAAGGCTTGATGAAAATCAGTCAAAGGATAAGAAAGTTAGAAAGAACGTTAATAAACATAAAGAGCACATTGACAAACACGGATGACAATGTAACTGGAAAGAGTGTGGGAATGTAAGTCATATTCCTAGGCTATCAACATTAAAAAAAAAATCAAATTTAGCTTTCCATTGAGCTCCATAAATGGCATTAAAAATGAAAATATGTTAAAAAGGATAATCTGAAGTTGTTTAGTCAGTCACCTCACATCGTGAGGTAATTTTTGACGGATACAACATAAGTTACGTGCCGGAGAATCATAGTTTCCCTAAAGTCGTTCCTCTAGAAGAGAAATGTCATGCAATGGGTGGATTTAGACATTATTACGTAATTAACTCTTAGCTCGCTTTGTTCGACTTGCGGCACATACAGCGGGCTGCCAAGTTCGACTCAAGTCACATTTCGCGCACAATGCATACGAAACGCATTTAATTGTATTGTGCGCACACACATACAAAAGCGATGCGTGTCTTGCATCGTATATAACAATAAGGGGATTAAAGTATCAATAGGCAGGAAGTCTCCCAGGACAGGAAGTCTATTGAGAAGTACCCAGGGTCAATTTCAATAGAGAAGTTTAGTTCATTGTTAGCTTACTCTTTTTGAATGCCCCATTCAAATCCTAAATTGCTTGGCTCATTATTCCCATAAAGACATGGGTTTGGTATGTAATGAAAGCTAAAGAACACATCTTTTCTATGAACTAACTTAGAGAATAACCTTCATTAGGAAATATTGAATATAAGAGGTATAACATAGCCTCCAAAACGATAATTTGGAGACAGAATGTAAAGTTATAATTCTCAGAATCTATGATATTATACATGAAAAATAATACCATTGGCATGAGTATAAGTTTTTCTTAGACTTAGCTACACATTTTTTTTTCATCACGACAAACCAATAAAAAGTTATTGGAAGTGGAATAAGACAGTGCATGCAAAACCCCTCTGAGTGTAGCACCTTGAAATTAATGTGGCGCAGGGGAGATAGTGTGCGTGGCGGGCAAAGAGTTAAAGGGCATATACTGAACTGGGAAGTAAAAAAAAAACTTCAAAATGTAATTGCTAGCAATCTCCTTGCCAATGGTCTTAAATTCATGTATTGCCTATTTTAGAAGCTTGCTGAAAGTTATTTGCCCTCAAATGATCTACATTTGGAGTAATGAGTGATTAATTCACAAATCCTCAAAATGTTCGGCCCGAACATTTTAAGGATTTAATCATTAATCATTAATTACTCCATATGTGGATCATTTGAGGGCAAATAACTTTCAGCAAGCTTCTAAAATAGACAATACATGAATTTAAGACCATTGGCAAGAAGATTGCTAGCAATTACATTTTGAAGGCTTTTTTTGACTTCCCAGTACAGTATATGCCCTTTAATCGCCTACAAATGTAACATCTTAGTTTGGAACATGGTGGGTTCTTATAGTTTTCGAGTTTTTGTTTTGGATTTTTTTTTTAATATTTGAAACAACTGGAATTGGAGGAAAGGCTGAGTTCAATTATCTTGTTATTTCACAGTAATAAGATCACGGGGTTTTAGATTTAAAGATATTTTTCAAAATTTTAAAATGACTGCATGGGTCTGGAATAAAGACAACGCTCTAAACATGTGCTTTATCACGGGGTCTTTAATTTGGAGGAATGTTTGGTCTTTGATTTGAAATTTCTGTTATGTTTTTTCATTGTATTTTACTTTTGAAACAACCAAATCTGGAGGAAAGACTAGACTGAATTTACATGTTATTCCACAGAAGTAAGATGATGGGGCCGTAGTTTTGAAGATTTAGAAAATGAACTAAATGGGTCTGCAGAAAAGACTATGCTCTTACTTTTGAAATAACCGGGTCTGGAGGAAAGACTAGACTCGATTCTCATGTTATTCCACAGAAATAAGATGATCGGGCCTTGGATTTGAAGATTAAACAAATGAAATAATTGGGTCAGGAGAACAGACTACGCTCCATTCTCACGTTAGTCCACTGGGGGAAGATGATTGGGCCTATAATTGGGTCTGGAATAAAGACTGCGCGTTATACCGATGCAGTACAATACAGTACACGTGTGGATGTTTCAAAATTATTACATTTGTGGGTAAAGTGTTATTACATTTGTGGGTGTAGCAGCCCCTCCCCACCCCATAATTACGTAATCATGTCTCAATCCACCCATTGCGTGACATTTCTCTTATAGAGAAACGACTTAGGGAAACTATGATCCTCAGGCACGTAACTTATGTTGTCTCTGTGAGTAAAATCGTAAAAAATTACCTCACGATGTGAAATGACTGACTAAACAATTTAAGATTATCTTTATCAACACATTTTTAATTTACATTTTGTAGTCAATGCAGTGTGACCAGTGAAAAAAATCGAATTATGCCAGGGGAGCAGCGAAATTATGCTAAATGGCCAAAAATTATGCCGAACCCTTGTGGACCCTTGAAATTATGCTAAATAGCCAAAAATTATGCCGAACCCCTTTTGGACCCTCACGTTACGTAACAAGCGCGCGTGCGAGCACGTCTATGCACGCACGCATGCACTCACGCACACACACACACACACACACACACACACACACACATACGCACACACGCACACACATACACACACACACACATACACACACATGCACGCACACACACACACACATTCACACACACGCACACACGCACACACACACAATACACACACACAATACACACACAATACACACACACGCACACACTCAACCATTCTAACAACTTGAGTTCACATTATGATTCTTATCAGCCAATCAGTTTATTCTTCAAAAAAAAGTTGCCCACTGGAGGCATTGGGAGAGGGGGGGGGGGGGGAGAGGGGGGTATCCCCTCCCGGCCACTTGCCACTTGTGTACCCCAAGTTTAACAACTTAAGTTCCCTGTTACCTAAGGATGATTCCCATCCAGTTATCTATTATTGAGAACAAGTCTTTCAAAAATAAGGGAAAATTGCCCATGATAGGGGGGCGTTTGGGGAGCTATCCCCCGGCCCCTTGCCACTTGTGAACCCACACTTTAACAAGGCAAGGTCCTTATTACCTGAGATTGATTACTAATAATTTGTTTTCAAGTCCGGCCATGCGTTTTCGAAAAGAAGTAAAAAAAAAATAACATATTAGGGCCCCTGTGGCACTTTGGGGGCTACCCCCACGCAACCCTGAAAATATTTTGAGATGCTTCTATATCTAATATTGTTTCAAATATGATTTTGTGCATTTGTGCCAAATTTGGTGCTTGTAGATAGAAGTGCACAATTTTTCACCTTACCCACAACACTAATAAAAGGCAAGTTTGTTTTGTCTTTTTTTTCACAAAACATCCTGGTTCACGATTTATGTTCATTATTTAGCACATGCATAGATCTATTAGTAACATAATGAACTTGGCATAAAAGGCAAGGATTCTGGCCCAAATCAAGGCATTTGTTTTATTACAAACAGCTAATATAAAACAAGGCCCATCTGAACGCAATCAGAGTTGTTTCGGGTTATTATACAGCTTCTTCCGAAAGCATTGTATACTGTACGATGAAAGGGAATTAAATAAAGAAGTTATCGCTTATGTGTCTTTTCAGTAAAGAGCGTTGAATAATGTAAATAAGATCAATGATGTATTTCTATAAATTACAGGTACACCAATCAGGAGCATAGTGATTTTGTTATCAAAAACAAGTACAAAACATCTAACATAAAACATGGTCCAACTGAGAACACGATCCTGAGTTGTCTTTTCTTATATACAACTTTTTCCAAAGGCACTGCATATAATATTTCTGAACCAATTTAACAACATTTAAGATAACAAACATAATGATTTTGGTATAAAAGTCAAGTAAGGAATGTGTTTTATTACAAAACATAAATTACATAACAAGGCCCATCTGAGAACACTTCCTGAGTTTTCTTTGGTCATAATATTCCTTTTCTTCGGAATAGGAATTGCATAAAATAGGTCACACATGAGAATATATCCTGAGTTTTCTTTGATTGTTAGATACAACTTCTCCCTTAGGCATTGCATAACATAATGTTAGTGAAGAGCATTAAAGAACATTGTTCATGATTTGTGTTCATTATTTACCACGTGTAGATCAATCAGCCTCAAAGTTTGGAACTTTGGACCATAACTCTATGCAGTGCAGCCACCCGTGGTGGCCGCACAATACATAATATACACCGACCCGAGCTAGGTAGGCTGTGAGTTGCACGGACAAAACATACATACAATCCCCACTCCCTGATATAATCGCCGTGTGCATGTTGAACGATTTCCCGCACTTCTGTCGATGCTGGCGCCGTTTATTAATTAGTAGAAATGTGAAAAATGTAAAACAAAATGTGAAAAAATTATGCAATTTTCGATCAAAATTATGCTAAAGAAGCTCGTATTATTCCAGATTATTTGCTCAAAAAAGCTGAATTATGCCAAAATTATGCCGGCATAATGGATTATGCTGAAAGGGTCCAAATTATGCCAGAAAGCATAATTATGCCAGTTCTGGCAACGTTGAGTCAATGATGGAAACCGATGGTTAACGATTGGAGCTCAATGGAAAGCTAGATTTAATGCTACTTGTTTATGTTAACAGAAATGTGACCTACTTTCCCACACTCTTTCCAATTACATTGTCATCCGTCTCTCTGTCAATGTTCTCTTTATGTTTATTACCGTTTAATGTAACATTTGCAATTTTGTTCCGTTCCAATAAATGGAATCTTATTCATTATCCTCATAGTATAGGCCCCATCTCACTCACTTGTATATACTCGCGGTGGTTATTTGTATTCTTCTTGGAGCGATCGATTTTCTATTCTCTAGGCTGTCCCTCCATTCCCTCTGTTGTCATTGTCGAAAAGTGTAACCAGTCGGCTTCGACACGCTTCATTTAGCTGCCAATATTGAGGGCGCCCTTCAAAGACATCTTGACCGCTCACTATCAGCGGCGTAGCTACGACGTTTTCAGCGGGGGAAGGGGGGCACTGGGGGGGGGGGGGGGGGCTTGAAAATAGTGTGTGCCAAATAAAATGCTGCTCTATGTGAATCATGTGGGGGGCACCTGGGGGGCCACACGGAATTTGTGCGTGTGTGTGTGTGTGTGTGTGTGTGTGTTTGTGTATGTGTGTGTGTGTGTGGGGGGGGGGGGGGGGCACGTGCCCCTTAGCCCCAACCCAACAACCCCCACCGTAGCTACTCCCCTGGTCACTATTACCACCCTGCATTGCAGGAACTGTGGTCATTTTGGCGTACTCCGGCGTCTTCTGCTCTCCTGAAACAAGCACTATTGATCTATAATATTCTTTCTTATCCAGACAACTTGTCCTCTATGGCATTGTGTGTATTATTGATACAGAAATGCCCACCTGAAAATTAATTGTTCCATACCAGAAAGGAGAGGGAACAGTAACAGAAGAAAGACATTTAGTTTTAATGAAAGATAAAGTGAGAGACAGATATGGAAGAGTTAAGAAGATTGGTCAAAGAAGCAGGAAGGGCAAGAAAAGGAACGGAATAGATAAGGCCGATGAGAGAGAAGAGAGAGAGAGAGAGAGAGAGAGAGAGAGAGGGGAGTAAATTGTGGCTGCGTATAGGTAGTTTACAAATATGTTCACCTATAATGTTATAAGACAAACGAATGAGTCAAATACCACATTATGGTAAATATATTACTTGAAAAACTACAGCCAGTCTGACACTTAGCATGCTTTGAAAAGATTAATTTTGTGCACGCTGCATACAATCATGGCATTGTAAGCCAAGAGAGCTTGATTCTCGTCGAAAATAGCATTCCAAAATATTTGCCGTCGCACTAACAATATTTCACCATTATGACACAGACAATAGCCAAGACTTATTCAAATTGACACAGCCAACTTCTTCTATTGTGAAATCCCTGTACACAAAGATGGATGTTCACGGGAGCATGATATCAGCAAACCAGAGTGTGTGTGCGTGTGGAATCAGATTTATACAGACGGGGATATAATTACTTACTTTCTGAGCCCTTCCTTCTCCGTCATCATCCGAAAATCGCGACCCATGCAGATTCGAACCTCGATGCTGGCTGATTTCTAACTTGTACAGAACTTGGGTTACGAGCAGGCAACCGACTAGTATATTGAAATATTCATGTTTTAAAACACCAGCAGGAAGCAGCGTTTGTGTTTACTGGGCGGGTGAAGGAAGAAGTAAATCGAATATAACGCGTCCAAATGTATCGCGTAGCACCCCAGTACAGTGTGTAGTTCAATGTAATTTCAGAAGAGGTGAAACTCCCAAATTAAGATGGCAAAAGGACGGGGCTCATCCGTGCCTCTCAGTGTTGTCGGAGTGATCTGCATCACCCTGCTGTGCTTCCTGGAAGGTGGCTATGCCAGGTCTACAGGTGCCCTGCTGGATGCCTGCACCGACCTCACGCCCGGCCATGGGTTTCCTGCCCAAACAACGACAAGCCCCTATACGCTGTCAGCCTCATCCAACACATACCGACCCGGCCAACCTATGACTGGTAAGCCTCTTAACCCTCCCATTACCAAATAATGATAGTCCCATCTTAATATCAACACAAAGTATTTGCTATGGGACTGAGGGGGTTAGCTCTATGCCACATTTGCATAGTTAGACCTGGCAAACACACAAATGAAGCAGTACAACATCTCGTTGAGGCCGACTTAATCCTTGTAATCTCTTAATTGATGAAAAAACGATGAATATTAATATATTAACTACCCAATTTACTCCCAATCAGGAATGCACCATCAGCATGGTAAATGAAAAGCGACTACTTGTATCTATTTTTAATGTAAGGATGAAATGAGATAGAAACGGAGAGGCACATGGAGTAGGGAGGCAGAAGAAGGAGATGTAGAAGTAGGGAAAGGGTTGAAAGGGGTGATTATTGAATCTACGTTATTATTGATTATGAACACAAACTTGATCAATAGTATCTAAACTCATGAAAATCATGAAGCTCCAATTCATGTCCTGATCCGGGCCGCGTGGGCGGACCAAGCCAAATATAACTGTATAAGCGCGGACCGATTTATTTGTGGAAGAGTAACACAGGGAGACGGGAGAAAGAGAGGGGTGAGAGAGGGAGAGAGAGAGAGAGAGAGAGAGAAAGAAAAATAGACACATAACGAGCGTAGTAGTGGAGTGTAATGCAGTTCATCCGAGGTTTATGGTATGTATATAAGACAATCTTCTTTCGTGTGAGGTAGTAGAACATCAAGCTATTTCTTGGAGCTGCGTAAGCCAGTTGACTTGTGCGTCTTTTGGGCACGACAGATCAGTTATCCCGTCAGGGGGTTGGAGGTCGGGACAGTGGTACAGGATATGATCTGCCGTCTGCTCATCTGCACCACAGGTGCATGCCGGTGAATCCCTGAGTTTCCATCGGTACATGTTGGCATTGAATCTCCCAACCCCAGTCCGTAGCCGGTTCAGTGTGACCCACTTCCTCCGAGGTAGGTCCGAGCCAGCAGGAGCTTTGATGCCAAGGGGGACAGTGAATTGCCTTGGGCGAGCCGTCCTTTCCCAGCACCTTTCCCACTCTTGCAGCGGGCTAAAGTTGGATCTGCTGAGGGCAGCTGCATGACGGGAGAAAGGTCGGCGCGATCGGAGGCGTTGGCCGCCTAGGTTCAGGGATTCAGTCGTGATTTTTTGTAGGAGGTGTTCAGCATCGGCAAGGGATTTGGTTGTATAAAAGACAATAAAATGTTATATAGCATTCATAATCACAATGTAGGCATACTGGGTATCTCATTGAAACTTGTTCAAAATGACCTACATGCAATCCGCTGCACCCGACATTGCCCTACGCAAGTCATACTAATTGTTGAGGTCCCGACTTGTTACCACAAAACATATTGCAGGAAGCGGCCAAGGGGAATGCAGATTCCTTTGCAAGCTCATAGTCACGTAAATATATTATACATATTAAGATCATAAACGTGAGTGTGAATAAGTTGACTGAATATGAATGAAAGTGTAAAATGACGTTTGAACGATTCAGATATTGTGGTACTAAAAATGCTTTGTTGTTGTTGTTTGTTTGTTTTATAGTCAGTTTAGTCCTGCTCTAGATCCATTATAAGGGAGATAAAGTATGACAAGGGAGTGTAACATTGTTATGAACCAGTGGCGTAGACAGGTTCGTACACTTGGGGGGGATGACTGGGCTGCCAACGCTCGAGAGGGCGCGAAAGCGCCCGAGCGAGGGAGCGAAGCGACCGAGCCGGGGGGAGGGTGTGGGAGGGGGGTGTCCCCCCTCCCACGGTAGGGAGCTTTTGCAATTTTGAACTTGAAATCGTGCAATCTGATGCATACTTAATGAGGAAAAATTACACACACAAGCGTGCACGCACACACACACACACACACACACGCACACACACACACACACACACACACATACTACGCCTTAAATGGACAGTCATAGTTTCGACAAAATCTACACACCGTGGCATACGAGTACAGAATGAACTGACACATATTGCAGGGAGGGTTCGAAATGGATCCCGGGGTAGTTTGGGTACCATTTGGCTTGAAACAGAATTTTCTGCGGTTTAACATCTAGTACTGGAATGGAAAAAGTTATTCTTTTATTTTTTATTTTTTATTTTTTGGTTGGGGGGGGGGTGATTGGGGCTAACCCAGTTGTCAAAACCGGCATCATTTTCATCATCATTTTTCGCCTCGGATGCTCCATCACCCTCAACGGCACTTTCTTCTGCTTGAACTTCCGGAAGAACAAGTCTAACTCCGACATCATCCGATTTTGACGTAGACGGCTGTTCGTCATCATGTTCTTCTTTCTCATTATGCTCGAAAAAGAAGTGATCCTTGATGTTTTCAACTTCATATTATGAGCCATCCTAGAATCCGAAAATCAATTTACGCTGTGAATTTATGTTAGGAACACACTCACATATATTTCCCCCTTAAAAGGTTAAGGAAGACAAGGCCTCCTGCTTAGCGAACTCACCACGTGTTTTTGTTTTCTAAACACAACAGAAAAGTAAGCCCCCCCCCCCCCTAAGAAAATTAGCATAACTTTTTATCGAAGCGGTTTTGGGCAAAACAATTTGCAGGATTGCTCCTTAACTTCATGACTAACCTCTGTGTGAAAATGATATTTAATAATCCAATTATTCATGCATGAGTAGGCAAATTTTAAAGCCAAAATTGTAACTTTTCAAAATTCACAAGGGTAATTATTTATGCCGTTTTAACAGTACATGTTGGCATCTCTTGTGCGATTTTTAAAGTGTATTCACTTAACCATGACACGGAAATGACTTCTAATGTGTACATAACAAGTCATGTTACATTTTTGTCCAAATATCCAGTTGTATTTTTTCACAAAAATAAAGGGTTTTTAAAAGTTTCAAACCCAAGAAGGATAAGTATTTTTTAAACGGTGCTCACTCAACTAGAACAATGGGTTAAATGTCGGGATATGTGTACGTGCATCGAGAGATGGATGATAAACAATGAAAGGACATAAGTTATGCATCAGTAATGGAATTCATCCAAAATTCATATGACAGAAACCCAAAATTACCCTTGTGACTTTTGAAAAGTTACATTTTTGCCTCTTAAATTTGCACACTCACGCATGACTAATTGGATTAATGTGATTTTCACACAGAAGTTAGTTGATAAGGTGAGAAAGAATCCTGCCAAATTAAATTACCTTTGACAAAAAGTTATGCTATATTGCTTAGTGAGGATAAACCACAAGATAACCACAAAGTACTTGTACGATTTTTTCTTCTTTACCGTCTGAATTGGCTTGCACCGTGTGAATGCGGCTAATACCAATAAACACAATTACAATAATGATGAGGATTATTATCATCATCATCATAATTATAACTATTAATATTATAATTGTTATCATTATCATTTGTACTATTATTATTATTATTATGACTAAGTAAGCAAATATCATTCCCCCAAACCTGGGGGGATGATTGTACATGCCATCCCCCCCACCTTGTGAGTTGGGGGGGATGCATCCCCCTCATCCCCCCCGTTGTCTACGCCCCTGCATACGGCCGGCTACCATTCCTGCTAGTGGTACCTTACTCCAGCCCTGTCGTCCTGTTTGCCATTCGGTGAGTTGTTAGGTATTACATTATAGGCCCGTACCATAATATCTACATTGGTGACCCCGACGTGATTGTTTAGGGCCGACTTCACGTCTTCTCATCCTCCTTCCTTCACCCCTACAATGGCCGACGGCGACGAGGGTAACGCCACCCCTGCTGCCGCGACATCCACGCCAGCGGTCACGGCGGTTAGCCTCAAGCTCCCTCCCTTCTGGCCGAACGATCCCGCACTCTGGTTTGCACAGGTGGAAGCGCAATTTATCACCAGGAGTATTACTCCCCAACAGACGCGCTTCGCATACGTAATCTCCTCCCTGCAGCCGGAGATCGCACAGGAAGTGAGAGAATTCATAATCTCCCCTCCCACCACCGACGCGTATGACAAGGTGAAGGCCGAGCTCATAAAGCGGACCGCCTCGCCATCGCCAAGGCAGAGTTTGAACACATGTTAGAGCTGGGTATCATCCGTCCCTCCAGCAGCAACTGGTCATCCCCACTACACATGGTGCCCAAGAAAACCCCGGGAGACTGGCGACCGTGCGGGGATTATCGCGCCCTCAACGCCAGGACGATACCTGACCAGTACCCAATTCCCCATCTGCACGACGTTACTGCCCAGCTCCAAGGCAAGTCCATCTTCACTAAGATAGATTTGGTTCGTGCATACCACCAAATCCCAGTTCACCCAGACGACGTCCCAAAGACTGCCATCACCACACCATTTGGGATGTTTGAGTTCACTCGCACGCCGTTTGGTCTTCGGAATGCGGCCCAGTCCTTCCAACGTTTCATCGATGAGGTTACCCGATCAGACCACTTACTGGTGACTTGTGACCTTTGTTTGGCGCGTCCGAGTCCGGTGAAAAAACGTTTCAAGACTCGATCTCTGAAAGGAATAGATCTAAATTCCTTCACTGACAAACTAGCATCTTTGCCAGTCGTTAACCATCCTCCGGAAAACCTAGAAGAACTGGCACGAGCAATACACGATGAACTTCGCTCTTCTCTTGATCAGGAAGCTCCGGAAATTGAGAAGGAAATAGTTCTCCGACCAAATACACCATGGTACAATGATAAGCTTCGTAAAGCTAAGCAGGATCGTCGACGCTGTGAGCGGAAAGCAAACAAACCCAATTCTCTGCAGATAGATAAAGACATTTATACTAGACAATGTCACGTGTACGGTGATCTTCTGCAGGCCACTAGAAAGGACTATCTTCGCAATAAGATAGAGAGTGCAGATCAGCACCAGCTATTCACTATCATAGACGACTTGACATCGCCAGATTCAAAAATTACTCTTCCGAAGTGTGGCAAACCCAATGAAATTGCTGAACAATTTGCCAATTTCTTCGCGTCAAAAATCCGTCGGATTCGTGAAGAACTCGATACTCAGTTGTATGACGACCTGTCTGTTAATATATCGGACTCATCGAAGTCCAGTTTTGAGACTTTTCACACTGTTTCGCACGATGATATCTTGTCCATTGTGAAGGCGGCGTCTACCTCATCGTGTGACCTGGATGCAATTCCCACTAGACTGGTGAAGCAATGTATCGAGACCCTTGTACGAACTGTAACAACGCTCGTCAACAAGAGTCTCCAGACGGGTGTGTTTCCCACATTGTTCAAACAGGCGGTCGTTGTTCCACGTCTCAAGAAATCAGACCTGTCTGTCCATGACCTTCAGACCCATCTCGAACATTCCTTTTTTCTCGAAAGTGATGGAGAGAACAGTGGCAGCACAACTTCAGCTCTACATTGACGACAACGACCTACATGCGCCAACACAGGCAGCGTTTCGCAAACATCATAGCGTGGAGGCCGCGCTTTTACGTGTCCAGAATGACTGTCTCCAGGCACTGGACAGCCATGAAGAAGTGATCCTCATAATGTTAGATTTTTCGGCTGCGTTCGATACGGTAGACCATGCCATCATGATTCAACGTCTGTCACATCGATTTGGACTCCATGGAGCTGTTCTAAACTGGTTAATTTCCTACCTCACTGGAAGGAGCTATACTGATAAAGTATTGGAAGCAACCTCATCCCAGTTAGGGCCATTACTGTTCAAACTGTACACTGCGCCAATTTGTGACATCATTCAAGAACATCAACTTCAGAGTATGATATATGCTGATGACACGCAGGTTTACGTATCGTTTAAGTCTACTGAACGCGAAGTTGCGATCGAACGGATCAATGCGTGCATCAGTGCTATCCGTTCATGGGCTGGCAGGAACAAGTTGAAGATAAATGATGCAAAGACTGAAGTCTTGCACTTCACATCAAAGTTCCTTCCTACAGCCCCAGAGCCTATAGCGTTAACAGTTGGTGATTCCTCTATCACGCCGAAAGAGGAAGCTTGAAACTTGGGCGTTGTATTCGACAATCACATGACAATGAGAACACACGTCGCTAATGTTTGTCGGGCTGCAATGTGTGCTGTCAGGAAAATAGGCCCCATCCGACCATTTCTCGACAGAAAATCGACACTCACCCTAGTGCATTCCTTTGTAACATCCAGGCTAGATTCATGTAATGCTCTTCTCGCCAACTTGCCCATGTCTGACGTAAGGAAACTTCAACGCATACAAAATATTACCGTCCGGATAATTGATAGATGCCTCATCTTCAACTCCAATCACCCCATTACTTAACAAATTGCACTGGTTACCGATTGACAAACGCATTCTGTTTAAGATCCTCTTCCTTACCTTCAAAGCTCAGAACACCTCTGCACCATCATACCTTTCATCACTTCTTCAACCGTACATACCAGCCCGCACATTACGTTCACAACAACAATATCTCCTGCACGTCCCAAGGTCCCGCACGCAGTACGATGGGGAACGATCTTTCAGCAGCATTGCACCAACCCTTTTTAATCAGCTTCCCGTTTCTCTCCGAACTGCCGCCACAACTGACTTATTCAAGAACCGCCTTAAAACATATTTGTTTGTGAAATAACCATTTTGATTGTCTTTAAGTTATATAGTTATGTTGTACTGGTACTTAATTGTATGATTTATTCGTAATATGTCCCTAGTACTATGTTCTATGTATACTATGCTTAATTATAGTTCCTGTAGTACATAATTTTTCTTGAAGTAATTTATTAGATGATGTAAAGCGCATAGAGATGTAACTATACATATAATGCGCTATATATAAGCACAATTTATTATTATTATTATTATTTTAACGAAAAGGTAATACATTATGTTGACGAGTTGACTGTGAGGTGTATAGATCAGTCTGAAAACTCAGTGCTACACAGCTCTGGTTACTTTATCGATACATAGTTACCGTAAGCGACACTAGCTACTCCACTGTGGTCATGGTGGTGCTGAACTGCCCTTCAGACATCACATCGGTGGCGCCATTTGGTGATGAAGTCGTCGGAGTGACCTGGCCCGAACCGACGGCAACCGATAACGTCGGTGTTCGGCTGCTGCAGTCTAATATACCCTCGGGGAGCGATTTACCGCCGGGCACGACTACGACAGTTCATTAGACTGCAGAAGACCTTTCGGGAAACGTTTATTCGTCATGCTCCTTCAGCGTCCGTATCACTGCTGCAGGTAGGCCCGATCCACTGCACTAACTCGTATCGCGATTTCCTTCTCAGTGCGCACTGACAATCTCAGCACCTCTTGTTCTGTCAAACTATATTAATATATAGAGCTGTACTTTTAGTTTGTCTCTATACTTACATGAGTAGGGGCTCAAACTTATTGACGATTAGATCAGAACTAACTAACAGAGACGAATCATGGATTGTAAGGGAGTTCTTTTCTCGTTTCTTAAATCGTGTCATTGAAATTCGCTTAACCTGAAATACTTACTAAAATCCGTACCAAATCTACAGAAGGAGGTTAAAGTACAAATTTACACATTTGTTTTCTTATTGCTTTTGAACAATCGTCGCATTGTCAAGTAATTACATCTTTTTCTGCGATCATTAACATTGAATTATTGCTTTGGTAGATATGTTTTTCCCTAGATAGCAATGTCCTTTGCGCTCTTTGACGTGTTTGAGTCTGCTTAAAATGAGCTATCCTCGTGAACATATATGTTGTTTGCACAATCAAGATATCAATGGGGAATCTTTATTCTGTATTCAGAGTGTAAGAGCTTGAGCGAAGCAAAACTAGCAGTATAATGAGTTTGTTGTTTGCAGTGAAGTAATATGTTGAGATGGTAGCCTATACGTTACTAGATATGATTTAGAAATGTGTAAAAGGGTGACCATCGTGGGGTTTCCTTAAAGAAAAAAGGAGCACTAGCTATAGAAAAAACGGAAGTAATAGAACTTCAGTTACTATGGTGCATGACCGGGCCTGCATAGCCGTTTAAATCGGGTACCTCTCTTCTGGAAAGCCGAAGTAACCTCTCGAGCATTGTCTGTAGCTCGCTTCGCATAGATCGCCTCTAAACGGGTACGTACAGTGAGGTAGATAGCGCTTAATATTTCCTGGTATTTTCTTTTCTGCCGATCATTATGTCGCCTTTACGATGTATATTAATACTGTGATGATTGCAACGTGCATAAAATGTATAGTTGAGTTCAATTTATACACGTAGACCTACATTCATACAAGTTAGCAAATATGTCACTTAATGCTGAAGAATGTATTCATATTCATACGTTGCAGGAAAAGATAATAATTTGGTTAAAAAAAACATTGTTTTCATGATCATGGAGACTACTTCAAATGTGCGTTCTTGTGAAACAGTTTTTCTGGTACATTTTGACAATAATCTATATTTTGCTACATGTAATGAAGACAGTCCCTTATTTTTCTTTAAGTAAGATTTTCTCCATAACTAACTTGCAGAAGATTCCACACCCCCGCTTGTTGACGGCTGTCCACTGAACATTGTTGTTGAAGCTACACCAGGGACTACTACGCAAGTGGTCACGTGGGGTAGTCCTACAGCCACAGACACGGAGTCCGGCCTCGCTAGTCTAACCTCCATACCACCCTCTGGAATAAGCCTCCTCGTTGATACGGAGACAACGGTAGTCTTTGTCGCTGTGGATAACGCTGGTAACGAGGATAGGTCGTGCCAGTTTACGGTTTCCGTCTTCACGACTTCAACTGGAGGTACTATCCACTACCCCTTTTCTTTCCTTAACCCCCAATGCTGCAGATTAATTGCTGCTCTATAACTTGTTCATGGGATTTACGTGTATTGCTTGTGCAAAAATGCACAAGTGCCGCATTAAGATTAATTTGTTCAATTCATTCATTTTTTCACTCATTTTAAAAACAAGACAGGCTGTCCGTAACAATAACAAACAAACAAATCAACAAAAGGGACAATAATGATACGAGAATAATGACTGCCGGGGCTTACCACTAAACACCTTGCATTCTGTAAACCCCAGTTTCGCTAAATCTGAGTGATTTACATGTATATTCCACAAACATTGTGTTCATTATCAAAGAATTATCTCGCGCGTGAGATTTCGCGAGACGAAAAATAAAACGCTCACGATTTCTATAGAACGAGCGAGCGCTGCCGATTGACTGTATATCTCAATATGATCCGTAAGACAACAACCTTAAAGGTAGCCCGACCTTTTGCAGACCAAATTCCGAAAGTTCCCTGGCTTTGTCATCATTTGAGAGAGTGTACGTGGATATAACCTTTCCCGGAATCAATAAAGCGTAATATTCGGTTTTGAGGAAATAATCTTCGATCGAGCTTTCTGTTTTCGTACCACGAAAATAGTCAAATCTTATTGAAAACTAGTTAGATTTTCATTTATTCTACAGGAGTCGTAGTATCTCTGACCTTAAAATTTCACAGTTGGTATCCCAAAGATACATGCAAACATTTATAGCATATAAATATGTGCAAACTTTCATGAAGTTTGCAGATGTTTGTAAAAGGGACGGGCCATCTTTAAACATTGGGCGACCATATGACCTCTGGTAATTCCAAGGGTAGGTAATAGAGGTTACACGAGTAGAAGACCAACGACCCGTCGAACTATTCATCATTACCAGTAGGGTATCAGAATATGATTTGATTTAACTTATCACATTGACACTTAGGCTAAATGATTGATGTGTGACTAAATGATTTTTGTCTCCATGTGAAGGATATATTCGATAACTATTCACTAATCATGTTAATTAGGTCATCGTCCCTTTAACTACATTTCTCGAGACATCCAGCAGGATCCATCTGACATCCCCAATTTAATGACAAACAGGTACACTTGGCGCTACATGGCGCTTCGTCTCCATCTTACTGGACAACAGACCCCCTACCGTCACGTCTTAGTCACATTTTCCATTACCATTTTGTGCTACAACAGGTGGCGATGACCTAACACCCCCTACCGTCACAAACTGCCCTGGCGACATCTCCGTGATAGCCACTGCAGGATTGCAGACACATGTGGTCACGTGGTCATCTCCGAGCGCAAACAATGCGTCAGGCATTAGGAGCATCAGGTCTGTGCCTGCCTTGGGCTCCGCGCTTCCTGTCGGTTTGTCTACCTCTGTCCGCTTCACGGTGGTAGACAACGCCGGCAGCACTGACACCTCATGTCAGTTTTCAGTCACGGTCAACTCGCTTACTCCAGGTGAGAGTTTAGACTCCTTGATTCTCTGTTGCCTGCTAACCGGGAAAACAATTTCCAAAGTCTGTAATTTAACCATAGCATTTAATCACGATCTGTTTTGCAGTTACCATGGTCACTGAAGATGAGCAAAACTGGTAAGGCTGAACCCTCGGACTGGTTTTATTGTTCAATACTCAATCGGCAGTGATTGGTAACATTACGTTCCATTATAATATTTGATGAACCTCTTGCTGTTTGTTCTTACCCCATAGCTTAGGAATTCTGTTCACATTTGAAAATACCTACCATCTGACCTGTCAACAATATTTCAGGTTCACGTGATGAGTTTTTACAGTATGTCAATAATTAAAATCTGGAACCAAAGTACCACCATGATGGCATGTCATGTGCCACAGTGTACGTGTGTTTCATTTTCAAAGCATTTAGTTCTACATATTATTTTCTCCGTCCAGATACCATTCCTCCCGTTGTAACGAGCTGCTCTCAGGACCGCCTTGTTTTGGTTCTTATCGGCAGCTCTGTGTCGGTTGCCCTGCCTGAACCTACGGCCACCGATCCCTCTGGCATTCGGAGCATCACATTCAATACGCCTGCTGGTTTTAACTTCCCGGTGGGTACCACGCTGGTCGTGGTCACTGTGGAGGATAATGCTGGAAACCGTGACACATCGTGTCGTTTTAATGTGGTGGTGACCGCATCAGGTAGCTCCTTGTTTATGTCATGTTTATACAAAAGTGCTGCTGATACGTGTTTTGTAAAGAACTGACTTAGGCTGACAGAGAAAGTAGCATTTATTGACAGCACTTCTTCTTGACAGACTCCAGACCGCTCTATCTTGTCTTTGGGAAATGCCTCAATTTCAATTTCAATTTCAATTTCAATTTATTTTCATACTTCTCGATGAATACAATGTGCAAAACAAAATAATATACAATATCCAACTTGGATGTACAACTTAATACAACATAAATATACAATATATGATAAGATGGAAATTGAGAGAGAAATATGATGGGACCTACTAGAAGCAAGCTTGATAGGCGTAAGTCCCGGTAAAATTGGTGTATATATAAATAGATATAGAGTACGGATGCAACTTAGGACCAAACTAAAACAAGAAATAACACAAATTCTTCGAGGACGTAAAACAGATACTTCTCATATATAAGTGAACAAGATTTAACCTGTGAATTTAGGGCTATGAGAATGCAAGGAGATTTTTACACATACTTAATAGCTTGAATAAACAATCAAGAGCACGTCAATGATTATCCGATTGAGTTTTTGATGCTGTCTTCATATGATACAACGTGTCGAGATATTATGCAAACGCGTAAATTACAATACCTAAGGAATCCAGTCTGCGTACTACAACTATATGTATATCGGATGAACAACAGTCAAATTAAGTTCAGATTGATATGAATAACAGTTCGTAACATTGGAATGTTATGGCGTTATCGGCCTACTATGTATTGAGTAGCCACCAGCCAGCTGCAATGAGGTGCTAAGAACAATGCCTGCTGCTGCCGCGCTTACGAAATCATGAGCATATATAGAGAACGAGTGAAAAACAGTATCGGGCAGGATTTCGGAAGCGTGCAACAGCAAGGCATTATGTAAATTACACATGGAAATGAACATTATACACAAAAGTTTAGAATCTCAATGAGCTTACGTAGAGTAACTATTCAATAGATGCATTCTAAGTTTACGTTTGAATGGATATAATGATACACAACCACTGACATCTTGGGGGAGATCATTCCAGTATTTGGGCCCTGTAAACATAATTGTTTTTTGTGCAAAAATTGTTCGAGTACGTGGAAGGTGATAAGCGTCATGTTGCCGGGTTGGATAGTTATGAACAGAGTTATTTCTAGTGAACATTTGAAGGAAGACTTCAGGAAGCTCATTAGTGGAAAGTTTATGCATAAAAATACCAACATTATAGTTAAACAAGTCAATCAATTTCAAAACTTTGTTATTTCTGAAAAGATCAATTGTGTGAGATAAATACTCGGCGTGGTTAACAATTCTTATTGCACGTTTTTGTAGAATAAAAAGAGAATCGAGCAAAAGCTTTGATGAATTTCCCCAAGCTAAAATTCCATAGTTAAGATATGGAGAAATTAAAGTTGAATATATAGTTTGTAATATGTGAGAGGGAAAGAAATGTTTTAGCTTGTTTAGAATTCCTGTGTTCCTGGATAATATTTTGCATAAAAAATTAATATGAGTTTTCCAGGATAAATCGCTATCAATATGAAGTCCTAAGAACTTAGTACTGTCTACCTGTTTCAAATTGATATCATTAATAATTATATCATTTGGAATAACTTGCAATGAATTGCTAAATAACATATAATGTGTTTTGTCAATATTCAACGATAATTTGTTTGCATGGATCCAAGACTGTACATGGGTTAATTCATTGTTTAATATAAGTGTGAGCGTGTTAGGGTTGCGATGTGAGAAAAATAAATTGGTGTCATCTGCAAAGCATATAAAAGAAAGGATTTGTGACGAATTTTGAAGGTCATTGATATACAAAATGAACAACAATGGGCCTAAGAGGGAACCCTGGGGGACACCACAAGAAATTAATTTCAAACTAGATTCTTGTCCATTGATATTTACATATTGTTTTCGATCAGTAAGGTAATCCCTAAACCAATCTAGAGCCTTCCCACGGATACCGTAATGACTTAATTTATAAAGAAGAATGTCGTGGTCAATCGTATCAAACGCCTTAGAAAAGTCGAGAAAAACACCGATGGTATGGGAAACGTCATCAATTGCGTGAGCTACTTTGTCAATAAAAGCTAGTAAAGCATGAGTTGTGCTATGTTTTTGTCTGAATCCAAACTGAAAATTTGAAAGAATCTTACAATTAACAAGAAATCTGAGAGTTCGTTTGTAAACAAGTCTTTCAAGAATTTTTGAGATTGAGGTTAAAAGAGATATTGGGCGGTAATTATTTACAATTTCTTTATGGCCTTTTTTAAATATAGGAATAATTTTAGCAATTTTCATTTTTTGAGGGACCTTTCCAGTAGACAAGGATTGATTTAGGATATGAGTTAGGGGAGAAATGATTTCATCTATTATGTTTTTCAATAGGAATATTGTGATACCATCGTTACCTGAGCTTTTTTTGTTGTTTAGATTTTTGACTATTTCTTTGATTTCTTCTTCAACAATGGGAATGAAAAACAAGGAATTGGCATTTCTTTCTTTTAGAAAAGAATGAAATTTAGTCTGCGTATTTGGTATTTTGTTAGCAAGATGTGGCCCTAGGTTTACAAAAAAGTCATTGAATACTTCCGCCATTGCCACTAGATCATCGATATGGCGACCATCTTGAATAATATGATTTGGAGAATTAGAGTCAGTTTTTGCCTCAACGACGCATATGATTTTTTTCAATGCAATGTATGGTATAGGCATTACTACGAAGGCGATTATATACGGTCAGTAAAGTTAATGAGTTATGGTCACTATGGTATTATCATTCCGCTCATTACCGACGCAACGCGAAAATTAATCAAGTGGCGTATAGTTGTTGCAATAAATAATGCCAATATTATATGTTTATATTATGTAGCTTAGTAAATACGTTTCTGCCTTTGACTAACTGTATTTTGTACCTTACATATTACTATGATGATTTAAATGCAATATTCTTTTATTTGATTATGTATGCACTGTCTATGCCGTATGTAGTCACAGTATTTCTGTCATATAATTCTACTAACACTGCGGAAATGCTAACATAGCAAATAGTTTCCTGCAAGTTTAATGGAAGTTCATTGTTGCGTGCCATCTAAATTAGAGACGTGAGGAATTCTCCCGGTGTCAAGCAGCAATGGACTTCTTCAACATTCAAATATTTTTAACACGTAGTATGATCAATAGAAAGCAGGTAGCAATGGCTTCAGTGCAGTGCATGTATGCATTTATACACCGCAGTGTGTTATTTAATGTTTATTTAATGTCATTGTTTTACTTGAGATTGTATAACCGACAGGTAAAACCGTGTGCAAGTATTCATACGAAATCTGTAACCGGGTGCTTCGTAAGTATATTACTGGCTTGGCTGGTATCAATGGTAAGTGTGATTTATCCTAAAACTGAGCGACATTATTGAGATAACGTTAATTCGCTTACTCATTAAACGGCCACATAAGAAGGTGTTAAATTATATCAAATCAACTCACACATTATACCCCCCAATGTATTATTAATGACTGTCCACTCTATTAGCCGCAATCAATGAATAGTTTGAAAACGTGTTAATCTACGAGAGGGCCCCGTAAGATAAAGGTTCACGATCAAGAGGAATTCTGGTTGGTTACTGATCAGTCTTTTGAACAAAAGGCGTATGTAACAATGGTGTTGATTGGCTATTAACATTTTGCGATTGTTTGCAAACTTTTATGTTACTGGTCCCAGGGCATATTTGACCAAATGTTTTACAGAGCCCAATCAAGTAAATACTCAAGTATTTGGGCTAAATTGTTCAGTCCTATCATAGCATTAATTTAGTTGGTATGAATGAAATATAGTTTGATGTTATCACGTTGAGGAAACCGTATCGTATTTGGCAGGCAATGCATATTCTGCATAAGAGAATAGGATTTTAGAGAGAACATTCGGAATGTATACAGTGTTAAGCCGATGCAAATATAGTGGACTGTGAAGCATTTGATATATCGTGTTTTACTGGCTGGCACAAAATGTCAAAATAGATGTTTGATTACCTGATTTACGATCTTGAAAGGATCTTGTTTTTTTTGTTTTTTTTTGTTCACCAGTGAAAATGGATAAACTTTTACTTTATGTGGATTTATCAATATTTCTACTCATACCAGGTAATTCAGGTATGAATAAAGGCGATCACGTTTTTAGCTTTACCTTGCTGTTAGCATCTTACATTCAAGTCAGTATGTGTATGCATAGTATTGATTGTGGTGTGTGTGTGTGTGTGTGTGTGTGTGTGTGTGTGTGTGCAAGTATTCGTAAGTGAGCACCATGTGATTTTCGTGTAATTTCTACATGAAAGATGAGTGATATATGAATGCAATACACATTTGTGTTTCAAAGCATACACTCTGGAGGGCAGTGATTACGCCAAATGATCACACCTTAACTGCACTTCCCTTCTTAACCTTCGTAGCACCAAGCCCTAGAATGACCATATTCACTGTATAAACACGTGTGTCCGAAAGATAAGAGAGGGTTGCCAAAGTCTTGGAAAGTTGGGATTACTAACAACCAAACAGTATCTTGTATTATTGCGTTTGCAAGCTAATGTTGTGAAGAATTTTAAAGGAAGTCTGTAAGATATTCAGTTCATCTGAGATTCGTGTTCTCAAATTAAATCACCTCAACTCGCTATTGAAATATTTATAGATGAAGTTGCAATAATTCACTATTATTCAATAATTCAATATTTTTTAATGAAAAATGGGCTCGTCTCCAACTTAATAGTCTTTTTAATAATCAACAATATTAAGTCTCTTAGGGGCAGGTACTTCATTCCTAACGAAGGAAAATCAATCATCCTTAATCACCCTGACTATACTGTCCCTCTTAAATATTCATGCACATGAGAATTATTGCCGCGTACTAACACTAGAATGAACACATCTATCATGTGTCTATGGTTTGGAACTCGTGAGCTTGTGGGATAGTTTCTTAGGTTCGGTTGAGAACCATGTGCGATTGAGTAGTCCGAAGGCTGCTAAAGGTAAACCAAGTGAGAAACATGAGAATGCTAGCTCGGTACACATTCGTGCACGTTTGCACAGTATTTATAGCATCCTTCTAGATCGGGTTCATCTTTAAGGTTCTTGAGGCTCTTATCAGACTGATTTTGATGGAAGTGTTGTTCAATTTGAAAGAACGAATTGTGTCCGTTTCTCTGCAGTGGACACAGAGGGGCCAACGATCACTGGCTGCCCAGAGGACATTCAGGCCTCGGTGCAATCAGTAGGCCAGACTGTTCCCGTGAGTTGGACACCGCCCAATGCTAGCGACCCTTCCGTTGTGCAAAGCTTCCTGCCGAATTACCCACCAGGCACCTCTTTTCATGAAGGGGTAACCACTGTGGTATACACAGCCATAGACATGATGGGGAACATGGCTACTTGTGTATTTACTATCACTGTTAGGACGGGTGAGTGCCAAATTAATAATGTGATTTGACATTGAAGTACCGGTATGTTGTAGTCGGAATTTACAAGTTGTTTTTTTTTTGTAATTTGCTGTGAAATGCATCTTTTGAATATGTCAAGAAGGAATCGTGTTCTGAAGAACAAAACTACTAACCGGACTACTTCCTACACGTCTTCAACAAATATTACTTCCATGACCGTAAAAGCTTCGAGATGACGTTCTACAATCAAAATTGCATACTGCAGAAAGAGTCCCTTTTCCTACTGCGATTTATAAACTCGCTTTCATCGTTCAAATTTAAAGTAAATGATTAACAAATTAATGTTCATGTACACACTCCATATATTCGTTTTCGTTTGTTCTTGTCCATTTAGGTTCTTGCGGTTCTACTTCCAGGCAATTTCAACACGAATTCGATCGTTAAAATTATTATGCATTGAAACATTAATTATTAAAGGATCTAATTTTTTCAAATGGACGAATTGTTTGAAAATAGCTCTCAAAGCAAGAAGAATTTTTTTAATTATTTTTTTTTTATTTAAGTTATATGAATGACCAGGGTTTGTTAAATCATGGAGATTTACATTTGGGTATGTATCGGGCCAACACTGCTCTCTTCTTAGTATACTGGCATAATGTTCAAGAATGTTCGCACTTTCTTTGAATATATTAGTCCCATGCAGCACCGATCCTTGCCAGAATGGGGGGACCTGCTTCAACGGTGCCACTTCGTACTTCTGCGTATGTACCTCTGAATACACGGGAACCAACTGCGATATCCGAAGTGAGTTTTGTAGAATTGAATTGAAATGAAAATTTTTGATGTCCATATGTTTAAAATAAAATGTACAAGGACATGAAAATAACAGGCGTGCATACATATGCATGTACCAATATCGACGTTAATGTGTTTTATATAAACACGTTTTCCCGCTCAATTTTGCCAGTTCTCCTCCCACTTCAAAAAGCTACCATCCGTGTTAACGCGAATACGGCATGTCCACCGAATTGTCAATCACGTTTTAACTTTTTTATTTACTTTGCTATCCAAGACAGGCAGGTGTCTTACTTTTGATGTTAACATCATGCTATGTCCATTAACTTTTAAATTAACATTAATAACTTCATGGGATATTTAGCTGTTCTAAAGTTTTGATTTCTTACAAATATTTTTGTTGTATCTATTTCGTCTCAGGCTAGATTCTGTCATGTTTGTCTTAAGATTGAGTAATAGCACATGATGGTCATATTTTGCCTTTGCACAAATCACGCTGTATGAAAAGAAACATTGCCAATTGTGTTTTATTAGGGAAATTCTAAGTTTCTTGCTTCCATCGCTTGAATTTAAAGTTAATGATTAACAAATGATTATGTACAACGTGTACACATTCGTTTTCGTCTGTTCTTGTTCATTAAGGTTCATGCAGTTCCATTTCCAGGCAGCTTCAACGACAAAATGATCGTTAAACAGGGTTATGCATTGAAAAGTGAATTTGAAAAGATTTAAAATTATTTGAACAAATGCATCAGCGTCTATGTCTCCAATGAGAATGGTTCCTGAGTTCTAACACTAGTGGGCACGGAATCGCAGCTAAGCACCTAAAGTTCGATTGGGAGACACAGTCTATTTAGAGTCATACAACGCGCAACGTAAAGGACATCTCCAAACATGTGGTTATAATACCACGTCTCATGGACTTTTATTTCTAGAGAAGCTGCCGTGGAGCATTCACATCCGAAGAACCATTCATTTTCTTATTTTTGTACAATAAGAATACAAAATAATAGTATAGGCCATTGTCAATCCCTGGCAGTTCTTTTAAAGCCTGTCATTTGTGGCTCTCTGTGTTTGCGCAGTTGACAATGAAGGGCCTACAATCACGGGCTGCTCTGGCACCATCTCGGTGACAGCAGATGCACATCCCCTCTGTGCTACGGTGAACTGGGTGCCGTCCGTCGCCACTGTCGCCAAAAAGCTTATACATTCGTTTTCGTTTGTTCTTGTTCATTGAGGTTCACGCAGTTCTATTTCCAGGCAGCTCAAACAAGAATAATCTTTAAACAGAGATATGCATTGAAACATGAATTTGAAAATAATTGAAATTATTTGAAATGTACAATTTGTTTAAAAATAGCTCTCACCGCCAAGGAGAAGCTTATTTTGATTTAATGTAGGATTATTGAAGTGATACCAATGCCCAGGGTTTGTTTAATCAAGAAGATTTAAATTTGTGTATGAATCGGGCCGACATTGCGCTTTTTCAAGTATACTACAATGTCATTCAAGAATATTTGTATTTCAACTGAATTGAATGTAGGATTCCCATGCAGCTCCGCGCCTTGCCAGAATGGTGGGTACTGCTTCGACGGCCTCACTTCGTACTTCTGCCAATGTACCTCTGAATACACTGGAACCAACTGTGATACCCTCAGTAAGTTTGTCGCATTAAACTGAATTGAATTTCATTTGTCCAATCAAGGAGATTTAAATTTAGGTATGCATCAGTAAAACCATGTTCTCTTCTAAGTATGCTATTATAAATATTGAAGAACATAAACATGGCTCTTAAGAGGCCCATTACCCGTGAATTTATGTTTCCCGTTTCGTTTGGGTGCTGTTCCAGCAACAATAGCGCTCAGCCGCTGAAAAAGTGCTTATGGTTTGCGAATATTTAGTTACACCTTGATAGGTTTATTAACTGATACTCATTATGATACGGATGGTGGTTATTTACGCCACTATTTCCATGTCATAAGTGGTGAAATGTAGGCGAGCGCCCTTTTGAAATGGTGCTTGACGGATGCCCCAGTATTTTCTTCAGATGAGTATGGCCTCCGAAAGCATTCGCGTTGATATATATTTAGTCTCAGGCAAGACTCTGTCATGTTTTTCTTAAGAATGAGTAATTTCACATGTTGGTCATACTCTTCTTACCTTTGCACAAATCACCCTGTTTGAAAAGAAACATTGCTATATTACCTCCCCCGATCCATTCAGTGGAGTGGAATAATTTCTCATTTTTCCTTTCTACAGTAACAACTAGTGTTCCTACGACAACGCCTACAATAGAAGGTACGACGAGATACCAGACATTTATTCGTCGCATTGTTCGTATACCTTGGACATAACGGGTGCTCATGTGTACTTATACTAACACGTTTACCATGTTCGTTTAGTAACAGGACCTACACTTGTTTCCTGTAAGAGCAAATTATCACATGTTCTACGTGAAGCACCCCTATCCACGAGGGTTCCGAAATAAATAGACACAGCACAAAATGTGACTGAATTTTCTCATCCACGTAATCACGCCAATGACATGTCAAAGTGATGAATAACTGTTACAAATTCAACATATGTATTATGGTTATGATAATATTATGAATGTACGGGTATGAAGATATGATAATGTGTGATAGAAATAGAGCAACGCCTTATCGGATTTGTTGCATAAGACGCGATTTTTTTATATTCATTTGTACAGATTGCTTATCGAAAATAATACAAATGTGTATGTGTGAGTGTGCGTTTGCATGTGCTTTACAGTGCCGTCCCTTCGCGTTCACGTGACTGTGCAGTTCGATAAAGAAACACCAAAAACAAAGTGTCGTATCGTCGCGCGGACGTTCTGCGCAGTGTCACGCTTCTCTCTCCATCGAGCTCGTAAAAAAGGATCGCTATTCGGATCTTGACTTTTTCATCATGACTGTGTGTGTGAATGCCCCTATTAAGTTGAAGAACTTTTCATTATTGTTCCATGGCGTATTCATTGAGCACATGATGTAAGTGAGATCACAAGTATGTTGTTCAGAACTTAATGTGTTCGTGCTTCAATTCATATATATTTCAGGAGACAATGATCTTTCTACTTATTGCACATGATTAAGTTGCATTGCAGTTTTTAAGAAAAATTTTGAAATATATTCACGTAGGCACCGATCGAATTTATTCACCTTTATATTTCTACTTTTGTGAGAATATGTCCGAGTCTGTCCGATTATTCAATCATCTTATGATTACTTATCCCGTCACTCCTGAAGACAGGCAGTCAACCTGCCCGAAACGTTGATTCTACTTCTCAATTCCTCATCTCTTCACTCCTTCTGGTTTACAGTTCTTGTAAGGACTACACTCATTTCGAAAGAATACTCAACTTTCCAAACTCCACTTTCTCGCCTTTCCAATTCACCTCCAATTCTATGCACTTCTTCTTTTCTCATCTAAGTCCTTCCAGGACTTCACAGATGGTGTACCATAAACCTCTTCCGCGATTGCTCATACCACCATGCAAACCTTCAAATATCATCTCATCCCGACATAACTCTATTCATATTCGATATTTATTCATCATCACAGTTTCAGATAAAACGGCTTCTCCAGCGGCGACAACAATGACAGGTAAATAGCATATTTTCAGTACATCTGATATAACTTTTGATATCACTATAACACCTTATATGACTATCATGTTCAATCGTGCAAGTTTCTCAATAATCAAATCCCCGTAGGAACAGGTGCAATTCGGAAGACGCGTAAGATTATGGCGCATCCACATCGACATCTGTACATTTGTTTTACATTTGTTTTTCTTCAAAATTAAAAATGCGTAAATTATAATTGGTTTAAAACCTGTCACTCGTGGCTTTCTGTGTTTTCGCAGTTGACAATGAAGGGCCTACAATCACGGGCTGCCCTGACACTATCTCCGTGACAGCAGACGCAGATACCCTCACTGCTACGGTGAATTGGGTGCCGTCCGTCGCCACTGTCGCCAAAAAGCTTATACATTCGTTTTCGTTTGTTCTTGTTCATTGAGGTTTATTCAGTTCTATTTCCAGGCAGCTCAAACAAGAATATGATCGTTAAACAGAGATATGCATTGAAACATGAATTTGAAAAGAATTGCAATTATTTGAAATGGACAATTTGTTTTAAAAATAGCTCTCACCGCCAAGGAGAAGTTTGTTTTGATTTAATGTAGGATTATTGAAGTGATACCAATGACCAGGGTTTGTTTAATCAAGAAGATTTCAATTTGTATATGAATCGGGCCGACATTGTTCTTTTTCAAGTATACTGCAATGTCATTCAATAATATTTGCATTTCAATTGAATGCAGTATTCCCATGCAGCTCCGCGCCTTGTCGGAATGGTGGGCTCTGCTTCGACGGTGACACTTCGTACTTGTGCCAATGTACCTCTGAATACACTGGAACCAACTGTGATACCCTCAGTAAGTTTGTCGCATTAAACTGAATTGAGTTTCATTTGCCCAACCAAGGAGATTTAAATTAAGGTATGCATCAGTAAAACCATGTTCTCTTCTAAGTATGCTGTCATAAATATTGAAGAACATAAACATAGTTCTTAAGAGGCCCATTACCCGTGAATTTATGTTTCCCGTTTTATTTGGGTGATGTTCCAGCAACAATATCGTTTAGCCGCTGAAAAGGTTCTTATGGTTTCCGAATATTTAGTTACACCTTGATGGGTTTATTAACTGATATTCATGAGAGATACTAGTAGTAATTTATTTTATGCTGACACGAGGTAGTAGTTATAGCAACCGAGATACATAAGATTGACATTGTTGTGTGAACAAATAGAGGAATAACAACATAAACATCATATTAATGATACGGATAATGGTTATTTACGCCACTATTTCCATTTCATAAGTGGCGAAATGTACGCGAGCGCCCTTTTGAAATGGTGCTTGACGGATGCCCCAGTATTTTCTTCAGATGAGTATGGCCTCCGAAAGCATTCGCGTTGATATATATTTAGTCTTAGGCAAGACTCTGTCATGTCTTTCTTAAGAATGAGTAATTTCACATGTTGGTCATACTCTTCTTACCTTTGCACAAATCACCATGTTTGAAAATAAACATTGCTACATTACCTCCCCCCTCTCAATATATCCATTCAGTGGAATGGAATAATGTTTATTTTTTTTCCTTTCTACAGTAACAACTAGTGTTCCTACAACAACGCCTACAACAGAAGGTACGACTAGATACCAGACATTTATTCGTCGCATTGTTCATATACCTTGGACATAACAGGTGCTCATGTGTACTTATACTAACACGTTTACCATGTTCGTTTAATAACAGGACCTACACTTGTTTCCTGTAAGAGCAAATTATCACATGTTCTACGTGAAGCATCCCTTTCCGCGAGGGTTCCGAAATAAATAGACACAGCACAAAATGTGACTGAATTTTCTCATCCACGTAATCACGCCAATGACATGTCAAAGTGATGAATAACTGTTACAAATTCAACATATGTATTATGGTTATGATAATATTATGAATGTACGGGTATGAAGATATGTTAATGTGTGATAGAAATAGAGCAACGCTTTATCGGATTTGTTGCATAAGACGCGATTTTTTTATATTCATTTGTACAGATTGCTTATCGAAAATAATACATATGTGTATGTACACATGTGTGTGTGTGTTTATGTGTGTGAGTGTGCGTATGCATGTGCTTTACAGTGCCGTCCCTTCGCGTTCACGTGTGCAGTTCGATAAAGAAACACCAAAAACAAAGTGTCGTATCGTCGCGCGGACGTTCTGCATGCGGAAAGTCTAAAGGCGCTGTCACACCTTGGCGTTTTAGACAGCGTATGCCCGATGTATGAGGAATTTGGCGAATACGCTGGCGTACGTCGAATACGTTACGGGTAAGTTTTGCATACGTCAAGAGTACGCTAAAACACGCTGGTATACGTCGTCATACGGCGAGGTCGTCGAAAAATTTTGTGCAAGCACAAAATTTTTCGACGTATGCCAGTGTATGGCTCATACGTCCCGCACATGCGGGCCATAAGTTGTAGGCAAGTTACGCGATCGTTGATACACGTTGACACGCGTTACTCGTTAGTTAATGATAAGTTGATGTACGTCGAGATAATGTCCAGCGTACCCTAAAACTTACTTCTAACCTATGAGTCACGTGCTTTGAACGTATGTGTAACTTAACTCCAACGTATATTGACGCATGAAGACGTATGAAGACGTGCTCCGGACGACCACAAAACTTACTGAACGTGTGTATAACTTACAGCTACCGTATAATGCCGTATTAATTTTCTTCGGCATGGCGGTGGTGTTGATAAGGTGATGTATCGTGCAGTTATGATTTGAATAGTCGAGAGGCAGCCTTTTTATAGGCTACGACACGTGTTCGTCAGCGATACGCTGCCGCGCGCTATGCGTAAGTTACTAATACGTTATGTATACGTCCAACTCGTTATGAATACGCTAAGTATACGCCCAAAGTTGAAAAAAAAAATCAAAGTTCAGCGTATGCCGTCGTTTTAGAGAAATTTTGACACGTCGGGCATACGCTGTCTAAAACGCCAAGGTGTGACACCACCATCACGCTTCTCTCTCCATCGAGCTCGTAAAGAAGGATCGATATTCGGATCTTGACTTTTTCATCATGACTGTGTGTGTGAATGCCCCTATTAAGTTGAAGAACTTTTCATTATTGTTCCATGGCGTATTCATTGAGCGCATGATGTAAGTGAGATCACAAGTATGTTCTTCAGAACTTTATGTGTTCGTGCTGTCAATTCATATATATTTCAGGAGAGAGTGATCTCTCTACTTATTGCACATGATTAATTTGCATTGCAGTTTTTAAGAAAAATGTTGAAATATATTCACGTAGGTACCGATCGAATTTATTCACCTTTCTATTTCTACTTTTGTGAGAAAACATGCGCACGTTGGAGTCTATCCGATTATTCAATCATCTTATGATTACTTATCTCGTCACTCCTGAAGACAGGCAGTCGACCTGCCCGAAACGTCGATTCTACTTCTCTACTCCTCAGCTCTTCACTTTTAAGGACTACACTCATTTCGAAAGAATACTCTACTTTCCAAACTCCACTTTCTCGCCTTTCCAATTCACCTCCAATTCTATGCACTTTTTCTTTTCTCATCTCAGTCCTTCCAGGACTTTACAGATGGTGTACCATAAACCTTTTCCGCGATTGCTCATACCACCATGCAAACCTTCAAATATCATCTCATCCCGACATAACTCTATTTATACTCGATATATATTCACCATCACAGTTTCAGATAAAACGACTTCTCCAACGGCGACAACAATGACAGGTAAATAGCATATTTTCAGTACATCTGATATAACTATTGATATAACTATTGTTTAATAACACCTTATATGACTACCATGTTCAATCGTGCAAGTTTCTCAATAATTAAATTCCCGTAGGAGCAGGTGCAATTCGGAAGCACCCAGATTTACATCTGTACATTTGTTTTACAATTGTTTCTTCTTCAAACTTAAAAACGTGTAAATGATAATTGGTTTAAATGCTGGACAGATCTCCTAAGACCTGTCAATTGTGTCTCTCTGTGTTTGCGCAGTTGACAAAGAAGGGCCTACAATCATCGGCTGCCCTGGCACCATCTCGGCGACAGCAGACGCAGATACCCTCACTGCTACGGTGAATTGGGTATCGCCCGTCGCCACTGACCCTTCGGGTGTCCAGAGCTTCTTGCCAAATTACAACCCCGGGAGCTCGTTTCCAGTAGCCACCACAACGGTCATTTACACTGCAAGGGACACACTCGACAACATCGCTTATTGCACTTTTTCGGTCGTTGTCAATGCACCTACATCTGGTTCGTACAGGGTGGATCCACCTTTTTGGCCAAAGGGGGAGAAGTGGGGGTTAAGGGGGGGGGGGGGGGGTGCCAAGGTCAGAGACCAGCTAGGCGTGAAATTTTGCGCGAGGGGCTTCGGGGCCCGTTTTCTGTGTTGTGATCCAAAAGGGGGGCGTTTCGACCTCTTAAATCCCTTTATAACTACTACTTTTAAAATTTTATTTTACGAAATCCCAAGGTTTTCTTTTTTTTTTTATTAACCAGGTTTTTTTTTAATAGGAGATCCCAATGTGTGTGTGTGTGTGTGTGTGTATGTGTGTGTTTTTTTTTTTTTTGGGGGGGGTCAATCGCGACTGGCTTGTAGTTTCGTTCGAAAAGTAATGAGAGGGTAAATAAATGAGTAGTATATCTGGGTTCGTATTTTAAGAATATTTTCACCTCAACTCATTATTAGCATTAATATTTTACTGCACCACAGCATTTACACATTAAAATGGCAAAAACGTACCAGAATAATTCAGGCTAATGGATGATTGCTGGTTCGGCAGTACTCCTAAAGCGCGCCAATACTGTCTCCATTCGCAGTGGACAATGAAGGACCTACAATCACGGGCTGCCCTGGCACCATCTCGGTGACAGCAGACGCAGATACCCTCACTGCTACGGTGAATTGGGTACCGCCCGTCGCCACTGACCCTTCGGGTGTCCAGAGCTTCTTGCCAAATTTCATCCCCGGGAGCTTGTTTCCAGTGGCCACTACAACGGTCATTTACACTGCAAGTGACACACTCGACAACACTGCTACTTGCACATTTTCGGTCATTGTAAATGCACCTACATCAGGTTCGTACGGGGTGAATCCACCTCTTTGCCAAAAGAGGGTGTGTGTGTGTGGGGGGGGGGGGGGGGGGGAGTTCAAGAGATGCCAAGGTCAGCGACCAGCGAAACGTGAAATTCTGCGTCCGGTTTTTCGGTACCCGTTTCCTTTGTCATGTTTGACGAAGGGGGGGGGGGGCGTTTCAACCCCATAAATGCCCTTACTGCCCTTTTTAAAATTTAATTTTATGAAAAATCTGACGACAGATACATTTGTGCAAGAAAAAGTTGAATAATTTCGATCATAAAGCGTGGACACAATGCACAACACGCATCCTTACAAAATCTGGAGGTAAGAGACATCGGACATGATTGACAAAAAATCCCTATTCTCCATGACAATATTACCAAATCAAATAGATTTATTTGCAAGATGATGGTAATAAGTCATAGTTTCATACCATGAAATATTCTCATTATTCTAATATCTATAAAGTTATCGTTGCGGAGATTTCCGTTGCAATCTTGTTTCGGATAAGCTCTGTTATCTCGTTTGCACGCTCATATTGTGAAGAATATTGAACGTTGCCTGTTACATATTTAGTACAACTGGAGTCCTGGGGATATTATTTATGAAACCTTACTAGCTTAGTATCAAGCTAGGACTTAGTGAACTACTAAAAGGCCTAGTTACCAAGTATGAAGCATACAAGTTATCAAAACCCTGCATACTTTGTTGCAAACTAGGCCTTAGTGAGTGGATAATGTGCTTAAAAACGAAGTATCCAGCTGACAAGCAGAATAATCACAAGAGTGTAGTTGAGAGAAACTAAACATGCGGTGACATTCTTCTCTTCATGTAATAATAAACGAAAGAGTGAATAACATTTCCTGTATTACTCCCAAATTCAACAATGATTTCTTTTGCAAGTGTTGTAAGATCATTTTTATTATTTATTCATATGAAGTCCATGCTTGAATAGAAAAGTTACATAATGGTGGGGGAAATATTGTGAAAACAAAGAACTTGCTGGAAGCTCGAATGCCAAGTAGCCTACTATCATGACTATAGGGCAGCCAACTAAATTGTTATTCACGAAACCTTACTTAGAACATTGCTTCCTCCTTTCATGCTGGGACATTTTACTTAGAAACCAGATGAGTTTTGACAATGATACTGTAAAGCTAATGTATGTAGAATCATGTCCATCACTCATGAACAACAGGAGCAAGGCCGCCATTTAAACATGGTTCTGTAGCCAATGCTTGGCCAAGTGTTTTTTTTTACTTTTGACTATGGCCACCTAAACTCTACCCTACATTTTCTAGGCTGGGGAGTACAAGGATGCAACACTAACAACAAAGAAACTAGTTGTTTGTGGTATAGGACCTATAACAAAATTATTGCAATGCGCTTTACCATAATATTGATACTGACATGATAACATCACATTTATAACATAATGAATGTAGATTATGATAGATAAATACAACACAAATATTAAAGATATTTATAAAGAAGTGATCTGAGAGCAAGGACAAAATAGAATATCCTCATATTACATGATTGTTATTAATGTTAATGAAATAAATGCATTGACATTAGAACATGATTATGCATTTCAATTCCAATAAAATACTACATTTCATAGAAGCTAGTAAACAAAAGAATAGGAATTCAGTATGTTTTAAATGTGTGGATTTTAAATAACTTCAGAGTGTGACCGAGGATGTATGAAGCTACGTTTCATACACCCTTATAGTGTGACGAGTAATGTGTTCCATAATTTTGGGAACAGGACATTGAATGATCGTTTTCTAATCATAAAAAGAGACCTACTTGTGCAGCTAATTTGAGCCTGTATGTTTTGCATACATTGAAAGATCACTTACTATGTCCAAAGGGTTCCCCCACTTCCTCTTATCCTGACAAAACACGTTTTGTACGCACTGCACACTTAGAGTAGCCCTGTATCACCTCTAAATTCAGAATTGAGAATGATACTAGCGCTAGTTAGGTTTCGTGAATACCATCTTTTTTAAACCACACCTAACCGGTAATTAAAAGACTTTTAAAGTGCAGCTACAGTAAGTTTTGGAACTAACTGTGAAAGTCACTACTGCTTGTAAGGTTTCATGAATACCAAAAAAGGTTTCAACTCGTAAAATTTATGAAAATCAGGCTTTTTCGTAGCTTACTAGGGTTAGTAAGGTTTCATGAATATGGCCCCAGCTTCCTCAGACAGAAAGCTAGTTTGACAAGAGCAGTTTTATAATATTTAAATCTCAAAATATATTTGATACCATCTAATCCATGTTTTGTTTCGATAACACATTATTTTTACATAAACATTATCATCACATGTGAATCCTTGTCCCATACTGAATATATTACACTGTACTTTGATAAAAAAAAAAAAAAAAAAAGAACAGTAAACACGACCACTTAACTCTTCATTTCCCAAAAGATATGCTTTATAGAATTTGTGGGTTCATTGGTGAAAAAAGTGCACAAATTACACAAGTGCTGAAATACAGTATCTATTTGAAAAGGGGCGCATTTGCTTGTTGGGACCATGTGGAATCCTATAGATGTTGATTGTAAATCCTATTAAAATATCCATTAATACTAACATACACAAGATTGATATTAAAGTTGTGATTTTCCATTGGAGGAGCTACAACTATGTAGCGCGTTTTAAGATTACTACCCCTTTCATGGTATTGTTCTTTGCTCTCCCCGATCAGTGAGCGAGGGTCAAGGTACCGTAGTGGTGCCCGTGTTGGTTTCTCTCCTGTCCGTTTTTGTCATCGGCTTCTTGGTCCTGGCTGTACTTCTCATCGTCCGAAAGAGGTACACTATTCTTTTTTATACTATTTTTATACTATTTTTTTATACTTTTTTGGTTTTATACTATTTTGGCAAAAAACATACAGATATATATTACTGGTACCGAACCATGCGTTGAATTAGTGCGATACCGATTTCCACTATAATCAATCCAATAAAGCATGATTAAAAACAAATCATTTTACTGTAATTGTAAGACCAAAGATGAAATGAGAAAAGGGTATGTAAGGCAACATCCTGCACAAAAGGCGCATGTAGAAATATTTTTTTAGTGTATGTCTTCCGTTGAAGGTACACAGTTTCAATCGTATATCAAATGATACATTACCACAACTATATTTTAGTGTATATAAATATAACAGCAGTTAACTCTTTGCATGCCACATGTGACTTTATTCACAAGTAATACAGACAGTTCCCATATGACTGCAGTTTATCTGGCACACAAAGGGTTAAAGTTACCTTTTTGATATACTGTATAAACAGATTGAAAAGGGTTACAGTCCCATTTTGATTATGTATGGTGTAACCTATAGGAGGCGCTGATGTGAATTAAGCTAACATCGCTGAGAGAGCTATCTTAAACAAAATTAGACTCGTCGTCACACATGGAAAGGGAGAAGTGCATGGAGAAAACCAGTAGGAGAGGAGGGTAGGTTTTTGTTTGTATAACGCATTTAGTTTTCATATTTTGTTATTTGTATTTTAAATTGCCCATTTTAGTAAAGACATACTTTTCATTGTCTTTATTGTTTGTGCCGTCCCTCCTCAAAAGGCGACATGCTGTAAAGCTGGAACGGTCTAAGACAAAAGAAGATGATCCCGCCCTACACGAGAATCCAGCTTACTGCTCCAAAGACATTCCTGAAACACCAGGCACCATCATGAGTGTGCATGTACCCCCAAGTGCTAGTCAAGCAGGTGATGCCGAGCGTCCCTCTAATACGGAGGGTCAAACGCGTGGGGAGAAAGATGATTTCAAAAGATACCAAATATTGGACGAACCAGCACACCACACCTACCAAGGCCTGACTGAGATGGGCAGGGAGGGTAGCACCGCTACTCTTGAAGGTACCCAAGCCACCTGTGACAACCACGGCAACGGTCTGATCGGGGCGAAGGAGACGGGGGACTACCACCTTTACCAGACAGCCGTACATTTCATTCCGACAGACGGCGCAGACTACGAAGAAATTCAACCCAACACTGAATCATGAGTCATTCTACATTAATAAGTTTCAACATTGACAATATTCTTCTCATGTACCTGCAAATTCCACTCTGATATGTTAACCATAGTATACTTTATTATGTTTGTCTTTGTTAATTGGAGTACAGTTAAATACCATACTCCAAATAGATAAATGTACATTTATATCATTTATATCCTATTATAAGCAGATGTCTTCAATATTTTATACCTATATATGAACATACATTGTATATCATTGTACAGATAGTTTAAACAAATCCATATAGATTTTTTTATCATTATTTTGTATCAAAGGTTGAACAGTCTAGGTAATATAGATGTTGAAAATAATATCTTGCCAAATATGTTTGCTATGATGGCTAGACTCGACTAGGAATTGTCCTATTTTTTCGTCCTTATTAGCAACGCTAGATAAATGATTGTACAAGGACATCTCTACTCAAATATATATGATCACTTTTGTTTCGTATTTGTATTCATATTGTGGTACAAATATTCACATTGTTTTTGTTAATAACCATATCATATCATATAATATCAAATACATTTCACCTCTAATAATAGATCCCTTGACACATAAACACTTCGCATACAAGAGATACTTTTCCGAACGAAATGAAAACAGCCAAAGTAATTCCAATATACAAAAAGGGTGACTCTAAAACATCGAAAATTATAGACCAATATTTCTTCTGCAGCCATTTTTATTAAATCCCCTGGAAGATCATGTACACCAGGACAATCTCATTTCTTGTACGAAACAGCATAATATGCGAAATACGGATTGAGAGCTAAACGTAATACTACTCATCATTAATAACGTTACAACGTCGCTAGACTCTCACTTACATACCGTAGATATCTTTTTAGATTTTTCGAAAGCTTTCGATACAGTTGACCACAAAATATTTTGAATAAACTAGAACGCTACGGAGTGAGAGATATACCAGTTGATTTGGTTAAAGATTATTTGTCACGACGTAAACAATTTGTATCGTTTTACAGGGCCAAAGTTCCCCACCCAGAAATATTCAATGCGGCGTTCCCAAGGGATCTATATTATGCCCTCTTCTCTTCTGCATTTACATAAATGATTTCCCCGAAGCATCCAATTACTTTTCTTTTTTATCATTCGCTGGTGACTCAAACTTTTTTCTCTCGCACCACAAACCAGATATCCTACTTAAAACTGTAAACCAAGAACTTTAACACATAACCACATGGATCAATGCCAACAGGCTTTCAATAAACCTCATAAAAATAACTATTTTTTAGCAATCCAATCGAATCCCTTCCAGGCAACATCACTATCCATCAAACATCTATTCCCAATGTATCGTGTACAAAAACAAATTGGAGTAACTATCGATCAAAATCTTTTTTTGGAAACCTCATCTAGATAACCTAACAAAAGAAATATCAAGAAATATTGGTATTCTACATAAAATGACACAGTATTTCCCATATCAAACACTTCTCACGCTATATACTCATCCCTCATCCTACCGCACCTTACCTATGGAATTCCAGCATGGGGGAACTCCTGCAATACGCAATTACACAAATTATACCTTCTTCAGAAATTGGAAATAAGGATTTCATATTTGACACCCTAAAGTAACACTAAACATACATGACTTATATGTTTTCAACTTAGCTTAGTTGATGTACCAACGAGAGCGTAGTGAATTGCCAGTATGAACATGATGAACAGGCTATTTTCAATAAACAACACATATCACACGTACCCTACTCGCCAGGTAACACTCTTCTATTTACCCCGCACACGGACTCTTTTTGCTAGCATGTCTTTTTATATATACCGGGCCAAAATACTGGATTTCTCGCAGCCTCAATATCAGACGATCTCTCAACCAAATCTGTTGTTATCATTGTAAACATTTATAAATACATGTACTGTTAGAACATATCATAATCTTAATACGGGTCCAATATTTACCACCCTTGTTTCTTTTTGGACCCCTCAACAAAAAATTGTTTCCATTAATTGTTTGTGTTAATCATATTTTGTTGTACCTGAATTTACATTGATTTTAGTTTTTTGTGGAAAATTTAAATTAAATTGAAATTGAATCCTGAAGGTGATGAACGCTGGAACTCCCGTGAAGCTATGAAATAAATTGCTTTGCACCAATTCTGGCTGTTTGTGTGCAATATTAATGTTGTTCTGCATTTAGGTGAGTCGGAAATTATTGTAACAAATATAAGTGTGTGTTAAACATTGTTATTCTTTAAGTTTAAGAACACCTTGTTTCTTTGTTAACATTTGTTAACTCATAAAAAGTTTATGAACCTACACGATTTTAAACATATCTGATATACTTATCTTGCTAAGCCAGGCTTTTAAGCAGTTTGAAGCCCAGTTATAATAACATAACACATGGAAATTTGCATGTTCCATTATGTACATATAATTTGTCATGTATTGGAACTAAATGCTGGAATTATATTCTTCTTCAAGTGCCATCTGCTGTCAGCAGTTCGGCTGCCATGGACCACCACATTTCCCAATTGTTTACCCTTCTGACACATTCTCCGTAACTCGGCCTCATTCACTCCTTAATGTTGTCCATCCACTAATACGTGGTCGCCGTCGTTATCTCTTTCCATTGGAATGATAGAACAGTCGAAATTAGGAAATGCCCAATTTTACTAAATCTTAAGCACAGTTATAAAGAGCAAGAGCATTTTCTCGTCTGTGATATATAAGAAATTTAAGATACATTAAAGAAGTAATTATGTCAGCAAAATCTATGGGGAACAGTATTGTGGGAACAGCTAACAGAATCCTAGTTATGTAGCGTTTTAATAGGAAATGTTATACAGGTGTAGTGCTCTTTAGGCTATAACGATTGTAACTCAATGGAAGACTGTCTTAGCTTACCATTTGCATTAATAGGGATGTGACCAACATCCACACACTTTCCCAGTCACAGCGTTACCTGTGTCTGTCAATCATCTTTTCATGTTTATTATCGTTCATGGCAACATTCTGAATTATGCTCCGTTGAAATAATTTGAAACTTATTGATTATATTCATACTTATCCCGTTGATTTGGATGTACACGAGCATGTTATTTTTATTCTCCTTGGAATGATTTCTTTGTATAATAATTTCTATTTCTTTGTGCTGTCCCGCCATTCCCTCAGTTTGGCGTCGACTTCGTCGAAGATCGGATTCAGTCGGGCTTCGACGCGCTTCATGTAAGCTGCCAATTGAGGGCGCCCTTCAAAGACATCTCGACCGCTCACGATATGCTGGGCGAACTACAAAAGGGCAATACGAAGATGACCAAAATCATTACATGATCGATTATGTATAACATGGAACCATTATGCCCCATCATCATTAATCATTTTGCTTAGCACATGAAAGGCCGTACCCAGTGGTTGTATATCCACAGACATTACAGAGCACTCAGAAAAAATGTCAATCATCTGGCGATCCGGACTGAAATAATATGGTAGCTCATACTAAAAAGAATTTGAGTAAAATTCAGTCCGCTTATTTACTAAGTTTTCAGTTTCGCTAATTGAAGCGATAATCCCTGTAGCAGCTCACACGAATAACTCGACTGTGACGCTTCATATTGCGGGCTATCCCATTTACTCGTGGTTGCACAGTCGCACTTTTCTTGCACCTTCAATTTCTCACTTTCTCACGTTCACTTTTTCAGTAAAATAATCATTGGAGTCAGACCTCCAAAATATACGGTCAATGCGTGACATGTCGATTTTGACACATAACGTCTGGAAATCACCTCATATGAAATAAACAAATGTATTTGATTAATTCCGTTTCATATCAAAACACATTGCATAACCCATCAATATAGCGATTTTTAATTTCTACACGCTACAGGAATGCTGTCGTTTTCTTGGTGAAGTATTCATAAGGAATGCATGGGGATGAAAGAGGGGTAGGAGCATGGTTCCAACGTAGTTTCACTGTCTCATTTCGAGCTCCTTCCTCACCTCGCATGCAGCCAGAATATCGGCGATCGAGAGGTCATCCCCGGCCAGCCACGTGTTGTTTCTGGCGAGAAACGCCCTCTCCATTTTGTCAAGTTGGTCCGCCATGTATTCTAGTTCCGAGCTTCGTCTCTCATCGGATACTTCCTTGCCAGAAAACATGGGATAAACTACCTGCATGAATTGATAAGCACAAAGGTTTGTCTTAATCTCAATATATGAAAGTAAAACAAAACATATACTTTGCTATTATTACATTGTACTATCCAGGTGCGTTCACACAAAATGGGTTTACTCTTGCGCATAAGGAGAAAGTCGATGGTCCACTCTGAAGTCAATTGGGTTTGTAATGAAAGCAAAATATTAGTGACGGTTTGACTAAATCCGTCAAAGCATATGAAAGTTATGACTTGTTTTACGTTTAGGCTTATGATGTCACTTGCGAGCTGCCCTCCCATATGTTGTGTGCTGTATGATTTCATAAATTGTCCCGATTCTGGTTTTTGATGAAAAAATATATCATTTTTTTACAGATGTGTGTGTAAATACATGTGTCTAGTGATACATCAACTACACAAGTGAAATGGCATGTAATGACATTTTAAAACAAATTATCGCACAACCTGTAGCAGAGTACCTCATCAGTGACGTCACAAAATTAAGAACGTGAAAATTTTGTCAAACCTTCACTACTTTGGGTCTTAAATGTTTCTGCTTCTATTGAAATCAAGTGAACTTCAGGATGGACTTCCCCTTTAATTTCAATGACGACAATTAAATTCTTCACTTAAAGCGTTTTCTCCAAATAACTTAAGTCATAAGTGCCTACGATTGGAAATGTGACGTTCCCTTCTTGCATACAATCTCATGACCGGATCCGGTGATTCAGTCAGTCGCAGAGTGGATGACCGATCGAATCGTGTCGTCTCGGTGGTTATGGTACAACTATCATCCTAATCCATTTTGCAAGCTTACCGCACTGAAGAAGGGCATGGCGACTCCACGTCGAGTGCCTAAATGGTGGAAGGACAGGTACTCGTTCACCCGAGCTCTCTTCTGCAGGTCCTTGGGGAACAGATGGTCCGGGACGAGATCCGGGTACTTGCTGGTGAGGTACCGGATGATGGCCTCGCTGGGGTGAGAAGGAGTTGGGGCGATCATTTAGAGAATTAAGGTTTCGTTGTGTGTCACAACCTCGAAGGGAGGCGATGCCCCTACGTATGAAAGTTAGCCATCGGGGGACTCTCTGAATTTCGATACCTTGTTATTATAAGACTAAAGTACGGACGTTTAAAAATGCCTCAAGAAGACAAGATCAGGATGAGACTCCTGTCTCATGTATACAGTAGTCTAAAGTAACAATGGCACCACATTTTCCAAGTTAAAGAACATTAGCCAGTATATAGGGGCGTTCAGATCCGATACACATTATGGTTGCGTGATGGTGATAGTTGCGTTTTAAACAATGGCTGAAGACCGATATGCGCAAAATACTGCTATAGGAAACATCATAGTTTCAAATTGGGAGAGCTAGAACTATATATCATGACAGAGAATGAAACACACAGCGTAGAACAATATGGGCATTTTTTTTCTTCAAAACGTTTCATTTCATTAGTGAGAAGCATTTGTGATATATGAACCAATACGTGATTAAAGAAAATTTCAAATCTTGGAATTTCTTGTAAATTGTATTTGTGAGATATTAATTAAAACGTGTTTTTTGCTGATCTATTTTATGCTCACAAAGGTATTGATGTCATTAACAGAATTGGACTAACCTAATGATGCTCTACATTTATATTGGTTTCTCTCAGAAGCTGTTACCATAAAATCACGTTCGTATAATGGTTAAAACAAAACCTGAAAAGCACATGTTGAATCACATAATCTTTCGACTGCGTCGAGCATTGGTTCAAAGGAAGATTTATTCATATCCGTCATAGCGGTATTCCTGCTTCTACTTACCATTCTCCCAGGCAGAAATCACCATCCTTCATGGCAGGCACGGTACGCAGAGCGTTCACTTTGGTGTACTCCGGCGTCTTCTGCTCTCCTGTATGGCGGTAAAAAAACCCGACAAATCGAACAAGAAATTTATCAATGAATTCTTTCTTATCCAGACAACTTGTCTTAAATGACATTGTGTGTATTACTGATACAGAAATGCACATGTAGCACATGTGTTAAACATCTTTGTGTTACATACGCTACTGCTATATGGGAATTCTGTGTTTTACCTGTGAAAAAAAAAACGTGGCACACAAGAAGTCAATCTATGAGTGTGTTCTTATCCAGACAACTTGTCCTCTATCATGTCTATGGAATTGTTTGTATTACTGATTTTATTTACCAAGAAGAAAGGATCTGGCGGTAACGGAAGGAAAGCAATCAATTAAAATGAAGTATGAAGTAAGAGACAGACGATGGTAAAAGGCAAATGGGAGAAGGAAAATGAAGTGCAAGATAAATTGGACTGAATAAATTAGGGAAAAGATTGACAGACAGAGAGACTGTGAATTTAAAACGAATTAGTTGTTACCGGATAGGAAGTGAAATATGCCATTAAGATTAGACCTGTGCCGATAAATTCTCAGGCGCCAACATTATCTTCTTCTTTTTTTTTTGGGGGGATGGGGTATTTTGTTATACCTCGCAAAGCAGAATACATTATCTGAGATAGGAAAGAGCGCCTCCTTGTATGAGAGACAGTTCTTCTTTCCATCACGAGAGAGACAGAGACAGACACACACATACAAATCCACACATACATACCCATGATATATGTCTGTTTGCGTGTATACGGAGGGAGAGGACAATAGGGAGTCCGTGTTTGCCGATCTCTATTGGTAAATTGTAGCAGCTTATTCGTAGTCTACAAATATGTTTAGGCATGATATAATAAGCCACACCAATGAGTAAAGAAAGCACATGGTAAATATACTAGCTGAAAAACAACATCCAGTCCGATATATGGCACGTTTTGAGAGTTTGTGCACGGTGTGTCAGTCATGATATTGCAAGCCGCGTACCATGCGTGTCTTGACGATATTTAAGAGAATTCGATGCTCGTCGAAAGTAGCATTCCAAAAAAATTGCCCTAAACACGACTTTATCTGAATATTAGGACACAGACAAGAGTCCTAGAAATATCCATGTTTACCCACTCAGCATCGAGCTTTCAGTTCACCTGGACGCCGCCTGATCTCGGCGGAGATGACATCTACTTCGCGTGAGTTTTCTTTACAAGATCCTCCGTGAATCAATAGTGTGATGTAATTTCATTTTATACTTAGGCCACACATGATTCATCATCACTGATGATGCACATTAAATGTCAGATTGAGAGGTCATGTGACCAAACAATAACACCTATGTTGTTAATACTGTTATCTATTCTTGTGGAACGCTTTAAATAAGATAATAATATTATTAATATATATAATATAATATTATTTCAGATATATCAACAAAAATATTCACCTAGAATACCTATTAAGCATAGGTTGACTGTGGTATATGTTAGAACAACACTTTTGAAATTATTTAGATAGTTATCACCCATTTATTGTGTAAGTAATATGGAGACATGACGAACTATGATCAATCATTCGAGTGTGATTCCCTTACTTTTAATTCATTCATAACAATTGAAGCACTGCGTTGCCACTGGTCCATACTTTGCTCTGGGTTTCGTCTAAACTTTGCAGTCCCTCCTCAGATGGCCTTTTTCGCCACAGCCGCAACACACTGCATTGGCTCATTAGTCTTATTGCGGAGTTGGATACTCTCTATAATTTGGACCCTTTAGTTGATCAACTACGTAATGTTGGTGATGTTGCGATTTCCTCCTCCTGGCTGGAGCTCGTGCTTCTAACAAAACCTCACATTGGAAATGACGATACCGCTTGGGCCGTTGCTCTGGTCTACCACTCAATGTTCAATTCTGCTTGGATGGCTTCGTCCAGGGTGCGTGGTTGTGTCCTGAACAATCCAGTTCGAATGTCTGAGTCCTCGGTGGCATCCATGAAGAGTCCTCCTGCCAATCTCTCTTGCCCCATCTCGTCGAATTCTTAGTAGGCCAGTCCGCTTAAGTCACGTATGCTCTGTCCAAGTTTCTGTAGGCTTTCTTTTGGTCATCTACGTCTTGCCAGCAGTTCACGCCAGACACGCCAGGAATACTTCCGATTGCCCTGCTGGTCCGAACCTTTGTTTCAGCCTGTAGACAAGTTGAGCATACGTCAGGTGCCGCCCGATTTGTTGCACTAACACTTTTACAACCGGTCCCCACATACGGGCTGCCAGATACTGAAATGCATCCTCTTCCGTCCATCCGTTTACCCCAGCGCATGCTTCAAAATGACTCAGGTAATCTATGATTGGACCTTTTCCGTCGAGCCTGTCTGGTGTTATTCTTGGTTTGTTTCGTCCGCTCGTGTTGAAGGGAAATCGTTGTTCATCCCAGAGCTCGTTTTGCCTCCAAGGAGTGGAAGTGGACATGCCTACTGGTGGTGGAGTCTGCTCCCATGATCGAGGGATGCTCCCATCGGCTGTCCGGCTGGTAGTATCCATTTCATTGTTCTTGCATGCTTCCCCCGAACTTTGCACTGTGATTCCTCCCAATGCATGGGCTCCTGAATATGGTCTTTCCTTGGTCCATATTCGGTCTGGTAAGCTTCATGGGATCTCCAGTCTGGTGATGTGAATCCGTCAGATTTCCTTCTGGCTGGACGTACGTCTCCAATTCTTCCTATTGGCTGCAGAGGGGGTGACAAGGATGGTGCCCAGTGGTTTCTCTTGGAGGAGATCTTCTGTGCTCCTCAGACGACGAAGTTGAGAATTGCATGTTCTGGTTTGTGATGCATTCCCTCGTCTTATCTTCGGTTTGTTCCTCTGGTGTCACCGCCGACACGGGCTGCTCGCTTTGGTGAGCGGGTTGCTTCTCATTCTGCCTGTCAATATTTGTCGAAATTTCTCCAACATCTTGATTCGTGTTATACTTACTGCGGTAGCTTTTCTTCCGTAGATAGTCCCCATGTTGCTGGTTATTTATAAACCACTACTGGATACTCTCATAGTTCGCATTCGCACTGTTCGGTGAACTGCCTCATGTTGCTCAAAGAATTCTATTTCTGGCAACATTTGTAGCGAAACACCATTTTTGGATCCTAACACTTGCAACGATCGGTTTCTCCGGAATTTGTCAGGATGCCGAAATCAGAGGCCAAGATGCTCGTAGATCCACGTAGTCTCGTTTTGTCGCAATCTACGACCCCTAACTCCTCATCAGTTCCAGTTCTGCTTAACCCCGTATCCAACGCAGCTCCGCAATGTCGCACGCTGCCAGTCTCCAACGCAGACCCGAACGCAGCTCCGAAAAAGCCTCACGCTGCCAGTCTCCAACGCAGACCCAAAATGTCTCACGCTCCCAGTCTACAACGCTGCTCCGCAATGGCTGAAGCTGCTGCTCCACAATCAGGCATTCACACACAACATGCTATCACAGTCAAACCAACTGACTAACAACATGCAATCCCATTCGTCCAGATAGACACATTCAAGACGTATTATGACACTGAACACATTTAATTGCGTGGCTTTTGTTTCTTATTTGATATGCACTTCATCTGGTGGTATACATACCCCAATTAACGCAGCGACGGAACAAAAACACTGCTCTAAGGGTTGAATGCGGTAGCACCCACACAGAAAAGGACACCGTGGATGCCGTGCATGCTGTGCACATGAAGTGCAGTCAAGCAATCCTAAGTTTTACAATCATGCTCTCTATTCTAACATCATCTTAATAATTTATCTGGCTGCTAAATCATTCTCATCATAAGTGACCCATCATATGACTTATTATTCAATTGTTATTCATCCTTATTCATCCTGCTTCATCTTATTCCTTGAATAATATAACAAAGCTAGCTCCTTTATTAAGGGCTATTTCGTTGCAATAGTCTTAAACCTTCTCTCAGAATGTACGAACTCAAACTTGACTATGTTTACATTCACATTTGCACTTTATGGATTGTTATGTCGGGTCGTCTGAAATATGATCTGGCACCTGCAGGGACTTGCACTGATTATGTTGAACCTCACCGTCTGACTTGATCGGATGAATACTGTTATCGGAGATGTATCTCGTCAGCTTTCATACAAGATATGGTCATTGTTATAGACACATTGACGAAAGCCCCAACTTAACTTTTCATATAAAAGGGAAGCTGCGAGAGGCAGGCTACAGTACAGTGTGGCTTATTTTTCACGATGTGTTGTAACTTTTATATTTATTTCATAAACGTAAAGGTTTGTCTTCAAAAGAAGTACCGTAATGCATTTCGCAGTGAACTGTAATTAAGGGCCTTATATTTCCAAATTCCAGATTACGCTATACATCGGTTGGTACCTTCTCAAATTAGGATATGAATGTAATTCAAATTGCTGAATGCCACTACCCATCTAACTTGACTTCCCTAGGCAATGCAACAACCGTGACCAATCTTTGGGATCACTAAAAATAAAATGGGTAATCATTGTTATCCCTAGCTCCCTCCTCTCTCTAAAAAAAAGTGGATCCACTCCTGCTTGATACTTATCAACGTTGAATATGTTCAGTGATGTTAGCTGAAGAGGAACGCGCAAAAAACCATCGAAGCCGAAAACAACGTCGGCATGAAGCGATATACTCACCTTTGAAGAGATCGACGAGTTCTATTTCGAACGGTATCTTGGAAAGCTTCATAAAGATGACCAGGGCCCGACATGGCTGCGAGCGAAAATCGATGTACAGCTTGACGACCATGGTGGAGTTAGTAGAAGACACGCAAGAGAGGAGTCCAAAATAAGTCAACCTGCTGCTGGGTCGAGGAGGGAGTGGGATTGTTTAATGCAGAAGCGGAGTGATACTGAGTGTTTATAATGGGAGATATTTCGTCAGCAGGCAATGAATGTCAAGCAGAAGTGATGAAACACGTTTTTCAGGACGGTTGGCGTTTGGATCATGGCTGTGCAAAGTACGAAAGGAACTTAACCGATGAGAAGAGGGAAACAAAAGGCTACATGGGGAGGGAGATAGATAGCGAGAGCTAGAGAGGGGAGAGGAGCGGGTTTTATGTGTGTGATAGGGAGAGGGAGAGAGAGATTGTGGTGGGCTTGTGCGTGAGAGAGAGGGGGAGAGAAGGAGACGGGGTGCTTTGTGTCTGTGTGTGTGTGTGAGAGAGAGAGAGGGGGAGAGAAGGAGACGGGGTGCTTTGTGTCTGTGTGTGTGTGTGAGAGAGAGAGAAAGAGAGAGAGAGAGAGAGAGGTGGAAAAGTACGTGAAGTGGGCTTACTCAAATACGAAGACTTGACCATGTTGACCTAACGAATCAACAATCTTTCGATACGAGTACAAAGTCAATAGTGCAAGAACAACCCTGGGGTTTTAAGTATTGCATCATTACGATTTCCCCATGACTTAGGAGATTCTCTTTTACGAAGAATGAGATCAATATTTGACTGCAAATAAGAGGCCTACTGAGGAATGTTTGATGTAGGAATTTTCCTGAACTTATGATTTTGAACTCGAATTGCAGTGGGCAAACTTTATTTGTGTGAATATGACACGTAGGTAATACGATAGGACAAAGCAAGTTGTTTTCGCTGTGGGTTGCTTCTGATTGAAATACGTTCAGGTACTTTCAGTTATAGATTGTACCACAGCCGAATACCATTATATATTCTGTTCCACCCCGCCCCCCTTTATTTTTTGCTCTCTCTCTCTCTCTGTATCTGTCTCCTTACTAATATATGTGTGGATTGATCTGATTTGGTTGATTTCCGGTCCTCACGTCTTTAACCCTCTCTGTGTCAGGTCAAGTGCTGTTCAATGTCGTCTGAATGTATTATTTTTTGCAAAGATGCCTCAATGGCGCGAAAAGAGTTAAATTTAGTGAGCGATAGTAAGTAACGTATGCACCCCTATGGTCCATGTACGTTATCAAACACGTACGGAGGGTCTTGAGGTTATCACTGGTATGTGACTGTAAGTCGAGTATATTATTATTATTCGTGTTGCCATATCATTGACTGTGCAAGGTCAGCAGACTGTTGCTTCGCTCTCGAAGGCCCGGTACGAAGCGCACATAATTAGAGATGTCCCTCCCTTCATTCATCACATTGTGACTCGGATTGTAAAGACATGTGTAATTATGAGCCTCTTCGAATTCGAGAAAAGGGACCACTTATCCTTTCCCCAATGTATCACCAGGGACAGAAGAGGGAGTATTTGTAAATAAATCTTGAAATAAATAAGATTTTTTTTTTAGTGGTAAACCACTTTAGGAAAGTAAAAATACAAAGTGTAATTTTTCTACTTTCCTTTTTGTAGTAACCAAACAGGGTAGACAATTGGGGGGCGCATGGGTTTTCCTCTCAAATGTAGAGCGAAAGAAAGAAAGAAAGCGTGGCGAGGGATATATATATATATATATATATATACATATATATATATATATGTGTGTGTGTGTGTGTGTGTGTGTGTGTGTGTGTGTGTATGTGTATGTTGTGAGCCTCTTCGAATTCTAGAAAAGGGACCACTTTCCCCAATGTATCACCAGGGACAGAATATATATATATATATATATATGGAAACAAAAACAATTTGAATAAGACGCCGGAGAAGAAAAATCTATCGACAATTTATTTTTCTTCTCCGGCATCTTATTTAATTTATTTGTGTTTACTTCTATTTATTCACCGCCATCGCAACCTCATATATTTTTCTTTCATTTGATGTAATGCCCATGTCATAAAACTAAGCTATCACATCCTACATGTAGTTCTAAGTAAACTAGGTCTAAACACTTATGTCTAAGCCTATGTTCTAATCCTGTTCCGCACCGTTAACCATAATTCTAACCTTTCTTCTTCGTGATCTTACACCAAATTGGAATTATACCAAACAGGGCTAGACCAAAACTTCCATGCAAGGGGAAATACGACGTGTACATGGAAAGGTGCGTCTTCTTGAAAGGATGGTTTCTAACCAAACCTGCGGAGAACACATTTTTTTTTTTTTTTTACAAAGGGTGAAGTTGAAGGGCAATTTAGACATAATGATACATGGGTATATGTACAAACCCATTACAATGGCAGACACATCTAATCTTTGACAGACATATAAATCATTCTTAAAATAAATAGTAAATTGCATCATGGTTAAATTCTAGTCTCGTGAAGCCTCTGATTCTAATGGTTCTTCTCCCACTATTGATTTAGCAATAACGAATAAATATTAGCTCAAATACACCGGGGCTAAACAGCCCTTGTCCTCAGTATGTATGCACAGGTACGGATCAATCTGAATAGGTCGAGTCTTCATTTCTTTAACCCTTCCTGTGCCATATTTTAAATGCTACTCTATAGGAGTTGTGTACATGACAGGTGAAAACTAGTCCAGATACTGACCGTATTTTATCGCCCGCCTCTTCTCCCACACACATTACGCCACTACTGATTCACATAGAACACACACCGCGCCAGACCACTGATTGCGCGACGCCACGAATCTGTCCCCCCGAAATTTCAGGGTGAAAATCTTTGTATGTGATGCGCCACCAACGTTCGTTACCGGCGGATTGCTAAATACAGTTCAGGGGGTGGACGAGGTGAAAACATGTGCACATCGCACATAAAGAGTTTGCTAACTTCATTAAGAAGTATTTGGTTGCGCTTCCTGTATGTGTTGAATACATGTTGTATTTTGCCCATGTGAAGCATTGTGTACACTAAACCACAACATCACTAACTGTGTGCAAGGTGAATATTTGTCATGTGTACATATATGTCAGTTCCTCAATAATTCTGTATCCTGCTAGGCCCCGCCTCCAAAAAGAATCCTCCAGATCAGCTAAAGCTGGAGATGACATCATCAGCCAATAAGAAAAATCGGGACAATAAGCCAGTTCATAGTTGCAATGTGCGCATAAGCAGATTATCGCTGGGACCATGGGCGGAAATCGCTCCCCGAAGGTGGAGGGGACATGTTTTTCTTCAAGAAGTAACTGAGCGGGGGGGGGGGGGGGGGGGGGGTAGTGATGGGATTTGGGGGAGGTGTCTTTTTTTCCTTCATTTTAATCCGCCCAGTCTCGTGGGGGTACACGACCGAAACTAGTGGGGGGGGGGGACATTTTATATTGTGTCCCCTACCCCCTTCGAAATGGTTGGGGGGACGCGTCCCCCCCCCCCCCCCCCCCCGTCCCCCACGGGATTTCCGCCCATGGCTGGGACGAAGGACCTCGTGTCAACTAGTACCACTCACAGAGATAAATGGAAATGAAAAAGATGGTCGATTACGTTCAAAACCATTATCGTGCAGATACAAGAATTCCTATTCAGCTCTGAGAAGGTAGTGAAAGAACATTCCACAAAGTGCACGTGCTTCTATTGTTAAAACAGGCACGCGGTAAAATGTATTTACACCTATCGCCCGACACATGCAGCTTCATGAACAAATCCCAGTTTGAATTCTAGTAGTATGTGATTCAGTGGATTGTCCAACCATGGTGAAACTATGAACTGGCTTATAGACAACGGTGCGTGCCTGACGATAGCACCACATTCTTCCACACAATGACAATTCAAACAGGCACCTGTAGCGATCGATGCGTTGCTTTACGTGCCAATTACTTCAACAATGCGTGATTCGATTGCACTCACAGCTCACTTCTCCTTTAACACCTTGGTCAACTATAGTGTAGTCTTTTTGCTCATGAATGTCGGCATGGATCAGCCGTATAACCTAAGGATATCATGTAAAAAACTTCACAAGATCTCGCAGGGACATTCCGGACATATTACTATAAAGCAACGATTAAGATGATTTTGTAGTCTAGTATAGTAATGTTGATTGCTACGCCCATAAATTGATGGTAATTCAATAAATGATAACAATTCACCAACATCACCAGGAATAATTCAATACAGAACAATTCACATATATTTTTTTAGCTTATTTGATTTATTTCATGATCATGGTCATAAGAATGAATGACATAGAATAAGATCCTTCCAAAATCGTTGGGTCTACTTCATGCAATTATACATATATCAAATCCGTCATATAAATTATACACATATCAAATCCGTCATATAAATTATACATATATCAAATCCGTCATATAAATTACACATATATCAAATCCGTCATATGAATTATACGTATTGCATCTGTTACCTATATTCCAATCCTACCGGATTCCAAATCATACATTTGTTGGAGAGCAGCAATGTGGATAGAGTATTGTTGCTTAAGTACACAAGTGCCATGGGTGGGCTTGAACCTGGGACCTTGACATCTCCAGTCGCAGTTCAACTAAACAAAATGATAAGCGATATTATATTCCACATACATGTACTAAGAATGTTGCTATATGATTGGTCAAGAGTTGATCACGTGATGAAGCCTAGTTTTTCCCATCTGATCTAGGTGATAGTGATAGTGATAGTTCGTCCCATCGCCTAAACCAACGTTGATTATTTGCTTACTATTATACGGTAAGAGGTAGGAAATATGACGTTTACTGGACCCACGACCATGGCAGACGAACCACTCTGTCTCGCCACTGTCTCTTCTATCATCTGAGGCTATTCGTCCCTTAGCCGAGTTACTAGGCTGTGAGGTGCATGGACACATGGTATGTTAACAAATATGCCTGGCAATACAGACTACGCCCTCATCTCATCCTGGCTCCTCTGGTTCAAGGGGACGGGATGGGAATTGGGCATAGTCTGTGTTACCAGACATAGTTTATATCAGACTTGGTTGTGACCATGTACCTAACAGCCTGGTTAATAAACTAGGCGTTTCTGTGATCTAGGAATTAACCTAACTTGGGACATGTGGTCACGACGGCAGAAAACGGCTCTGCAATATTACGGATAAAGTAATCACTACCTGAACTACTAGGTGTTAAACTTTCTACAAAACACATTTTACAACTGTGCTCGCGAACTATTATGACACAAATTCAATGTGACGATCACAGACAATGGCAGTACATCTTGTTCACACTGCTATCGGCCTTTACCGGTAGAAACTATATTGCCTCTCTTTAAAAATGAGTTGTCAAAGTTTATCAAAAAGTGGTAAAAAGTGCTGCACATGCAGGTCATGGTCTTTCATGTTAAAATTCGTAATACCTTGTGAGATGATAGCAATTGTTTATGCTCCTCCAAAGCAATTTCTCTAAGGGTCAGCGCAGACAATATGATTTTGCCACAAGTGAACAGTCGTAAGGATCTAGGACGAGAGACACATCGATCAGCTTACTGTACAAGAGGGTTCCTGGGTCCTGCGATTCAACAAGCTTCAGAGCGTACGTCTGATCGGATCGTGACGTCTGCGGGCATGATAAAATATTATAAACACTTATACTATATCCACTGTTGGACGGACAAATCATTTGCAGGTGAAGCAGATCATGACAGATTAATGATTACATTAACAGTTGATGAGCATACATATATTATCATAGTAAATAGTGGTCGTAAAATACGAGCTGTGATTGGCGAGTTTGGTACCACGTGACCTCCCTTCAAAAAGTTATAGTGTACATATGTACAATATAACTGTCAATTTTTTAGGGTAAAACCCGTGTTAAATGAATGGGGATAATTTTATATTTGTCATCTATATAATCCAGTATATTGTACAATAGATTGTACACTATTTATATAATAATGGTATAAGAATTATTAAGTATTCGTTGTCCTACGGGATCGACAACACTTCTCCGCTATCGTCACCCGCAGAATATAGAGTCCATACACCATACACTGCACCACAACCAAACAGACTAGCAATCCTAGCACGATAGCAAAGGTAAATCCCGGAAACTCTTCCCAGTTTAAGATGGGATAAATCGACGGGCCGCCATCGAACGGATTAGTGCCACCAGCGGCCCAGTAGATCACAGAAAACAGTATGTAACTGATACCATACATTAAACCGTAGATGAAATGAGTGATCCTGACCGGGTACGCCGATACACAAACGTCCAACAGAATCAGTACGCTGTTAATGGCGTGCGCGTTGACGTTGATGCCAAATCCTATCGGGTCTGTCCCGGGGTCAAAACTGAAGTCGTGTAGCAGACTCCAATACACTACTGTTATGATAGGGGCGGCGACGACATTAATGTTGAAGAGGATCCAGGTTAATTTGAAATACCACGGGTTGTTGGGATTGGATGGCGGTACGTACGCCAATGACGGGGCGTTCCCATCGGAGTCCAATGCCTGGTTGTTGTTATCGGCTATGGTAGATGGCGCCTCGTTGAGTTCGTTATCTGTCACATAGAGTAAGTTTAAAAAGACAAAAACTGTATTCAATCGTTGACGAAAGTGTGAAACTCCCACTGCTTGGTATTTATTGTAGAATTTGCCAGAACAGCTTATCAGCAAAATTGCCAATATCCCGTCTTATATAATTCTCGGTATTATCTCTATGTCACAAGCAAATCTGGGTAGTCCGTCGACAGAGGGCGACGTAGGTTTTTTTTTTTTTTTTTTGTTTAAAAAAAAAAAACACACAGGTGACCCGAGGGGCGGTTTTGTTAATCGGCATATTTATAAGTGGGAGGCGAAAGATTTTGAGACCAATCACTTTTTTTGTACTTTCTCTAGAAGCGTGAATACATGATTATCAGACCGTTCCCATAGATTCAATTTGTTGTTCTTGGTTTTACAGTATCTATTTGAGAGAACGTTAACAAGGTTGTACTTACCTCTCATAGGAGCTACAAATGCTAAATATGTTACAGTATTTACAGTATCCAAAACATAATGTTCTTCCTTTTCTTTTTTTTTCGATCTCTTTCTCCCTCAGTCTATAGTTTTTGTATTATACATCATGATACATGTCAAAAGAAAATGAAAACTGGTTGATAACTAACCGCCCCCTCCCCCTTTTTTTTTATGAAAATATGCGCGCTGAAAATCATGAGAGAAAAAAGTTAAATGCATAGGAAAAAATGAAACAATAAACTTCTAATGAACTTGAATGCATCTCTAACAAAAATTATTAACAATATAAATTCTAAACAGTAAACTAAACAAACAAACTAAATGTGCACAGTACAGGATCGTAGACTCCTTTCCGGAGAGCCAGCCACCTCCTCATTGACGTGTAGCTGCATTCGACCCACTACAATGCCGGCGTGTACATAATCGGGTGTGATTGAACACTCGCCTAAAATCAATCAGCAACAACAACAGCAACAACGCTTTTGAGGGCATTACTATTTTTGAACTGGTACGAAGAGGGAGCGGCAAGCTGCGAGTCAAATTTGGGATTTTGACTGCTGTTGTACTTTGCATGAGAATATTTTGTGGAATCTTAAAGTTTCCTGCCATTTATCAGGTTATTAATGTGTAACTTGAATATGTTTTATATAGTTGTCATTTTTCTTCTGGTTACAAACGGTGTGACTACGTTTGGGATAATAATTGACCAAGGGGGTGGCGAATAGGGTTATGTTAACTGTAATATATTGCATATGTATATATATCATTGTGAAATGTCTATTTGTTGTGTGATATATTAATGGTTGTGGAAAGGTTGAACGTGTAGGGTTAGTTTGATACATATGTGTCAAACTAACCCTACACAGGACAAGTCACACGATCGATCGGGCACTCTCCACGCTATCGATTCTAGTGCACTGAACACCATTTACGAGCCACGTCTGGGGCGAGGCGAGCCTCATCATTTCTTCACGGATCAGCTGGACAACTTGCGCCAAATCACCGGATCAGATATTTATTTTTTACATTTTTGAATTACCGCAGAACTTTCGAATAGACTTCAAAGCTACATGGCCATTTTTTTTTTTAATTAGGTGGTCTGTCGCCAACGACAGATCACCTCTTAATTTCGTTAGAATTGTTTTCATCTTCTTCTTCTTCTTCTTCTTCTTCTTCTTCTTCTTCTTTATTTTTATTCCTTCACCCCCACTTTTTTGTGCCGCGCATAACTCATATTTTCCTACATCATTTTTTAATGAAACTTTTATCACTTCTTGGTATTAATGTAATCTTTTAGGAATAAGTTTTTCAAGGTCATCACATGATCATGACGTCATCAACGAGCAATTTATTGAAAAAACTATTACTTCATCCTACTCCAGAATGGATAATTGGATCAAAATGAATTTTGACATGAATAAATTAAACAAGTTGACAAATAATTTCATTACAAAAAGACGCGCGCGTACGCGTACGTTATTGCATTTACAAGCGTGCAAAATTTAAAAATGCTCTAAATCAGCAAGATTTTTTTTTGCATATGTTTTGGGCTACTTCGAGCATTTCAAAAATTTCCGCGCGTACGCGCGCGTTCGCACGTTTTTCCGTGCATAGCGCAACCGCAGCGTCAAAATTCCGGTTTTCTGCTGAATTTATGTCTCTGACACTGCAAACAACACATCCTGAAATTTTGAGTCATTTCCATGCAATAATAAGGTCGTGCGGCCGGGTACGTCAAATTTGAAAGTCTGCGCGTGCGTCAATACGCTTTTGTGTGCAAATATTGCAAAAAAAATGACTTTAATCGGCCATATCTCCTCAGAATGGCTGGTGACCCCCCATTTTGTTTTACTATTCGAAAAGAGTATGAAATGTAGATGTGATTTCATATGTCATTTCACCGGTAAGTACATCTTGACGTCATCATATTGCCACATGAGTAAAAAAAAAATAAGGAATTTTCAATTATGACGTCATTAACTTTTTTACCCGTTTTTGCATATCTCAGTAATCCTTAGTCAATTTTCTCCCAAATTTTATTATTAGGTAGCTTAGACATTGCTCTACGAATTACCAGCCTTCCTTTTTTAATATGATTCCACCTTCTTGGTATAAATTTGATTATAGACATTAATGTCAAAATCGGACCTGTGTACGTGCAATGTCAATGGAAGGGGTATTTATGAAATGACATGACGAGCTTCTATTAGCTGTATCTCGCTTATGTTCAATTCTGTTACTCTGAAATTGTAGTACGTTGTACCTGAGTCTACTAGCTTTCGGGGACGTCATCTCTATTTTTAATCAGATGTCGGGATCATGGCGAAATTTCAGCTTGATTATCGATTTCTTACTCATTCTAACCCCTGCTGGGCATTACGTGTTAAGTGAATAGGAAGATTTGTGGCACAATGGGTAAGGCGCTGCTTTAAGATCTCGAGGCCCCCCGTTCGATTCCTGGAGTGGGTACGGTCAATTTTTGTATTCCTTTTGCAATGTTTATTTTGCCACTTTCCTCTGTTTTGTCCCTCACTTTGTCATTGTCTTTGAGATTTTCTTTCCCATTCTTTTTCTCTCGCCCCTTTATCTTACATGATATTAATTACATGTTATTAGCACAGACATGTGATCATTTTGTGAAGTCTCTGAAACGTTAGTATATTGTACGTGGCTTTCTGAGTTTTCTTGAGCGTTGCCTGTGATTTCTAATAAATAGATAGTGTCACCATTGAAGGACGATGGTGTCACCGTGCATTTACCATACCATGTCTGTGCATAAACTTGCCAATGCAGATCACCTTATACTTGTCCACAAGTATGTCTCGTGATAATTATGTTTGATATCTGCAAGCAGTGCTACATGTGGGGGGGGGGGGGGGGGCGGGGGGATATGCTTCCGAGCAACAGATATTATGCTTATACCACTCCTGGGCTCCCTAACACACGTATTGTCTCATATCACCTCTATTTGCATATCTTTTGTAGACATTCAATGGATGTGCAGTGTGGCGTGAATCTCGTGACTGAATTCTGTAACCGGAGATACATTCTTCGGGATTGAGCTAACACACATTAACCCACCAGTCCGTACAGATATCTAGTGCGATTTATTGTGTACATTGAAAAGCGGAAGTTGTGTTTAAAAAGAGACATCTTAAAGCATATTTTTGTAACTTATCTGTAATTACTCCAGCCTTCTCATATGGTGGAAATAATCAAATATGTATAAATGACAATATGCCGCTGTAGCAAGCCCCCCCCCCCCCCACCCTGTTTGTCTGTAGATGTATGTCCCTCTCTGTCTCTGTCTCTCCTTCAATCTCTCTCTCTCTCTCTTTCTCTCTCTGTCTCTCCTTCAATATCTTTGATATTCTCTTGCACTCTCCTGTTCGTTCTCTACATCGTTATTCCCAGAGCCAGTTTGGCCAACTCAGTTTCAATAGGTAACAATATGGCGCATATTATTTTATTGTCTGCTTGCTTGCCAAAATCTGCGTATAGATGGCTGTAGTTATCCATATGTTTAGCCTATCACCATTATCAGCTCTGTATGTCTCTCTTCCTACATTTCTCTTTCCTCAGTTCTCTTTCTATGTTTCTCTGTCTATATTTCTTTCCATTTCTTTTTCTATTTCTCACATACACACACGCCTACATACAATTACTAACATACACACATAAACGCATTGACCAAAGAAAGAAGCTCATTTCCCCATGTGTTCCCTCTGTAAGTTCTACTGCATTTACATAATATGAACTTATGTAATTGGTATATGTTTATCTGAAAATGGCATATCTGTTTCATGAGCACTTTGCAGAAGGGCCTCTGAAATAGAGGCGGGTGAGTTTGAACCATGGTAAAATAAATACTGCAACTACACGTGGTGGAAGATTCCCGCCTGAACTTACACTGAGCGTTGGGTTGGGCCCACGCGCAGTCAGAACTTGATCTTGCAAAACAATTATTTCTGTAAGATATTTGCATGGAATAATGCCGTGACCCCTGTAAGTACTTTGATGTATTCATAAAGAAATAGGGTACAGCTTGTCACCAAATAAGGCTTGAGGAATGAGCGCAGAGATCACGTGATGAGGTGCGCTATGTTCATCATATTCAGTAGAAGTCTATAATAGCATGTGCTACGTGGCATGTATTATCGCAGATTGGCCTCCAACGATGGTATACATTTTAAAAAAGCAGACGAACTATGCAGTCTCCATACTCAAGTACAAGGCATGGAATTGCCGACTCTGTGTACGTTCATAACGCCTGTCAAAGTGCTGTTCCTTTTATTACCAATTAATGTTGAATTTATGATCGAAACATCATAAATGATTATTGTGATATCTAGCTCCAAATATGGGTTTCGTTTTTGTGGTCCACGCGCAGTCAGAACTTGATCTTGCAAAACAATTATTTCTGTAAGATATTTGCATGGAATAATGCCGTGACCCCTGTAAGTACTTTGATGTATTCATAAAGAAATAGGGTACAGCTTGTCACCAAATAAGGCTTGAGGAATGAGCGCAGAGATCACGTGATGAGGTGCGCTATGTTCATCATATTCAGTAGAAGTCTATAATAGCATGTGCTACGTGGCATGTATTATCGCAGATTGGCCTCCAACGATGGTATACATTTTAAAAAAGCAGACGAACTATGCAGTCTCCATACTCAAGTACAAGGCATGGAATTGCCGACTCTGTGTACGTTCATAACGCCTGTCAAAGTGCTGTTCCTTTTATTACCAATTAATGTTGAATTTATGATCGAAACATCATAAATGATTATTGTGATATCTAGCTCCAAAAATGGGTTTCGTTTTTGTGGGACGCAGTGTATAATCAAGGATAATATATCAAGAGAAATGTTAAAAATAATACTTTGTTTTACTTTATCCGAAATAAATCAACATTATTTTTCACAAAAATGTTAGATAAGAAAACGCATGGCAAATTCTTGAGATTTTGGTCCCTCATCCATGTCATCTAGGGGGAGGGGGAAGAGACTACCCAACCTGTAGTTACTTTAGACAAAGGGAGTACATGTGCCCCTGACTGATCGCTGCCCGTGCTAAAAGAAAAGCAGCAGCAAAGTTTTACATCGATCTTCAATGATAGGCCTGCAAATATTGTTTAATTCGGTGACAACCATGTGGAGTAATGTCGAAAAACGTACAAATTTGGATGATTAATGCAATCTTTTAAAATAGTGCATACTAAAAGTATTTTTATGTTAGAACTGATATTCAAAATATGTCGACCGATTGCATGTATACTGAAATGTATAGAGACCCACATGTATTTACCGTGATAAATCAGAAGTCATGTCGATGACGTCTTCATGGTGTAATTTGATAATAGGTATTTATGTCAAAAGCACACGCTTGTACGTGTTATGTCAATGGAAGGGGCATTTATTTCTTATCATGAAATGACATGTCGACCTTTAATCTATAATCCATTTATTTTCGTGTGAATCAACAATGCCCAGTCTGATTATGATTAATTGATAAATGATTCTCATACATGTATTTCTAAAATGAGGTATTGAGGAGACTATGAAGTAAGCAGTACAGTTTTATATTGTTGTTTATGCTGTCATGTTGAGCCATTTCCTTGCAATAAATAGGTCGAGTGCGTCAAAGTTGAAAGCCTACGCGTGCGTCAATAAGCTTTGGTGTGCAAATATTGCAAAAAACATGACTGTTTTCAATCGGCCATAACTCGTCAGAATGGCTGGTGACCCCCCATTTTTTTATATTCGAAAAGAGTATGAAATGTAGATGTGATTTCATGTGTCATTTCACCGGTAAGTACATCCTGACGTCATCATATTGCCATATGAATCGAAAAATTGAATTTTGAATCATAACGTCATTAACTTTTTTACCCGTTTTTGCATATCTCAGTAATCCTTAGTCAATTTTCTCCCAAATTTCATTATTTGGTAGCTTAGACATTGTTCTACGAATTACTAGCCTTTCTTTTTTTCAATATGATTTCATCTTCCTGGTATAAATTTGATTATAGACATTAATGTCAAAATCGGACCTATGTACGTGCAATGTCAATGGAAGGGGTATTTATGAAATGACATGACGAGCTTCTAGGAGCTGTATCTCGCTTATCTTCAATTCTGTTACTCTGAAATTGTAGTATGTTGTAGCTGAGTCTACTAGCTTTCGGGGACGTCATCTCTATTTTTAATCAGATGTCGGGATCATGGCGAAATTTCAGCTTGATTATCGATTTCTTACTCATTCTAGCCCCTGCTGGGCATTACGCGTTAAGTGAATGGGAAGATTTAAGGCGCTGCTTTAAGATCTCGAGGCCCCCCGTTCGATTCCTGGAGTGGGTATGGTCAATTTTTGTATTCCTTTTGCAATGTTTATTTTGCCACTTTCCTCTGTTCTATCCCTCACTTTGTCATTGTCTTTGAGATTTTCTTTCCCATTCTTTTTCTCTCGCCCCTTTATCTTACATGATATTAATTACATGTTATTAGCACAGACATGTGATCATTTTGTGAAGTCTCTGAAATGTTAGTATATTGTATGTGGCTCTATGAGTTTTCTTGAGCGTTGCCTCTGATTTCTACTAAATAGATGGTGACACCATGGAAAGACGATGGTGTCACCGTGCATTTACCGTACCATGTCTGTGCACAAATTTGCCAATGCAGACCACATTGTATTCTTGTCCACAAGTATGTCTCGTTTATTTATTTATTTTTTCTTGCTTTTGAGTGTGTGTGTGTTAGGGTGTGTATTCTTCTTATTTTTTTGCTCATATATACATGCGATGGTATCGTAATCACACGTGTAGTAAGTTAGGTTTGATATGTAGTATTATCCATGATTTCTTTCGTTTACTTTATTTACATTGCACTTCAGAATAGGGGGTAGAGGGGGCATACATATATAGGGCAAGGAGATTTCTCAGTGAAAATTATAGCTTTAACACTTTTTAGTTTTTTATCTATATGAATCATTGTGTGTGTGTTTTTCTAATGATCCCTCAGATGTACTTTTTAAATGATGTCTATTGTTTGAAGTTGATGATAAATATTAAGTCGTGTCTTATTGTAACTTCAGATTAGTATTTCATATTGGCATTATTTTTGTCTATTATTCTAAACCACGAAGGCTTGACACTCTATGTTTTTGTTTTTCTGTAATCCTAGCTGGCGTCATCGATACTGGTAGAAATATCCCAAATCTCACAAATGTCCTTTTCCCCGAGGATCCCTTGTCATGTGGACTCCATAGTGCTCTACTCACATTATCGTGTAAGATTCGTTGAGGATATCTCGACTACCTTTAGAAACTTTTGTGATTATTTGTTTTTCTCGTAAATTGATTTAGAGATCATAGTCATATAAATACAAGCGTAATTTCCTGCTCTCTTTATCTAACTTGTATGTGTTGTTCAAGCTTGTGTGAATCTCATCATTGGTATAAAGGGGGGAAAAATCGGTTTCATAATGTAAAACACGGAATTGCAATGATTTAAAGTATATAAATATGAATGACGGCGTATCAGCCTGGAGGAGTCAAATCCAATTCAATGTTTGGTATTCCACCATACGTCTGTGTGCTGTGGAGGAACTCTCCATATCACAATCTTTTCATCTCTACCATGTCGTCTACCTCTTTTGCTCTCCAGTGACGGGTCTACACGCGGGGGGGGGGGGGGGGATTAACGCCCCCTTTCCTTTGGATTGATAATATAATAAGTGTTAATAAGGGGATTTAGGAGGTTGAAAAAAAAAGGTTGTCAAAAAAGCGAAAACAGGTAAGAATTTCCAGATAGGACCAAAAAATTCCACCACTAGCCCCTCCCTCCCCCCCCCCCCCAAAAAAAAAAAAAATAAATAAATAAATTATGAAAGAAAAGGTGAATCCACCCCTGCTCTTTGCATTTCTTCACCTCCATTACTCACCAAATGCAGGGTTCGTCAGTCCGATAACGGCTTGTTCAACAGTAGCAGTATCTGTAGATACCTTCACCTCGATCTTTGTCTTTGTTTTGCAGAAGAAATACATCGATGAAAACGCCGCTACTACGCCATAAACACCGAGAGCGATCAGGGACCAATTCGTGAGGAAGATGAAGTACTTCCCTCCGAACACTGGCACGTCGAACGCGATGCTTATTGTGATCCACGTTACGATGTACACCATGAACAACACCCTGTACACCTGGTATGCCCAGTCTGGAACCGGCCACTGCAAGAAATATGATCAACCGTAAAGGTGTGGTATTATTTTGAGGCGAAGATGTTAAAATATTATGCATACGAAACGATTCACTGAGTTACAGATCGAACAAGTTTACCCTTTTCCCACACTTTCCAATAAACGTTTGCAGAAGATATCTCACCTTGGAAGAATAGGCTACTACATGTGTGCTTTAAAATTACATGAAGTAAAAGAAAAGAGATCAAAGTTTAAGATGCGACCATTGGAAGTACAGCTCATTAGGCATTGTCAGACCAACGAACCTCTCGATTAACTCCATATTGATTCCATATACAATTAAAACCTTGTTTAACTATTACAGCTCGTTGATTCTGAGGATTCGTTAATCCAAATGCCCTTTATTACCACAAGTCCGTTATTCAGAAGGTTTATTGTCTGAAAATGAAAAGGATCCCGTTATTCCGAGTACGAAATAGGCTTCGTTATATCCAAAGATTCAATCGTACAGTAATCCAAACATAAGTAAAATTCGTAGATTACTACATTGTCTTGTTTGACTCCTTACGTACCACTGAGTCATTTTTGGACTAGTAATACACACCACTACCACCGATCAGTATGCAGTTTATTTCATTTTCAGATTAACGAACAACATTTCATTTTTAGATTAACAAAGCTTTGGAAGAACGAACAACACGCTATATGACAATGGATGTAACATCACTTCCTCATATGCCAACCCTAGTTCTGTTTTGTCACGGAATCAAAGAAAAATGCATTATCAAAGGAATGACAAAGTTTTGGTAGTTTTGAAGAAGATATGTAACTGAAATATTATTCATACACACTTATTGAACCCAAATGGAACCGTATGCACGACAATTGATGAAACTCGATTATCGCAAACGTAGTTCTGTTATAACACATGTCATACACGGTGTGTCTCAAAATGATTTGGACGAACAATTACTGCACTTTACATTGCAATACCATCACTACTTCAAAAGCCAGTAGACATTCTCATCTAAAACTCGACGTCTGAAAAGCAAATTTGTGTAGACCTCTGTTATGTGCGTAGGCGTAGTTTTCAGTTGTTTCGCTAAGACTTTATGTGGACTTTTATGACTGACTAAATAGTTGCCAACCCTTAAACATGAAAGTAAAAACCCTGCTAACCCTAGGTAGGCAAATTAACATGATTGAACGAGGGGGCTCGTAAAGTTGTTAATCACTTAGTGTTTAAAGCTATGAATTTTACATTTTGATCTTAGAACAGGAAATGTTATGAATTAGCACATTACAACAATCTGTCGGCACGCCTAAATCGGGCAAGTGTTCAAACTCGGGCTGTGTATTTCATGTTTTCCGGACGATCAGATGGTGACATAAAAGTCCCGTACCTGACGCGATCGATTGAGTATAATTAGATCCGTACACCCCTGTAAAAGCCGAACATCACACACTCACAACTTTTTCTAACACATACCTGCGATCTTGCGAAGACGCCTGGGTCGCAACCATTCAGCCAAAAATTGCTCTTCTTGACGACACATCTCTCACACAGTCTTCCCATCTTGTGTAGTTCCGATTGCGTTAACAAATCATGCACTATTACTGTGTAGCTCTGTACCGGTTTGGAGAAACGCGCCGGCGATGTCCTTTACCCACGAAAGATTCGACTCTTATGACTGACGTAAGGTGAGAAGAACAACAAAGTGCATAGGAAGCAGGTAATCGATGCTCAACTAAAAAACCCGTTGTATTGTACGGGCATGACGGGGAACTACAGAGACGGCACTGGTTGAGTAAACATCTCGCTCGTCATGTTAGAGGCTGAATACTTCTATAGAGAGTGTTGCGACATGCACATGTAATCGAATGCCAGACTGGTATGTGTGTGTGTGTATGTATGTATGTGTGTATATATGTGTGTGTGTGTGTGTGTGTGTGTGTGTGTGTGTGTGTGTGTGTGTGTGTGTGTGTGTGTGTGTGTGTTTATGTGTGTGTGTGTGTATGTGTGTGTGTGTGAGGGGGGGGGGGGTAATAACAGCAAAAAATGAACCAAAAAATAACAGCAATCGGTCGTCGGGGTTCTAGCACGTTTTACAAGCAGAACTGTTTTTTAACATGGGCCGAAAATATGATTCCAAGTACACACAACAAAAAAGTAAGTCCCCCCCCCCCCCCCCCCCCCCTTAGCAAAGTAGTACAACTTCTTATCGGAGAGGTTTTGGGCAAACTGATTTGACAGGATTGTTCCTTAACTCATTGCCTAACTTCTGTGCCAAAATCACATTAATCCAATTATTCATGCATGAGTGAGCAAATTTTAAAGGCAGAAATGTCACCTTTCAAAGTCACAGGGTAATTGTTAATGCCATTTTAACAGTACATTTTGGCATTTCTTGTGCGATTTTTACAGTGTATTCACTCAACCATGAAAATTCACTTAACACACGAAAATAACTTTTTATGTTTACATAACCATGATAACAGGTCATATTACATCTTCGTCAAAATATCCAGTTTTATTTTGTCGAAAAAATAAAGGGGTTTTAAAAGTTTCAAACTCAAGAGGGATGAGTATTTGTTAAACGGTGTTCATTCAACCAGAACAATGGGTTAAGTTTCGGGATGGGTGTAAGTGCATCGAAAGAAGGATGATAAACAATGAAAAGACACAAATCATGCACCAGAAATGGAATTCATCAAAAACACATATGACAGAATCCCCGAATTACCCTAGTGACTTTTGAGAAGTGACATTTTTCCCTTTAGAATTTTCCCACTCATGCATGACTAATTGGATTAATGTGATTTTCGCACAGAAATTAGTCAATAAGTTAAGAAACAATCCTGTCAAATTATTTTGTCCAACACCTCTTCGATAGAAAATTATGCTACATGTATTTTGCTAAGGGTGAGACTTACTTTTTGTGTGTGTGTTTAGTTGTGTGAAATGCACCTGCATAGACGTGATGGACGTGTAAAAACAGAGCGAAATAGCGCTGACAACGGCCCTAATCACACCTTTCAATTAATGTTATCATCATCAATCATTCTGTAGGCGAGAATAATTATTGTTGTTGTTTTTAATGGTGGAATATCCCTTGTGTTAGGGTTATAAATATTCAAAAGCTGCCCAGAAAGTCCGGCGCCACCAATTTTCAATGTGGGCAACGTGTATATCCTTGGGCGGGTTCAGGCAAGTAGTATGCTGCTTAGAATATCAGTGTGAAGAGCCTCACAAATAAGTACGGGGTTAAGGACAGTATGGTGCTAAGGATAGCACAGGGTTAAGAAAAACAGTGGCAAGGGTACATGGTAGTTAGAATATTTGTATAGGGACTGTGGCGACATTCGAATGACAGACAGTGAACGGCCCTACGTTAGATGACACATTACCCACGTGGTGTGTGTGTGTGTGTGTGTGTGTGTGTGTGTGTGTGTGTGTGTGTGTGTGTGTGTATGTGTGTTTGTGTGTTTGTGTGTGTGTGTGTTTGTGTGTGTATGTTTGTGTGTGTGTGTATATGACAGAGAGAGAGAGGGGGGGGGCGTAATAACAGCAAAAACAAATAACAAAAAATAGCAGCAATTGGTCGTCAGGGCCAGGATTCTAGCACGTTTTACAAGCAGAACTATTTTTTAACAATATCATTTTGATAACTTGATTAGGACATTGACATATTTTCACGTTAAAATTCTTATTCCATTCCTAATCTCATGTTGGAATCACAATGTCGCAAGGCCCTCAATACCATGTATATACAGTGAATCTTCCCTCTAAACGTGATTAGCGCTGTGTCAGGTCTACATTATCTTAAAAGCGCCATGCCAAGTAGTTGTGTGAAATGCACCTGCATAGACGTGATGGACGTGTAAGAACAGAGCGAAATAGCGGACCTAATCACACCTTTAAAAGAATGTTATCATAATCAATTATTCTGTGTGTAGAATATTGTTTTTTTTTATGGTGGAATATCCCTTCCAAGATTATAGGCGCAACTTGTGATTTTCTGATATAATGTTTTGTTCTCCCCCCCCCCCCCTCTCTCTCTTTCTCTCTCTCTCTCTCTCTCTCTCTCTCTCTCTCTCTCTCTCTCTCACTCCCTCCCTCTCTCTCTCTACCTCTCTCTCCCCTCTCTCTCTCTCTCCCTCTCTCTCTCACTCCCCCCCTCTCTCTCTCTCTCTCTTTCTCTCTCTCCAACTCCCCCTCCCTCCTTTCTCTCTCTCTCCCTCTCTTCCACCCTCTCTTTCTCACCTATTCTCTTCCACTTATTCACACTCCTCCTTCTCCCCTCTCCCAGTTTGTTTGTTTCTGTTGATCTCTCTCTCTCTCTCTCTCTCTCTCTCTCTAGACACATTTTGCATTTATTGATGAAATAAAACGATATAAACACTGAAGGAAAACAAAAGAAACCATCGTGATTTATAAATGGTTCGCTGATGTGACTAGTAAACCCATCGAAGATGGTATACAACTCTGGCCTATCATTGATTCATGTGTGCATTCTCTTCCTTTCTCCTATACTCTCTCTCTTCCCCTTTCAAAATTCTCCTTTCCCCTGTTTCTGCAAATCACAGAGAGCGGGCTGCCCCAGGCCCATACAGACAATATGGCGCATATTCTTTTGTTATTCGCTTTCCGAACAAAGCAACACGCGCCATGTTATTACCTATTAAAACCGAGTTGGTCAAATTCTGTTTATAGATGGCTCTGGACCTATACCGCCACCATTAAAACTAGGAACCATGCGGACTACGATGATTCACGTGTATTACCTCATTCCTAAATTCAATTGAAAACATTAATTTCTTCCTTCATAATCATGATTTCCATACAACAAAAATGCACTTATATTCATACAATTACGAAATGAAACAATGTAGTAAAGTTTACACTGATATTAGATAGTTCAATTACAATACAAAAAACGTATTTCAATTGAAAGTATATAAAAATAAAGAGACGGAGAAGACGAGAGAGACAGAGTTAATTAATCCGAAAGAGGAAGCAGACTCCTGAGTCATTCTCCAGGTAGTTTTCGACCCTCTGACGACACTCGTACCTCCAGGAGCCTTTCTCCACCAGGAGACCCATGGCGCGCTCGAACTGGCCGTCGCGAAACCCTTCGTCAGCCGCCAGCACGCTCTCCTTCATAGTGATCACGAGGTATCCACCTGCACGGAGAGAGAGGGGGCGAGGGAGGAGGAGGAAGAAGAAGGGAGGGAGGGAGGGAGGGAGGGAGGGAGGGAGGGAGGGAAGGAAGATGGGAGGGAGGGAGGGAGGGAGGGAGGGAGGGAGGGAGGGAGGGCGGAGGAAGACGAAGAATAGATGGAAGGAACGATTGTAAGGGATGGAGGGAGGGAGAGAGACGGGGGAGAGGGCATGAGGAGAGGTGGAGGGAGTGGGGAAGGGTGGGTGGGAAAAAGGACGAAAGATGGAGAAGGGGGCAACGAGTGACAATAAAACCGATCAAAAACTGGTAAATGTGAAGGAAGAAGTGAGTATCCAACCTTGAAAAAGAACGAGATTGAAATGGGGAGCGGGAGAGATATGGGGGTGAGAGAAATAGAGTGGGGAGAGACCAAAGAGAGAGAGAGAGAAAGAGAGAAAAAGACACACACACACACACATACACACACAAGCACACATATGAATTATGCTTACACACATAGACAAGCAAATTATCATGGGAGTAAGCAGGTATTAAAGTATAAATAGCAAATGTTAGCAACAAAGAGTCGTGTTAGATAGAGATATGCACGACACATATCATAATAGCGTGGGTAGTATGATGGTTAAGTGATGAAAACAAGATAAGACAAGCGTGGAGACAGACAGTGGAAAGAGTGTGGATCATGAACATACAGTTTTCGGTCTCGTCCAGTTAAGGAATTATAAAGAACTTTATTGCATAATACGTAGGACCAAGCAGTTTCATTTTATTCTAAATGTCGTTTTGATTTTACCCAATTGTACATCGGGGCTTGAGATCGTGAATCTAAAACTTGAACCTTCTGTGTGCTAAACAAACTGACCTCAACGGGAACTGGGGAAAATATACCACGCATGGTACACAAAGAGTTGACACGGACGCTGAGTGAATATCCCTAGCCTTAAAAAAGACATATCATTCCTTTTTCATATAACAATATCATCGTTCCTTTCTTTTAAATTAAGGAAATGAAGGGCCATAAGCAACCCATATTTCTTCATGTTTTTTCCCCTCACCCGTCCAATATGAATGTGTGAAGAGGTGACAGGGACGCATACACTCACCTATTTTCGGGAGGAGCTTGATCCTAATCCCTCTCGCGGGAATAAGAGAAATTGAGATGTGAACATTTGTTGTTTCTCTCGGGTTTCCCCCTATTTGTGTTTATGAGGGCTTTAATTCATGCATGCACGTTTCATGCGTCATTTGATATGAAGAGTAAAGGTTAATTTGTATTATTAAGAATGTTAAAGTAAAATCATGTTCTATTCAATCATGTAAGCGTGCATTATTTTATGTACCGATGTTGCTATTGTTTGTGAAATGCAATGGCGAATATGATTATCTTTCTTATGTATATGTGTTATGAGTGTATAAAAATGGTTTATTATTATTATCATTCAAAAACAAAAAGAAAACACATTCTATATAATTTTGTTAACATGGAGATTATTCTATGCACTGATTTTGTAATTGTTTTTAATTTTTATTTTGTAAATGTTTGAAAAAAGCAATTAAAAAATAAATGTTGGACAAAAAGTAACGACGTACTCGTCATTTCTTTGTGACATCACTTACCGGATTTGATAACCCGGATGAACTCTGGGAAGACCTCCTGTGTGAGGTGATGGAGCAGGAAGCCGCCCCCTACGGTAATGGCATTGTAGGTGTCTAAAGAGAGGGCGACAAGGAGGAGAAGAGACGGTTATGACTTGAATCTGTTAGCTTGTTAGTCATCTTCACACTGTTCACTATTAGTGTGATTACGTTTTGAAACTTGCAACTCCCTAGGTAGAGTTTACAAGCCCAACAAGAATGCAATGCTCCAATCAATTTAGCTTTTTGAGACTCTATCTACGACATGGAATATGACATGGAATATGTATGTCCTATTTGAACATCCAGGTGTGCGTGACGCAATCGCGTATACATTGTATTGTTAACTGGTTAACTTTCTCATATGTGGTAGACCAATGGTTTTTCAAGCACCCTCCCCCCCCCCCCCCCCCCGGTGTTTCACCAAGCTGTTCTTAAGCTATTGAGCAACTTTGTGCACGGATGGTGACCCCGTCTTGTGCTAAATTTATCTTAATGGCGCTTTTAAGATATCATAAGAAATACGTTTTCACACACATACCTGTATAAGAAAAAAATCATTCCGTTGTCAAAACAGAAAAAGAGCAATTTTTGTAATTATATTGTACCCAACATTTGGGAGAGCACCTCGCACAGGACGTCACAAAATTGAAATTTCAAAAGCTCATAACTTTCTTTTCCTTTTACCGATTTTCGTCAAACCTTCACTAATTATGTTTCTTTCATGTGTCTCCTTTTATTGACACTAAAATAGTTTCAGGGTGAAATATCCCTTTAATATAACTATGCTGGTGGGCGCCCTCACCGTCAGCACAGGGGAGCCCTTCTGCCATGATGTCACAGAGGAACGTGTGCTGGTAGTAGCCCGTCTTCTTCGCCTTCTCCAGGCTCACGGCCGATATGTCAGTCCCGTCTACATTCGTGAAGTCACACTTCTGCAGCTGAGACGTGAGGAAAAAGAGCGGGACCACTAACTTAAAAACTATCAAAAATAAGATTAATAAATTGATATATCAACTAATAATTTATTATAACAATAAAGTACTGAAATGCAAAATAATGATATAATAATTAGACAAAAATGGTATCAACCATTGTCAACTGAAAAGTTTTTAGATCTGGAAATTTTGTGACGTCACATGCGAGGTGCTCTCCCATATTTTGGGAACAATATGATTACATAAATTGCTCTTTTTTTGACAACAAAATTATTTTTGTTTACGCAGATGCAGGTATGTGTGAAAAGACATATTTCTAATGATGTATCAAATGAACAGGTACAAGAATAAATATTAATTCCGAAAAAAATATATGGGACGAGTATGAAAGAATGAAAGAATATGAAAGAGTACCTCGCACGTGACGTCACAAAATCACAATTTTTAAAAGATCATAACTTTCCTATCCATTGACGGATTTTCATCAAACCTTTACCAGTATTGTTATTTCATGTGTCTGCTTTTATTGAAACAAAAAAAAAAGATTTTAATGTGAACTATGAATTACCATCTTTAATGAATTACCATCTTTCCGAACTGCCCAGTCCCGCATGCGCAGTCGAGGATGCGTGCTGCCTTATCCTTCAGTACCTGTGAGAGTTTCAAGGCCCCTGCCATCGGTCCGTTGTACCGGCCCACCGAGTCCTGGACGGGTAGGACGAAAGACACATTTAAAGTAATCTGGGTACACAAGCTCTGGAATGACAGAATATTTCAACTCATGATTAGGGTCTTTTCGAACCAATCATGATCTTTATACAATGGACTACATGATTGTACATTCCAATGTTCACTAAAAAAAAAAAGCAATGTCACAAAATGATAAAGCATTTAATGCAAGAATTCTGCCAATTTGAAAAGCACACTCGCCATTTCCCAATGTGTTGCCAATTTGATTGTGATTTTAAAGATCAATACGATGGTGTAACATATCACTAAACATCGAAAGCGGCATCATCTAGTGCATACATGTATTTTTTTTTCATTTCATACATCATTTCTCATTTGTAATACTTGATATGATAAAAATCATACTATAAAGCTCCAAACCACATATTTACGGTGCTCGGTCTATAATTGGATATCAGCTAAATGATTGACTGGGAGCTTCCTTCTACAAACTGGCGCCAGAATATGTAATATTCCGATTACAATAAAAGTTACATGTGGATACTGCGCTTGGCCGGGACCTGCAAAAAACGCATTTCATCTTATTTATTTTCGGTTCAAACACCGAAAACTGAAGTTAAAAATATATTTCCTCCTTTCACTCTATCTGTTCTTAGTGTTCGGAAAAGAAGGATATCATCGCAGATGAATATTAGTAGTAGTCTGTGAGGGATCGAAATATTATTGTCACTCTGAGGCAAGCAAACTAGTGGCTTCAAAAGCGAATTGTGAGTGCACAATACGTATGCGAAAGATAATAAATCATTATAAGATGGGATGGCTCACTTACAGGTAGCATAATTTACATTCTTTAGTATTTTATAGACAAAAACAAATGCTCTAAACACTGAATGACCAATAAAAACAGAAAATTATAGTCTTCATCAAGTTTGTAAAATGTGAAAATATATAAACAGTTACTCAAATTCAGATGTTCAGGAATGAAGTCTTGAAGAACATACTTCATATCTTTATCAGACAAGTAGAGTCTATCGTAGTGAAAACTCATCTCTAGATCGAGTTTGTAAAGGTTTGTTTATCTTAACTTTTCTTTAGGACCAGACTCGGTCTCAGGCTTGTGAAAAACTCAAGTTACGCCACACTCACACTTAGAATCTAGTTAGTCTGAGTACAAACTGTACATCGATATCAAGTATCATAACTTCTTAAATACTTTAAATCGAAGGCCAAAATGGATTATTGTGATTATCGCACTACATTAAAAACATCGGCAACGTTCATGATACATTAAAAAGCATACATTCGTATGATACCTTTCTACAAGACATGTAAGAGGCAGTTGTGCAGAGAATGCATGATAAATAAGGTTATTGCCACTGCCATAGCTGCCTGGTGTTGTTTCGCCAAGCTGTTCGCGAGTTACGAACGACTTTACGAACGACTGGTGATCCCTTCTTGTGCTAAATCAGATTCTCAATGAACAGAGTGTGGTGTCGCACTTAGCACAAGAAGGGATCACCAGTCGTTCGTAACTAACGAACCGCTTGGTGAAACACCCCCTTGGAAGGGTAAAGACTAGAACGTCCTTGGGAATTCCACGTACATTGTCTGTATAAAGTAATCCGCCGATATTATTTGTAAAAAGAAGATTTGTCAGAGTAAAACACTGTAAAACACACAAATAGAACCACGAGGTCATGCTAGAGAGGAAAAGGCGATTGCTTTTCAGTATGACCCGCACTTCCGACCTTCCGACTAGAACGTCACTGAGAATTCCACGTACATTATCTGTATAAAGTGACACGCCGATATCAAGATAATATCTGTAATATTACAACACTGTAAAGCCCATCAATATAATCACGAGATCACGAGGTCATTTCTTGTTACATGCCCTCTATCGTATTCCTATGCATATATGGTTTACATGAGCTAGTTATACAAAAAGTGGACTTTAATCCGACTAGACCCCGACATCCAGTTGGCTATTATACGTCGCATAGGCAGTAGATACAGCTCAGACTCACAGAGTCAGACCAATCAATCTACCCCATGTTGACACTTCATAATGGAAATACACATATGAGTATTTATTCATAAATAATTGAAAAGTGAATTGCAAGTATTTCTGAAACAAATTGCAATAATTTTTAAATGATGAAAGTACGCATTGTCACTAAATATATCATTAATTGAAATATAAATTCATGTTATGTATAAACAATGAAAATATGATTTGTATTTATTTTATATGTAATAGCAATAACTGCGTTACAGTGGCGGTTCTGGGGGTTGGGGGACGGGGAGGGGGAGGGGTATTGAGTTTAATCCTTGGGATCTGAAAAAAGGGGTGGAAAAAAGATAATGAAAATGATATTTGCCATTACACATGAATAATGAAATATGAATTGTTATTATTTATATAGTTTACAAATAATATTTACCCCCATTACCTGTAAATAATGTTTATAATTTGTTAAACAATGCTTATATGACATATAATTCGTTTACAGAAGAAGTTTACAAACAGTAGCTCATTGGGATACCATACGGTAAATTGACATGGCAAAGGTTAAAGATTTCAATTGACTTACATTATGGAGAACCTATCAGGGCGCACCTGTAAAGCAGTTTTTGTTTACTGAGGTTGCCTACCCTGTATTTTTAAAGAAGACCTGGATAAATAAATAAATAAATGAATAAATAAATAAATAAATAAATAAATAAATAAATAAATAAATAATACACAGAGATGCATTTTCTACTAGTGGCATGATCCCATCGGGTTATTCTATGTTAAATATGTTGGCCCGTATTCTGAGCAGAATGCACCAATTCAGCTGTACCAAACCTGAAGTAGTTTTAATACACGGCCGCGGACTAGACCTGTACTAAGTTAGTGCACTGTTCTTTGTCTTTGTCAGTATTAAAAACGCACGATATGCGGTACCATGATAATATTGGTATTAAAATAACATCGATTTGACACCCACTGACACGGGTTTGTGCCTGTAGTAGAATCCCTACCTGGTCGTAGGTTTCCGCCCAGAGATCGTAGGCATCGATCATCAGCTGTTTGTCGGGTATGCTCTTGCCGACGTTTGCGAAGTCTTTCGACAGCCACCCCTTGACCACGTCTTCCTTGGTCATCGCCGCTGCGGTAGTCGTACTCGCGTTCCCATCCATAACTGATTGTCCGTCGAGATCACGCAAGTAGGCCCACTCTGATTCCACGCCGGTCACACGCCGAAGCGGCTAGCTGCCTTTGAAGCGCACCTCTCGGAATGATAAGGATACGACGTTGGTCGGTAGATTATAAGTCCAATGAACTTTCAAATGATTATTATATTGTACATGTACCTAATTCCCCGCGCATTCAATGGACAGCGAAGTTATTGTTACTCTTTGATTAACTAACCAAAAATGTTCTTCAGCATGTTCTTCAGTGTCTGAAACGCATTTATTCTTCTCCGAACATCAATCGTGATTTCATACCAAACACTTCTGTACCACAAAATGTGTCACATCAGCATTTCAGGTTGTAACACGCCCGCGCCTGTATGACTTTGTGGTCATAGGGCAAGCATGCGCACGATCATGACGACTGTGTGTAATATCAATTCAGCATACAATATCCCGGCACCGGTGATCGCTCATGAGCTTATCAAAAGAATTGTGCACCCATCCGATGACACACGCCACAAAATGAACACAAAAAAACAACTCAGGAGTAGACATTCATTTGTGATAACAGTGTCGAAACATGTGTTGTGTCTGGAAAACTAGAGTAGACCGTGACTCATCAGTTGCGGAATCATTACCATGCCTATAATTATAGTTCAGACAAGTGTCTATAAACTGCTATCAGACTTTGTTGTCACTTTATGAGATTTCTGCAGAGGGCAGCGTGCAAACACAAATATATTTATTCATATAGTTGCCTTACAAGGCCTGGAACTGTAATGAAGTGGATAATGACTTTGCAAATAGTGACAAAAAGACTGGATATAATGTTTGTTACACCCATGGTTTGAATCAGTATTTGGACACCATTTGTTCAGCAGGGGCCCGCATCACAAAGAGTGATGTCAAATTTTATATTTAGGGGAGACCGGGGTGAACTGGAACGCGGGAGAAGTGGGACACCTCCTACATCTAGAAAAGTTTTCAACCAATCAGCTTAATGGTCCTATCCCCTAATATGCATTTGGTATCAGAGTAAAAGCACATGGAAACAACAGCGCAAGAACTCTACTGGAAAGTGTAATTTCTTAGTTTTTTGCAGTCAGTGTGAAGTACTTTTTGAATTCATTCTAATAGCATTAGCAGACACTTAGGATGCTATATCCAGGCCTTGTTAGTCCTAATAATTTGCATTCTATGTTTTTGAAAAAATGTGCAAAAAAAGTAAAGTTAGGCGCCATTTTGATTTTTTGTGTGTGTTTAGGTAAGCTGGGACATCATTGTTCCACATCTTACTGTCCCGCTTCTCCCAACTGTGTCCCACCTCATCCCATACTTCTCCCTAGCCGTCCCACTTTACCCTAGCCAATGTCCCACTTCTCCCAGAGGTGGCCCACTTCTCCTCGTTCAGAAGCTTCTTACAAATCAATTATTACACAAATGTGAGATTTACAGCAATATGAATCAACAACCCATCATGTGGCCTAGCATCGGTAGTCTTAAGGTACAAAACATGAGTTCCCAATTTTGAATAAAAGAAAAGTTATTCATCGACTTGTATTTTTTGTCCCACTTCACCCCGGTCTCCCCTATTGCAATTCACCGCATCACAAAATTATTACTGCTATACAGTGCAATTCTACGCCTATGCATGACTTTGCAATAAAACGTATAGTTGCAATATATTCACACAATTAAGCTACAATTCATTTCAATCGATCGTAGATTGTTTGTGTATGGAATTACAATCGCTAGATTAATCGTTATGATTGATCTATTGATCGTGCGATTAATCATAGCCCGTTGTAATATACGAAACCCTGATCTTACTCCTTGATCAACTCTTGAAATGCAAGAAGGCTTTGTGTGCATTCTCACCATTGAGGCGGTCGTCCAGGAGGCTCTAAAATGGAGCTTGGAAGAAAGGGAGGTGTCAAGATTGCTGAAGAAACGAACATAACAAGACCATACACAGGACACAGCTACTATGACAATTACATAAGGAGCTCTCCAGTGACTGCATGATTGCAAGTGGGATTTTTGGATGATTCGCCGAGGAACATTCGAAAATGACTCTTGTCCATTAAAACGCAAAATGATCTGCTTAAGCCTCTGTCATGGTTTTGACCGCTGTATGGTTCGACCAAACCTGTTCGAAAGATAAGACTATACGTTCTAAACTGTTGGATTTATTGCCTCAAGTACTATCATATCAAACTACTCAATCTCGCAATTCAGCATGAATAAAACTGTGTGGAACAAATTCTAAATTCAGGGTTTGTGTGTGTGTGTGTGTGTGAGAGAGAGAGAGAGAGAGAGAGAGAGAGAGAGAGAGAGAGTGGTTGAGAGAGAGGGGGAAGAAGAAGGGAGAGACAGAGAGAGAGGTGGGGGGGGGAGGAGAAGGAGGGACAGAGTACTATAAGTCTATCTATCCGTTTATGTTTTTAACACAGTCACTCTTTATATTCATGATAATACAATACGCCACATCCCAACCCCAACCTACATCTCTATCATTCTCTATTAATGTGCATTTTCGTTATTCTCATTCTTAATAACATAATGTATAATGCATACCTGCTCCTAATCGAGACATTTTGAGACTAATTTAATCACTAATGTAATACATCATATCTGCTTTCGTTTAGAAGAGTACATTTTGTAGACAACGCAGGGATTAGAACCCATCATCCATCACTCGTAGGGAAATAAAGAGCTATGGAAAGAAGAATGCTCATTTTAACATTACTTGACAAAGTAAAGTACACTGACATACCTGAAAACGAAGGTAAAAGATATTATAGCAAAAATTAAAGAGATGAAATGTAGATGGGTAGGACACTTATATAGAACACAAGACAACAGATGGAACATGAAACTCACAGAGTGGCAACCAAGAAAAGGAAAGCGAAGAAGGGGTCGACAAAAGAGAAGGTGAGAGACGAAATATCATCATTCACAAACACAGCAACATGGAACAGAATGACAGCAAATAGAAGTGAATGGAAACTGATTGAGGAGGGCTTCATCTAACAATGGATGAACAAGGCCTGATGATGATGATGATGATGATGATGATGATGATGATGATGATGATGATGACGATGATGATGATGATGATGATGATGATGATGATGATGATGTAGGAAAGTATATCGTATGCATTATTTGACTACAGGAGAACGATCGTCATAACAGATTCATACAAACGTAATTTGAACCTTTAACAAAATAAACTGAAGGCAGAAAAAGGATTGTTGAACTTTTCGCTGTGAGGTCAAAATACATGTAATGAATTTGTTGGAAGCCTTTTACTTGATTTACCATGTTTATCGCGCGTTTGGCCTTGGCCTTGGTCATTTATCAACATGAATTATAAATGATTACTTCAAAGAGATTGTATTTGCATGGAAAATGTGAGAACGTAGTGTTTTATTGATGTGTTTCTAAAAAGAACAATTAATGTGTACAAACTTCACATGATGTGGGATTTTAAGAAAGATGATTGTTCCTGCCTTTTAGCTCTAACCTTCCCTTATCGTAATATTTTTTTGCATTTTTTTTTCAGGGAAGATTAATAGATGCACCTTATTTTAACTATCAATCCCATAATTGTTGTCCCCCACCCCCTTCTTCTTTCTCAATCCCTCTCGCTCTCGCTCGCTTTACACCCGTTTCTGCCTATCATGCCTATACCAATACCTCTCTTTCACTTGCATTGCACACACACACACACACACACACACACACACACACACACACACACACACACAGACATACATATACTCATAGAAATCTATGTCTCTCGGCTGCTTCATTCAAGCTCACCGTATATTCCCATGCTCTCACCAATGTAAAATATATAAACCATTCTGCAGTCCTGGCCTTCTCCATGGTTCAATTCTCTATTTCAATAACGTCCACCCTGCCCCAACCCCAACCCCAACCTCTTTACCCCGCTCCACATGCATGACATGAAAAGAGTGTACCTGGGCCATGTTGCATATAGGTTTTCAATTATTGTAATTTACCATCAATGGAAACTACCATGGCAACAGCCAATGAGCTCTCATTATTATACATGTTGCCATGACAGTTACCATTGATTAGATTAGTTAGTTACAATAATTGAAAACGTATGCAACATAGCCCTGGTGTTACGTCATTCAGTCATCTATTGGAGCTTGATTGATGTCATATGGGCAATTCCACAGGTTTGGTTAAAGGCATGTAACGTAAGTAACCAAAGCTTCTTTATTTCATATTCTGTTATAGTTTTGCAGAAATTAGGTAAATAATTATTTAGGAAGCAAACAGCCCACCTTTCCACGACATGCAATCATATCCTCAGCACAGAAACTTCTTTTTCAATCAAATAAAGAAGCTTTGGTTACTCACTTTACATGACTTTAACCAAACCTGTGGAATTGGCCATATCATGTTTTCAACCTCTCTCCCCTCGTTCAATCCATCATTGATGGTAGAAAAACTTTCATTGTTTTAACCCCTTCCATTTCTACATCCCGAAAGCCTCGAACCACACTTCCTCACATCAACGACGCACACACTGAAGTCTTTGTCGACCTGAAGTGCCTTATTCACAGCTACACACAAATCACATAGAGCAGCAGTTTATCTGGCACACACAGGGTTAAGCGTCTTGGAAGACTCCAAACTACTGACATTTTAAGAAACGTGTGACCCACGACATCTCACTTCAAACCAGCTTTATTTACATTTAAAACACACACACATTGTTATAATCACAACTTGACACGAGTGTGCTGTTTACAAACACTATTTGCAAAAGTACACACAGATTCGTATATCAACAACCTACAGGGTACTTTAAGTGCACAGGCCCTGAAATATTTCAATCTTTACTTCACATAAGTAAATTCGAGTATTCCAAAATAATATACACTAGATCTTCATCACGCTCATGGCAAAATACTTTTGTTCCAACCCATAAGCATGACCAGTAAGAAAATTCTTAAGGCAAAAGCCTCGTTTCTTCGTGTTGTTTGGCCATTTTCGACATAATAGTTCATGTATTAGGTATATGATTGCATCGTACAGTACGAGATATTACGCAAACGAGACTAAATGTGAAGAAACTGCACCTATTGACCAGTACTGCACAACCATGTTAGTTACCATGGTTTCCGTTGTTAGGCTAAACTCTAGTCCATAGTAATTGTCATGTGAAAAAAATAGGAGTAATTTGGACTAAAAAAAAAGAAGTTTACTTTGGTTGTCTTATCCAGGGAAAGTCAGTCATCAGTGAGTATTTTACAGAAGAGTAGTAACAGTCTTTTTACAGTATTTTACAGTATGTACATTACTAGCTGATAAATGCTGTCTTCATTCCGTCGATTCTCCGTTTGCAAAATTGATTAATATATTTTATAAGTGTCACACGAGTGCAGCAGCACCCGTCTGCTTGTGATGGTGATTTGTAATATCATTTTACTTTAGGGAGAAATTTGAGGATGATGACGATGATGACAATGATGATGACGATGGTATGTCTAGGCCCGTCTTTTAAGGAATTGCGATTGGTGTGCATTGATCGCAAGGCAAATCACATATCTCTAAAGTACAGAGTTGCGATTCATATTAATCGTATGTCAAGTTGCGACCAATCTCAATTATTTATAAGACAGGGTTCTTCCATTACTTTTGCATTATCATCAATCTCGTTACTTTCACGATTACTCTTGGAACCATCTTTATTCATCTTACAAACGAAAATAATACCCTCGCTGCCTTCTGCAGTTTATACGTCATTTTGTTTCGTGAGAGTTCCGCACTTGGCTGCCCTGTTTCCACTCGCCCAGGGTTGCAGGTCGAGTGCCGGGATCAGGTTGTAGTCCCTGCAGCTGGCCCTGGCATTACTGAAACCTGGTAGGGCACTCGTCTCGTCCGGGTAGGCCTTGGTGGCGCTATATTCAGCAAATGAACTCGTAGGTCTGAAAATAGGAAAAGGTGGAAACATATGTCTTACCTTAGTGGAAAAATCGAAGAAAAAAAAACGTGTGAATTATTTCATCAATAATACCCACAAATCCCATTGGAGTAGCTATTTGTGAAGCAAGCAAAGGATTAAGTCTTCCTATCCATATTTATTGCTGCTCTATTGGTATTGTGTGCATTTCTTGTGCCATAAATGGCACTTAAATAGTTATTAAAGCCGTGTTACAGGCTCGCAAACTTTTCTACATGTAAGACTCTAGGTTGACCCGGGGATGTACGTAACACGACACGTCGTAATCTAACTGCAAAAGGCTAGAAACCACAAACCGCTTAAAAGTATGTGCTTATAAGCTGCACATTTAGATTAGCCAGCTATAACATCAAGTCCATCATCATATCAACTTCCTTTTTTCAAGGGGATTTGAACAATGTTATCAAAATCCTGATATGTTTAAGTAACTTTAGGAACATACTCGTTTTCATCGGCTTTCTGAAAGACGAACGGCTGAATGGTATCGATATTATCTAGGGTATCGCAGATCACCCGGGCCAGCGTCGTCTGCTGGATGGCGCGCTGCTGACCTGGGAAGTAAAATAGATATAGGTCACGATCACGTCTATCAATGGCTCGTTAAAAGTATAGGGCGTTTAGTTGTGTAGGGTTGATGTTGAATAGTAACGACCTCATATCTTTGAGACATTCGTGCAGTTTAGTTTTTGCGTGTTACTGCCAGTTATGCGTGAAGATCTCTAAACCATTGCCTTATGTATTTCATGCAGGTTATCATTAAGGTATACGGACGATTCCTGCCGATTTTCACGACTTTTACAAATGGGATACCCTGTCTTTACGCTTCGGGAGCAGAAATCTTTTAGCTACTTTATCATCTTTATTATGTTAGTCTTTTCTCACAATGGTCCTTTGAAAAAAAAAGTAATACGAATTTCATATTGTGCTGCGTGTTTTACGATCAATTAATAGCAAATGTATGCTATCTGATATAGGACACGCTATCCGATGTGATCTAGGTGGAACAGTGCTCTCAGAACGATGAATAACCCGATTGGTCTTTTTTGACATGATTGCGTGTTCTCGTACCTGGCGTGAGGGCCTGTCTGCCTAGTGGGTTCTCGTACCAGAACCGATCACCATACTTGAGATCCCGGAAGTGCTTTCCCAGAATGCATCCTACCGTGGGCCCTACGAGGGCGCCCTTCAAAGGCTCTTCGACCACCATGCCGATGAAGGCATCGATGTCATCGACATGTCTGTAGGTTGGGAGGCAACAAAATGGCAGTGGAATTTTATACAAGTTTAATAATGCTGTTCATACTGAAGTAATGCTGAATTGTGTGCAACTTGTTCAGCTTTGACCGATGCTGGTAATTACTATTATATTCCACATACTAAGAATGTTGCTATATGATTGGTCAAGAGTGGATCACGTGATAAAGCATAGCTTTGCCCATCTGATCACCTGAGAAGAAAAGTTCTTTACACTCTAGGTGATAGTACTTTTTGGTTTCGCTGATCTCTGCACTACTCACTGTCCTAACGCGTGATCAATTATTTGAGTACGAGCGAAATAAAAAAGCGTTACACTCGACTATCTATTGACTAACAGTAGCTCCTACTAACGCATCCAAACGCGCGTCCAATACGCGTATTCCCCATGGCAGCGGCTCGGGGTTAGGTAGAGAAGTAAACATTACTTCTGTACGTCAAATTGTCATTTTTGGTATAGATAGTTGGTTTCAGATGTGGAATATAAAGCAAATAATCAACTTTTGGTTTCAGGCAATGAGACGAACTATCACTTCCTCGGCGGTCGGAATGTATACGCTCCCTTTCCTCAGCTGCGCTTTGGAAAGATAGCTACATCCAGGTCGCCTCGGAAGTGATAGTTCGTCCCATCACCTTCACCATCGTTGATTATTTGCTTACTATTGTAGTCAATAGACTGATACGAATTATCAGAATGCGTATATCAAAAACTCAATTGTCGTAATAAACAATAAAATATATTCTGTTACTTCTGAATACGTTTGTTAATATTCTTGGTGAACCAGGTAAAGGTATGGAATGTGATACTCAAACTTAAATTCACTAAAATGTTTGAGTCGTTATTAACAAAACCATGCAAAATTGTTCTTACATGTATGCTTTTTTGAGGACGTCGATGGTGTCGGCAGCCATCACATCGGCGAGGTCATCGAACGTCGAGACGTTTGGTAGGCCGCAGTACTCCCTCCAGGCCGTGTAGCCAACGATGCCATGGTCGCGACCGCGCTGGGTGTTGATCGCCACCAGATCCAGACCGAAGCTGCAGGGAAGTCAAGGAGAAACATGAGAAACTGGCTAAAGCGTACTGTATCCCTTTCATTACTATGTCTTGACAATCCTATTGGCTTCACCTACAAAATTATGGTAATAAAAGAAGCAAGATGTTTCGCTTGCGCATACTAAAAGGTGTGTGTCATCATAATAAGTGACTAACAAATTCTCTGCCATCACAGTTAAAAATAAACCCCCTATTGAGAAATTTAATACTTATTCGGCAAACTCCTATGTAAGTTTGATCTTTTTATGATAATACTCACCTGTACGATTAATACACAGGGTAGTTTATTATTCATGTGCAAGACAATATGCTGCTGGGATGTGTGTCATTCTGTCGGTTATGGTGTCGGCTATACCTACAAATGCCCTGAATGTCTAATACATGTATATATTTTGGCTCTTATTAGCTGTTTTCAATCATCTTTATGATTGGTTTCCCCAACTGCAGTTATAACAACGAATATCGAAGCTAGAGTAAAGTCGACCACTAAAAAAATCATCAACACCATGTTGTTTCACCTACCTCTTGGCCGGATTGGCGAACAAGAACCGCGTCACGTCCTCACTAAAGAACCGGTCGATCTTATCCAGAGGCTGCACCAACATTCCCCGAACGAGGCTGTCGACACCGCCATTTTGAACATCGTGGATGGCGCTGCCGTTGAAGAAGGCGTATCGCAGCGTCACTGGTTCGTACACCTCCCTGTAGGCCACATCGACTCGGGTGAGGTTGGTAGAGATCTGGCTATGTCCCATCCTGAATGCGACGTGCGTGAAGACGTTCGGCATTGTGGCGTCACGGTCGTCTTGGTAACCGCGGTAGGGATGGTCCTTCCCGACGCTCAGCTGATACCGATCCATGAGTGATTGGCCCATGGTGATGGGGAGGTACTCATTGTATGTGATGTGCTGCAGCACGGACGACACGATCTTGCGCGTCTCCAGGAATATCATGCCACTGCCCCAGGCGGTGTTCAGCGCGGCGAGCTGCCTGGCAATGTGGTTGTGGAACCGCATGAAGACGGTATGGAGCGCGGTTAAGCCCGGTTGGACGGCGGCGCGCTTGTCGCCGGCCCTACCGCATTTGAATTCGCCGTCGTTGGTGTCGCACTTGGCGTTGCCTTCGTCCTCGGGCAGGAGTGGCTGGAGCGATTCGTCGAACGGGTTCGGGCTGACACGGAGTAGACCTGTAGGAAGAATGTGGCAAAATGACACTTCATTTGTAGTGAAACAGTCTAAAACTGTCTTAGCTAAGTCAATCGCAGTTATGACTTAAGTCGATACTTGAGAATACCACCCGATTGACTAGCTTGAGTAAGCTAAACAAATCAGCCGGACTGGTGCTACATTAGTCCGTCCAGCTGGACTAATGTGATGTTAGTCCTTTCGGGTACCATCTGTACTAAGTTAAAGCTAGTCAATGACTAGTCGGGCGACTAGCCCACACTAGTCAGGTAATCTGGACCAACGTCAAGCTGGTCAGCGGACTAACTTTAAGCTAGTCGGGCATTTACAGTAAGGCTAGTCCAGCATGCTGGACTAGGTTAAGTTAGTAGTCTGTGTTAGTCCAGCAATACTTACTAACTTAAAGCTAGTCCTGCTGGGCACCATCGATCTGGACTAGCTTTAAGATAGTTGGACGCACCAGTTTAGGTTTTCAGTGTAGGGCTACCACTATCACAACTTATCTTAACTTAACAGACATGATATTGCAAGTCAAACTCTTGTGGAGCACATTATAAATGCAAAGAACATGACTAAAAACGCAGCAGATTATCATTCAACTCACCCCTCTCGCCCCGCAGGTTCTGCACCATCTCGGCCGACGACCCATAGAGCAGTGAGCCGTCAATAAAGGCCGTCAACTGGTTGAACTGCTCCCGGGGCGTGGCACGGCAGCCAGGGCCTGGTCGGGTCTTGGAGCGGGACAGCGGGATGCACCGGGTGTGGAAGTCGGGATCGTTCGGGGGCACGAAGATCGAGATACAGTTAGGGTGTTCCTGACACCCACACGTGTCTGGAAGAAATTATGAAAACAAAAGAAATCTCACAGGTTAAATCATTGGGAAATGTTTTCATCGCTAGTCACTATTATATGCATGCTAGCTTTATAGATTGTTTTGCCCCTTCAGGAAACTCTGGAACCATTAATAATTGAACGAAAATACAGCTTGTATTTTTGTTTTTCTTTTATGAACCCGAATTTCACCTGCTAGTAGCTTCATATTAAGACGAATTCAGTTGTCCCCAGCGCCCAAAACTCGGAGTGTACAGGTCACAGACCGGGGTCACAGACGCAAACACGAATCCTAGAACCATGCGATATCGCGCGTTGTAGAAATTGGGAATTGCAAGTCTGCAAAATCATATTTTCCCCACAATTACACGTTTTTCATTGACAATTTTTTTTTTTAATTAAATAAAACAACATGATGAACGTCATGAATGTAAATATTTACAACCGAAAGATAAGAACATATGTAAAAGCTCTACGGGTTTAATAACATTTGTCCATGGACATCAATACACTCTGCGAACTGTAGTGCCACGGCAGTATCGTTAAAGGTAGCCCGTCCCTTTTGCAGACCTAATTCTAAAAGTTCCCTGACTTTGTCATCATTTGAGAGAGAGAGAGTGGCTATATAACCTTTTCCCTGGAATCGACAAAGCGTAATATTCGCTTTTGAGGAAATAATCTTCGATAATTGATCGAGCTCTTTTCGTACGACGAAAATAGTTGTAATTTCACATTGTGTCAAAAATCTGAGTGAAAACTAGTTAGATTTTCATTTATTCTACGGGGGCTATAGTACCTCTGACCCGAAAATTTCACAGTTGGTATTCCAAAGATACGTGCTGCATATGGAAAAACTTTCATGAAGTCATGAAGTTTGCAGATGTTTGTAAAAGGGACGGGCCATCTTTAACTGTAGATACTAACCCTTGTTGATCGTTTACATTCAAAGTCCTATATGTGCATCGGTAGAATGTGTTCCCAAGCGGGTGTGGGAGGAGCGGGAGAGAGGCTGTTACCCACCTGCTTCCAAGATAAAATGGAATTCATAAAGTAGGAATTCCCAAAGATCCCTGGCGACATAAGGCTGAAAGCATAGCCAGCCTATTTATTACCTGCTTCGACTGGCGAGTGACCGATATCGTGATCGAGGAGCTGTCCGTAGTGCATGACCATCGATGTCGAGTAAGGAACGAGGATGGCCTTATTCTCCGTGACTGTATTCGTGACGAATCGGGTACTCGGAAGTGGTCGGCCGCCCGAAGTTTCTCGAATAGATCCGATACCTGCGTCGTAAGTAAATCATATCGAAGGTTTCGGCAAAGGGGTCTTTGAGGTGAGATCGTTTTGGAACCTATGGAATATGTATTGTCCGTCTGAAGGACGGTGAAATAGCGATATGATCCAGTTAATGCAATAGCAACTTTATGAGATTGATAGTTCGATACGACACTTTCTGCTCTCGTGGCGGTATGGCATTTAAAGAGTTACTAAATTAGAAAAATAAGTTCCCACCAATTTATGTAAAATTATCCACTTAAAACGAATTTCACATTCGTTTGCGCAATAAAGTCTCATTTTTACGAAAATTTGAAGAAAAAAAAACGCACGCCTCCAGTGACGTATTAGAAGTCAAAATTCCATAGATTGTACGGAAGTCAACAATAGACCATTTTCGTAATGTATTCACAACTTTCCACCTAACTGCGTAGTAACGCGTTATTGCATGCACCTGTGTCTCGTCATTCAGATTCAATGGATGGAATGCACTTTGAATCTATTAGTTGTTGCTACTCAGACAAACCTCGGACAAGCTTTGGGGTTCCGATTGGTAACGTATTGTTTGAATTGCGTGAATAAAACATTTTATTTACGCCGTTGGCATATATGGCATTTTTACTTCTCATACGTCACTGGAGGAGTGCGTTTTTTCAAATTTTCCTCAAAATTAGACTTTATTGCGGCAAACGAATGTGAAATTCGTTTTAGTGGGTAATTTTACATAGATTAGTGGGAACTTATTTTTCTAATTTAGTAACCCTTTAAAGGGAAGACAAAAAAAGCCTCCAAAAGGCGATGATCATGAGCAATCTTCTTGCCAATGGTTTTAAATTCATGTATTGTCCATGTTAGAAACTTGCTGAAAGTTACTTGCCCTCAAATGTTCCACATTTGGAGTAATTAGTGATTAAATCACAATCCTCAAAATGTCATGTCATGTTCATACGATACTATTGATACGAGTTAGAGAAATCTCCACAAACCCGTCTCATAAAGAGTTGCGAGTGATCGCGACTTGAGTTACGATATATATCAATCGTAACTCTGAACATGAAAGTTAGAGGATTGTACTTGTCATCGATTCAGATCAATTGAAACTCTTAATAAGATTCAGTCCTGGCCAACGACAGAATCAAATAACCACAGTTTCAATTCCTTATGGAAAATTCTTAAAAATATTTAATCAGAAATAAGAGATCAATATATTGTCACTACAATTTTTTTGTCCTTAAGCTTTTGGGAATGAAAGTTTATTCCCTAGAAAAGAGCGTTACCGTCTTCATATTGAGGTGGGAGGTATCTCTTGTGCGGCAGGCCTGCCTTGCCGTAGGTGGGGTGGGCTAGGTTGTTACAGGAGCCGTCGGCCGAGTGGTAGTGCATCAGGGCCGAGGTGCGGCAGGTGTCCAGGGTCTGGAAGTAGCCAAGCTCCTCGCAGAGGGCGCGCTGCTCCTCTCTAAACGAACCAATCATGATAAGCATCCGGGTTTATCACGTGCTTTTTTATTGTTTCAATTAGATTCCATTTTTCGTTGCCACTCCTGAACTATGGTATCTTATATGACGTTACTTTAATAGTGCACTAATATATGCTATATCATGTTACATGCATTTGTAACGTCATTGTAACATGAAAATGGAAAAATAGAACTTAATTCAATGTATGTAATTCATGGAACATAGATTCATTTTTAATTGCAATCAGTGACTTACGATATCTCTCCACCACTGGCCCCGTCTGAGCTCTCTCTGCGCTCCCGGGCCTTGCCCGTCCCGTAGCGATTGATCATGGTGCGCGCATCTCCTCCGGCTGCTAAGGGATGGATGGGGGTGAGGGGTAAGGGGGTAGGGGTAGAGTTTGAGGGGTGGGGAAGGAGAAGAAAGAGTAAGTGATAATATTTTTTATGTACCGAATATTAAACATTCATTCATTTAATATGTCATCCCGGCTTATTGCCGGAGAGTCGTATAACTTTTCGGCAACCACTGTAAATGGATACTCGTTAACTCATTAACATGAGCTCTCATCCAATAGACAATTTTCGCTATATGCACATTTTATGCAGGTATTTCAAACAATACGTAACAAATGGTAACAAAGTAGTAACAATTACAGATTCAGTGTGCGTTACATCTATTGAACCTTAATCACTGGCGTACTTGTATTTATTTTCTTCTTCTTCGCTTCTAGTTATGTTGATGGCGCTCTTTAATAAGCCGTTTCGTAATGTATTCACAACTTTTCCCCTCACCGCTTATTGACGGTTAGTACATTCACCCGTCATTGGTGATTCAGTGAATGAAAATACTGTGCATACATAACAAAAGTGTGCTATTTTACAGAATTGCATGCTCACAGTGGACATTGTGGGTTGTGGTTGCTTTATTTACTGAATAAGGGAGCCCGTATAGAATATCAATGCTAATCCCTATTACATTCGTGTCACACATATATCGATAGTCGGTACCTTTAGTAACATTTTTACATTTAAGAAATAAGTATTCTAGCTATAAAAAGTTGTAATTGATATTAGCACGTGAAAGGATATTGAGTTATGAATTACCCTTCTTAGCTCCTTGGTGGGCATGGCAACACGATGCGAGCATCACCAACGTTACCAACAACACTGCGCACTCCATATTGTGGAAGGAACTGAAAAAAGAAATGACAGAAATGATGAATCATGTCAATATTGTTGGCAATGTTCGGCCAGTATTTGGCAAGAGGTCGGCGAACGATCGTTTATTGATCGCCGATTGGTGTCAAATCTGTGCCCCCCCCCCCCCTCCCTCTTGTCAAGTCACAGCACCATGTCGTGTGTTTTATACGTGGACACCACGACACAACCTGGACGAGGCAGATGGGCCTGCAAACTGTTAGCATGATTGTAACAAGAGCATACCCAAGCAGCGGGTTCAATGTACATTTACGGGTTTACACAATAACCAACAAAAATTTATCTTATGTCTGTTCAAAGAAGACGAAGCAGAAAACGGGGAAGAGAAGAAGCATTCCGATGTGCGTGTTCTCTGATATGTAAGTTATCGTTATTCTAACACATTGTTTCTTTTTTATTTGGATCTTAATAACTGCAATTTTTTGAGGTAACTTCTTTCTCGTGAGAGCTCTGCCAAGTTTCAAACTTGTCAGCTCTTTTTTCATCTAGTCTATAATTGCGTACTGTCCTGTATTTTCGTAAGTACTGTATGTCGAGTCAGCCACACTCCATCAATCTTCTCATTCGACCTGTCCTCCTCTCGGCTAGGTTGTGCCCAGCGGTGGAGATATCAAAGAAATGAGAATCAGACGGAATGAACACTAAATCCGAACAATGCAAGAGTAGTTCCCTTGACCTGTGGTAGCTAGGTGTAGACTCGGGACCCTTGATCCATCTCACCAACATAATGGGGCGGGCATCTATTGCCCAACAGACAGTTTATTGTGACGTATGTGAGGCTAGTGGAGAGCAAGGAGAAATCTCCAGACATGCGAAAACACCTCTAAAATAAACTAATTCATCACGTCTCCCATTTTGTTGAACATCATTAACGCAATAGGAGTGATGGATCTATGTGGTGCAGATTCAGTATAGGCGATGTCAATTTTCATTAATGAGATGTTCCTATGAAGTAGTCGTGAATGAGACTGTATACAGTCCAATTCACGACTGATGTAATTTCTCTCAAGCCATTTCATGGTAATAACAAGGAGAATGATCTGTGAGCATTCGCCATAATCATTTAGTCTTTGTTGTTTTCACCAACAATCGAGCTGTATACAACAATCCAAAGTGTAACACTGAAAGGGTCTGTCTGGGCACATCTCATTCTTAGTGTTATGGCTAGCTCATGTCTACCAGCTACCATGCCTATATCACTACCAATATTTCAATTTGAGAAATAATTCACATTTCAAATATTGTTCATTTGACCAATTTGTGACCAAGCATTCGTAGTTTAATTCAACCTGACACTTGACCTTCAGCAGTAACGTAGGACGAACGCGTCCTCACCACATCAATGTCCATAATCTGGCTGCGTGTAGAGTTGAAATGTATGCACAGGAAACGTTTAACCATGTTAACAGGCGTGTGTACGAACACGCATACATAGATGTACATGGTTTATAATTCTCCCACCCACACCACACACCACCTCAATTTTCGGACAGGAAACTTTAATAGCCGTTTGTATACGAACGAGCATGTACAGGATTTTCGTAATTCCCCTACCCTTCCATTCCCCAACTCCAATCTCCGAGCATTCATCCAGGCGACATGAATCTGGTAACCAAGCCTACCATAACAACAATATGCATTATATTGTGAATGACAACCGCCCCCCCCCCCCCCAACTTACTACAGGTGTGTATGCGTTTCATGTAAAATTATTGTGCGGAAAGAAAGGAGGTATCACTTAATCATGTGCCAAAGTTAAATTGATAAATGTTCCTTCCTTTCATCTAATCTAGTCCTTTCTCATAGTCACTGACACAATCTCATAATACATTTCATTGTTGTGCAGCAAAAGGCAATTGTTGCGAGCTTCAGTCGTTTATCATGACTTGTCAGATCGAGAAAATTAGTAAGCATGCCGACAAACACAAGAGAGTTGTGCATGAGTTTCACATGAAATCCCGTCTCATATCTCTTCCTGCCACTTCTTTTCATAAATTCCGATGAGGGATGCCAGCAATTTCCAACATTTTCATCTTCTTTCTCTCTTTTCTATGCTTTTCTTCTCCTCCTCACGTTCCTCCTCTCCTTCTCCTTCTCCTTATCTTTCTCCTTCTTCTTCTCCTCCTCCCCCTTCTTCTTTTCCCCTGAACAATAATTTGTGCCACGGATTTTGCGTGGGGTAAGCCCTAATGTTAGGACTTTTATGTAAGTGTGTTTTTTTCTCATTGTCAATGAAACCATTACTATTTCATCATCGTGATCAATATGCAACCAAACCAATCGATTACAAGCGGTCATTGCTCCACAACTATTCACAATAGCAACTATGCCAACACGCATAAGTTTTTGTATTTTAGTTATGCTATTCACAAGAAAAATCCCCTCTCATTTCTCTTCCATCTTTTTCTTTTTGTCATAGAGGGTTGGCAGCAGCTTTTATACAGGTGCTTTTATCTTACTCCACACCCTTGAGTACTGCTACATAGATGACATCATCTCCGTAAAAGAAAATGTTGAACACGAATGACAAATCTATTCATTCATTAACGTTTTGTAGAGCACGTTCGTGAACTCTGTAAGTATTGATGCCCCCTCTCTCTTTATGTATCTCTCTATCTCTCTCCCTTTCTGTTTTAATCTTTTTTGTTATTTCTCTCTTTCTCTATCTCTCTCTCTCTTTCTATCTCTCTCCCTCTCTCCCTCCCTCCTTCATTCTCTCTCTACCACGCATATGCTATAATGATATGCAGTCATGAATCAAACTATTTAAATGAAGACAGAGGAACAATTCGAGGCTTCGTGGTAGGTTGCCAATTTGCCCTGAAGGTACAAGGATTATTATCGATTTTTCTAATTTGTATTAAACAAAAATATATCACGGGGAGGCTCTTATGAGTTGTTCGGTGAATGGAAAGGAAAATAATTTGATATCATCAATCATCTGTTCACCACCATTGTGCTAGCAACCTCTCGGTGCCACGTGTAATTCACTGAGTGAGTGCCTAAATATAAACATCTGAATGCATCGTAGTTGAACTCAGAAAACCCCTGTGAACATTCGCCTCATAATAAATACGTGCAGAAGAACCAATCACCTCTCTCTCTCTCTCTCTCTCTCTCTCTCTCTCTCTCTCTCTCTCCCTCTCTCTCCCTCTGTCATTTTGCATGTTTCACTGTGTATGTGTATGGGTCCCACTTCTGTATGTCTGTCTGTCTCTTTCTCTCTGTCTCTGTCTCTCTCTGTCTCTGTCTCTCTCTTCTCTGTCTCTCTCTCTCTCTCTCTCTCTCTCTCTCTCTCTCTTTCTCTCTTTTTTTCTCTCTTTCTGTGCGGCCACCACACCCGAACTCAATTCATCTACGAAGTTTGTAAAAAAAAAAAAAAAAAACGTATTTTGCATGTATTAAGAGTTGACATGGCAATTACACATAATTAATCAACAATTTAACGCCATAGTACAATCGACATCCATGTGTGACACGTAATTAGGCGAATTGCGAAATGTTATATTTTCGATCAATCTTGTGCAACTTTTATAAAGTACATACAAAAGAGAGTTGGGTAGTAATTTGTGAGCGCTCGCATTGGATTACAAGACGGCATTCAATGGATGGGCAGCTATACCACAAGGAGGGTGAACTCACATTCGTGCATCTCAACAAACGGTTTCATTGTGTGTCTTGTTCTTCTCCTCTTCCTCCTTTAATATCATTCTGATTGGCTTAAAAAAATCGAGGAGTTAGAAAAATCGCAAATTTAGGGGACATGGACAAAAGGACCATTCGGCTTTTGGTTCGGTTGCTAGGCAACTTTCACCTATAACTTCGAGATTTTTCTAACTTTCAGATTTTTTTAGCCCAATGAAAATGACACTATTGTTAATACTCAAACTTTGCGGTGCACCATATGAGAAAAGGAGGGATTGGTGATTGGATTTTTCTAGGAGAGTCCTAGGACTGTGGCAATCCTGAAAATGAACGGTTCGAATAGGTTGACTATTCGTCGTTGTCCTAAACAGTCTCTCTCAAAAGAATACCATCAGTCCGTTTCAGGACAGTCATTTTAGGACCTGCCTAGAAAGGACACCAACAGTCCTCCAACAGTCCTTTAATGGACTAATCCAACGACGACTATCACACCCCAGAAAGAATCCAATCACCAATCCCTTCCTTTCTCACTTGGTGCACCGCAAAGTTCAAGTATTATCTACACCACTATGGAAGCCAAAGATTACAAGCAATCTTCATTTTTGTTCTTCACACCTTCAACCTCATGCATGCTCTTCTTACTGATGCCTTCCTTCCTTCCCCGCATTCTCCATCATCTTCCCTAATTCTCCCTTCTCTCCGGACCCCTCTCCTGAGACAGCATACCAGTGAGGAAAACAATACACGGGGCTCGGGGCAACTTAGCCCCCACATTGCAAAGAAGAAGCCCCCGCAGTAAACAATAGAACCCTATCGAAAAGAAATCCTCATTCTTCGTTTCATGACGTCAAGCTTGAAAAGGAGTCCCCGTGAACAGCATTCCCGGCAATGCAAAACCATGTATATACTTGTACATTGTCATGGTGAAGGTATATAAACCCTATGTTTAAACCTCTCTGTGCCATCCTTTGATCGTAACATGTTATTAGAACACAGTGTAATGTCTAAGGCACTGAGAGAGTTGATATTCTAGGCTGTGGAGTGTATTATATTTCATTCATTCATTTCATTCATTTATTTATTTCCAAATCCAAATTCAACAAAGTAGAATAATAACAAAGTAAAAAGCAAATGTAACCCGAAACAAACATAACATTCAAGTACAAGAAATAAAAAAAACGAACTTAAGAGAGGTTAAGAGCATATACATAACATTGTATTTAAATGTGGAGGGACCACCAAGCGCCAGAGATGCTTATCAAGGGTGGTCCCCGTGAGTGTATGAAAATTAGGTTCGGAAAGAAAGGAAGGAAAGAAAGAAGGGAAAAGGGAGAGAGAAGGTGTAGGAACAATATTGAAGTATACATAACTTATATTTCCTTTCAAAATTTGATACAGTTGGACACAGTTTGAACTCATTTGGAATACCATTCCAACACGTAGATCCGATATGAATAATAGTTGTCCGTGAAAAATTGTACTTATAAAAATGTTAAACGTAAATCTCGCTGACCTCTCGCACTATACTAATGAATTGCACTGTTACATGTAACAATGTTATCAAAATCAATGGAAGAACACCTTTAAAATATGAATATATAAATATGGTAACTTGCAAATTAGTTATTTGATATACAGTTTTTATATTTCTAAAAAGAGGTAAAGTGTTTAATCCTCATGAACTGCAATCACAACTCAGTCTTGACACACAGACTAGGTATCATTTTTCTTTAACCCATTCTGTGCTAGGTAAACTGCTGCTCCATTGTATGTGTATGTACACTACAGCTCAAAGGAATTGGCATAGGGAAAGGGAAAGTTCAGCATCATGTTTCATTCTGAACTGGACAAAATATACCGCGGTTCAAAACTGCGGCTCCTTCCCTTGCCCTTTACCCGTGCCAATTCCTTTGAGCTGTAGTGTATATTGTGTGCCAAATTGCACCCATGGCACAGAAAGAATTAATTGATTAGCGGGCATGATGACTAACGCGTGACTCCAGCATTAGTAGGGGTTGTGGTGGTACAGAAAGATAAAGCTGCGGACCTCTGTTAATACTCTAAGCATCCTTACACCTCCCTGCTCTAGGCCTGTGTCCTAACAGCTCCCTGGCTGGCCTAACAAACACGGAACACGATTGAACCAGAAATTGAATCGGCATAACGGAGCACGTGGAACAGAGGAGTACAATAAGCGATACCTGCATGCTAAACCATCATGGCAATATACAGATCCTGGCGCTTTTATCCCGATGTAAAATATCCCCGTCTAAACAAACAAATAAGCAATCACGCTCGAGAAACAAGCCCTATTGTCAAGACTATTGCCTCTATTGTAACGAAATTCACCTTTAGGCAAGTGGGTTCGACATCAGAAAGATGGCCGAAGGAAAATATGCGATGAAAGGCAAGAATTGTGGAACGGGGCGATACAGATAACGCGGACTAAGAAGGTGCACCATTTCGAGGAAATATTGCGTCGCCATTCATGGGCAAGATGGATACAATTCTTCCGTTGGTGCAACGTGGTCATGCCTCCAATGTGCTGAAACACCATGGAACGTCTTGGGATCTTACGGGACGTTTGATACTTCGTGTCCTTATTTCAGCTCTGGACGTAATGATATTAATGGATCAGAATGATGGCTATCAAAACGTCTTGTCTTATAGGTAGTAGAAAGAAATGGTAAAATAAAATGAAGGAGGGAAAGATGGTAAATAAATTGCATGGTATTTGAGTAACTTACAAACTAATGTTAGATGTAGATAGGGTACAGGCTCCGAAGAGAGTTTGTTGTTTATACCCATATGAAAATACACAGTCGAACGTGCAAGCTCCTTTTTACATAACACCTATTGTGATTTTCTTCCATAAAAAATGTCTGTAACGACTATGCAACGAGTTTTACCTTGAACGTGTATTTCATAATGCATGTCGTCGACTGAAGCAGAAGATGTGTCGATCGTTTGAAGGTTTGATTAAATCATTTACGTCACGTATGCAAATGATATACATATCGTTCAAATAATACGTTAACTAGAGGTACCTGAACGCTTGACCGAGGTTTGTCCGAATATGGTAATGAATAGATTCATATTCAGAGTACATTCCACCCATCAAGACTACCTCAAGAATGCAGGTGAACGCGTTACTTCGCAGCTAAGGAGAAAGTTATGAAAGTTATGAAAACGGCGTATTGGGGGCCATTCTACTAGGTGTTAAAAAAAAATTGACACTTTATAAAAATGATAAGAAATAAGTTACAGCTCGAGTCAAGCTGAAACTGACACATCACAAAGTCAAGGGATGTCATTTTCTTTAGAAAACATGCAGGTTTGGTGACATTTAATCAATCACTTTTCTTGTAATAATCCTGTGCATCTTTAATGAGATTTTCACTTGGACAATTTTGGATTTAAGCATTTGTGTGTATCATATGATTAAGTCAAAACATAACAATGGCCAATGTGCATCACACATGTCAACATACCACTCTTTTCCGCAAGAAGCATCATGCATTATTAATGAAACTGTGATTGCAATTGCAAGTGAATTGTCAGGTGTGATACACAATGACCATTGTTGTGTTTTCAATAAATTATCTGATAAGTTTTAGGTTCAATTTTTCCTAAATATTCCAAGGATTATTTCAAGAATGATAATTGATTAAATATCACGAAACCTGCTTCTAATATTAATTTGACATCCTTGACTTCATGTGTCAATGTCAGTTTGATTCAAGTTGTAATTTATTTTCTATCATTGTTCAAACGTGTCAAAAGTTATTTGTAACACCTGGTATATTGTGAGTTTTTCAGCATGCTGCATCGCATATCTCACATTGTGCATTACATTATCATTACACCACTTGTCTCCCCATGGGGTTCAAAATGCTTAAGTATCCATGCAGATGTTTGCATATATATCTATTTTGCTTTAGCGTCCTCTTCTTCATAACAACTGACTGATTTTATAAAAAAAAAAAAAAAAAAAAAAACTATTGCAATGTTGTTGTAGCATTATGACATGTCTAGCCTTTGAATGAATTGCTATAGGTTCCGCTGCATGCACTGTGGCGATTTCCATTCAAATTAATGCACCATGGATATGCCCTTGTATTCATCTATCCGTCTATGTCCGTGCATGCGTCAAGCACAGATCCGACGGTTTTGTAATGTATTCACAACTTTTATCTCTAACTTCAAAGTATTAAATGCACCTGTATTTCTTTGTACTGTTTCAATAGATAGAACGCACTCTGAATCTTTTAGTAGTTGTTTTTCTGACAAAGCTCGGACAAGCTTTTGGGCTTCTGTTAGCATATTGTTTGAACGGCGTGCATAAAATGTGAATACAGAACGAATGGTCAATGCACATAAATCTTCTTGTAACTGCAAATGTGCTTTCGACTAACATACATTTATATATATACATTGCCTAAACGCCAGAATTATTTATCCGCTTGAAAACCAAAGAGTCTTAATTAGTTATTTCAAAATACCATCAAGATATTTTCATAAGTTAAAGCTTTATCTCAAAAAGAGTGTAACAAGAGTAAAATCCGAATACAAAGAGCAACGTGTAATTCAAGAGTAAATCCGATTGGTATTAGGCCTTTATGGTTAAAAATCGATATCATAAGTCCAGGTTTTATTTAACTACAGCGGATGTTTTGGGAGTAACGTAAACATAATTCTTAATGTCACCACGATCATTAAATACGTTGTATCATCTTACCATTGTGATTGAAATGGTAAAATCACTGTTTAAAGTGTCACGTAAGACACCAATACAAATGTATTGGCACATTCACATTAGGGTACCTTCTTTGATTGTGTTCAGTAACCATCGACATGGCTGACTGTCTTACCTCATCCTTGTGAGTGGGTTAACTCTTTCAGGGCCGCACGCAATTCAGCTGTATAAGATATCCGTGTATCACGGGTGCACTATAGCGACCGTGGCGCCGTAACAGTTAACCACCGCAGTGTATCGACGTCACTACGTGGTCCGAAAGGGCAGTCTCAGCAGGTCCTACCAGCAATAATACTGCAATAATTCAAGGAGCGTAGGATGAGGTATGATAACATCCGGAGATAGAACGTCCACCAGTTTACCTCCTACCATGAAAGTGACGGCAACAGAGCCGTGACGAGGGCAGATGGAGAGAGCAAAGGATTGTCGATCACGCGACGCACGCAATTATACCAATCAACCACAGCGGAGGGGTTCGGTGATTGGTAGATTGTTGAGAAAACTCAGAACAATTAACTCGCGCTATCAGCGCGGATTTTACGGACTGAACTATTAAAGGCAACTACGCCGCAAGTCGTATCAGGCTGAAGTCAGAGAGTACCGAAGTAGTGTCGTCATAATGAGGATGTTGCCAAGACAACTGGTTCTAAACAAAATCACTCCGGTTGAGGTTTACCGGTCTGATATTGTCTAGTGGGCTAGTGTCGGGCACTCCTAATTAGAGCCCTCGCTGTAATCACCGCTGCAAATCATTCTTCAGTTTATGTTTTTCTTCACAACTTATAACTTAGAAATTCTGGTTATCATCAAGCTTTGTGCATTTTCTTGGTAACGCATGTATGAGAAAAATATGTATGTTTATAAACGGTTCCTTTTTATTCAGTGATTATCAATTGAATTGTTATTTTCTTTTATTCATCATTATCTCATACCGTATACGTTATGTTATGAGCTGAGAGTCCTAAGGTGTAGGTCTAAACTATTGGAGGGCACGTGCCTGAGTTTCTAACGGGAAAAACAGCATTACTTCTTCAATGCGTCGGCGTTGTGCCAAGCTACTGTCGCTCGGATCCAAAGAACAGTATTGCCACAGAAAATAATCAATACAATGAGTGATCACATACCCGCAGGCTGCTTCACCTAAACGATAAAGAGCTTCGCGAGGAAAAGGGGAAGGTTTTCGTTCAATCAGGTTCGTACAACAAAAGGAATTGACCTGACCAACCTCCATATTTGGAACTATCAAATGTGAAAAGCAATAATTTACTCCATTTTTTTTAGCTTAGTTTTCAGCAGTGGCGCGCCGATATTTTCAAAAAAGGAAGTGAGGGGGATTCAAAATATAGACACTATGCTCCCCCGGCGTCTGTTCACGCACACACTCACACACACACACACACACACACACACACACACACACACACACACACACACACACACACACACACTTTGTGTTTTTGTCAGTCTTTCGTTTTCTTTCTTTTTCGAAATTAACAGTAAATATGATATAAGCCTATATTTATTACAATACTAATAATTGTCATCAAATAGTTATAAGAACAACGCAAAGAGCAATGGAAAGAAGAATGCTCAATTTAACATTACTTGACAAAGTGAAGCACACTAACATACGGCAGAAAACGAAGGTCAAAGATATTACAGTAAAAAATAAAGAGATGAAATGGAGATGGGCAGGACACTTATATAGAACACAGGGCAACAGATGGAACAAGAAACTCACAGAATGGCAACCAAGAACAGGACAGCGAAGAAGGGGTCGACAAAAGAGAAGGTGGAGAGATGAAATATCAACATACACAAACACAGCAACATGGAACAGAATGACAACAAAATTAAAAGTGAATGGAACTGATTGAGGGCTTCTTTCAATAATGGTTGAACAATGCCTAATGAGATGAGATTAGATAAAATGAGATGAGGTTATAAAAATAAAAATAAGGGAATCTGAAGTTTTGCTTTGTTTTGTCTTTTGTTGTTACAATTTTCAACTATTTGTTTACATGTTATGCACGGTCATTGTATGCACTTCCAGTCACCTTGAACTCTGGTCATGCTGGTCAAACCAGCAAGAGCTGATCATTGTTATTTCCAGAAACAAAAATAAACATAACTTTAATGTATTGGCACCAGCAGGAGGAATACTTCAATCTGGACTACTGAAACAATACAGCACGGTCATATGTCAAATCCCAAGCATGTTGATGCATATCAAGCCCTCCGTCAAAATATGACTGGATAAAACAGACATTCAGGAGGAGAAAACGTGTATGCACAAAGCGGATACATAAATGACAAGCACCAAGTAATTATTGCCAAACCTATGAAGCAACACATCTGAACATTGATTGAACTCAACGCAAACACAAATTTCGAACTGACAATACACTTTCTTATCATGAACAAGGACAAAATCCTTTCAAATAATGACCTTTCGCTCATGTAATAAACATTAATTTGCAATTGCATTTGGAAAGTGCAGACAGGAACAAAATTATTTCCTATAAACTTCTTGGAAGGGGGGGGGGTATACTCGGAAAATCCCTGTGAACATAAGCCTCGTAATAAATACGGACAGAAGAACCAATCACCTTCTCCTCATTTTGCTGTATGTGTGTGGATCCCATTTTTAGCCTGTCTCTGTCTGTCTGTCTGTCTGTCTGTCTGTCTGTCTGTCTCTCTCTCTCTCTCTCTCTCTCTCTCTCTCTCTCTCTCTCTCTCTCTCTCTATCTTTCTGTGAATTGTTATACGCAATACGATTAATCAGGGAAATGTCAGCTAAACAGATTTGTTTCCCACATTAAGAGTTAATTCTATACTTATGAAGGTGAAAATCTGAAATTAGTGTCCGTCGATTTGCTGTTTGTGAAAAATGTACATGTTGGTCGGCGGGGTGTACAGTCTGAGCGCATTAGCAACACTCAACGTTTCAAACGCGAGAGGGCAGCATTATAGGACGAAACATTGTCATGATTCACTATTCGGCGATAATATAGTGTAGTTTGTCAACTAATTTGTCGAAAGGCCTGGAGTTTTTAATTAAAGATACAATTAATAAATGATACCTTACGGTACAAGTTGTTAAGTAGACTAGAAAAAAAACATGATCATGAAATCTCGTTTACAATCCGAGATGTTATGGAAATTATTTTGACATTAATTTACAAAAAAGAAGCACTCTACAACTCAAATCAAATTGATATTTCAACATTATGAAGTCAAAACATGTTTTTTATTTGTTAAATTAAGATTCTTGTAATAGTTCTTTTGAACACATGTTTTAATAGCCAATATGTTTTAGGACTACAAGTCAGGACCAAAGTAATTTGTGTTTCTGGTATTTGATTCAGAGCACACAAATGCCTACTATGCATTACACATGTCAATCTACAAGGTGTCCTCTTCTAAAAGCGTAATGAATATCAATGACACTGTGGTGGCAGGTGCAATGTATCACCAGAGACATTAAGGACTGGGGGTGTGTGGGGTAGCTTCGAAACTATAGCCTTTATAGCATGTGATTATTGCCGATTTATTTTAAATTTGATAGGATCGAATATGTTTTTCAAGTTGAACAAACGTGGCTTGGGTATTATTGGACATATTATTGCACATTCATGGTGTTTAAAGCAGGCGTCAAGTAGCCTACCATTATGTCCTGTGAGAAATATGCAAAAGCAATTCATGTTTCAATGCATGAGAAGATAATTTTTTTTTTATATATTCTGGCTCAATTTAGTTTATGCAACTATCAGGCCAAACGCCCTAAATTCAGGTGCAAAGTTAACTGCATGCCGGGGCACCCAACCCTCCCCACACTAGGTCACCACTACCACCGCTACCGTGTGGTGATTTAAGTGTTGCAATGTATGGCCTCTCTTTGTTTTAAATAGTCCCTCACATAGAGCTAAATTCTGAGCCTTCCACAAACATCACATATGCACAACAGATAGCCTATAACATGGTTCAAATCAATTTAGCGCAGCAGAGCTAGAGGGAGGAATGAATATCTTGCTGCCGCCCTTCTATAAAAACAAAACATATTCAGCGGTATCAATTATAGCGTTCGTGGCTGATAATTGTCAGTGATTTGAGCGCCCTTTAAAGATCCGTTTAAGTGTAAAAGCTGCATTATTTTTTTTATTAGCACTATTTAAAAGGTAAACGATCGACATCGCTTTATGAATTGCACAGGTTGAGCACGTTCGATGATTCTTAATCTTCAAAACGCTGTATTTTTTTTTAATCCCTAGCGCTACTGCCAATTTGATGGTATATACCGATGAGGTAAACAGACTGTCATAAAATATGTTTTACAAGTTTTTCATACTTATTTTATTCTTATAAAGCATTAAAATGATAAGTTCTTAAGATATTGATAACTTATTTATGAAATATTTGCCATAAATATTCCAAACAAATGTAATCTTTATAACATCTATATCTCCGATTGGCAATAACTGTACGCGTGTGGTTTGTATTGGTTGACACTTTCGTGCATAACACATGTGCAAATAATAGGCCCTGGTAAACTCAGCACAACCTCACAACTTTTTCAACCGTGTCTAGCCCACTGATAATCTGTAGTTGTGTGAACATGTACAATGAGCAAGCGCATACCATAGCTGGGCGAATGAGATGTACGTTTTCTTCGTCGAGAGTCATTTAACAAACGTAAGATCAACGTTATAGCTGGGAGGTGGCTAAAAATTCCCTAATCAGAGAGCCCCTGTGATCACCATCATCATGACGATGAAATTCACCGCCAAGATGCTGATCCCGATTGTCTTGTTTTTCGTCCATGAAGTGACGAGGTGTGCCGGATTTGAAGTGATTTTCGCTGTGAACAGCGGCGGCCCAGCACACGTCGATATGTATGGGACCCACTACGAAGCCGACATGCTCACCGAAGGCATAGCGTCAGAGTACGGCAAGACGATGCCCATCGCCAGAGTTCCCCCGAGTGATGCCATCCTCTATCAGACCGAGCGATATCATCTCTCCACCTTCGGCTACGATATTCCCATCCCAGAAGATGGCGATTATGTTTTGGTCCTCAAGTTTTGTGAAGTTTGGTTCACCTCTTCTAGAATGAAGGTGAACTTTTGTTTTTTAATTGAACTTTGAAGAGATAAAATAATTGAAGAAAAATGAAAAATCAATCATCAATTAGATCTATTCATTCAATTGATGCAGATTGCACTATGAATTGATTACTGATTTGATCTTTGATTCAATTTCAATCAGACATGAAACGAAACGACACTAACGCAACCATACCTTCGTGACCTTCAGATTCTAGATCAAAGATTGGAACACTCTACCTATCCAAACCAAAAATATGCCAGTTTCTAAAAAAAAATCAATCCTCCTTGGACTTGTTAAAAGCAAACGAATTTGTGTTCACACCACACTGGCATCTAGCCAAATCTGGACATGATGCAGACCACAGCGATGTCCACCTAACTTTCTGGAGATTCTAAGGATTTGCAAACATATTCCAACCACTGGTACCTACCTGATGTAGTAATGACTAATGCTTGAATTTAAAGGGAATTGATCTAAAGCTGAAAGTGGAAATAATTACCTGTTGATGTCAGAGCAAAGAAGTGAAAAAATATTCTATTTCTGTCGTTGATTGAGGAGATTGAATATTGGACAGGCAGTCAAACCATCCTTTTGGATGTCGTGCCTCATGTGTGTGATTTTATGTTCTACCACGAAGTTCAAGGGCAAGGATGTTGAAACTCAAAAGAACCTTCACCATTTGATTGAAGTATTGTAACTTGGGTAAATTGTAGTCCCTTTCAACTTCCAAGCCACAATCAAAAGTGTTTCAAGGGTTGAATATATGATGGATTGCACTTTAGTTTGCCAAAAATAAATGTACTTCTGCATAGTAGCCTAGAGTCTCAAGACTTTGATTTTGATAATTTTTATCATCTGTGCTTAGTGACCGAAAGACGGCAAATACTACTAATTGTACGCTGGTCTGCAGGTAGGGACTAGGGACTTGGTCGTGGCACTTTCTCAAAACATCCATCTGAAAGTAAAGTCAAACCTAGGTGAAGACCTGTCAACATGAATCTTTTGGAGCAATTTGCACATATATTATTAGCACTTGAAAGCTTTATTTATGATATAAATTTGTATTTCTTGTGGGTGGGTGGATGATCTTGACTGTTGTTAAACAGGTTTTAGTTATACTGTAGGCCTATAGATTGGACTGCATGTATGCCTGTATAAAATCTCTGTTTTATCCCACATCTGAGTATTGTCCCAACTCGTACCTTTTGTCTTACTGATGAGAGCTTGAATTGATATAGTAGGCACCCATACAAATGCGGACAAACTCTGCAAGCGTGAAACAAATGTTATTTGTCTTTAGAATAAGCTAGCTTGAGATTGAACAGGTGGTCATTGACACCAAGATAGAAGTCTATCTTTTATCTTTTTGATTATCTCTTTTCAAACATATTCCCTGTGCTATGGTGAACCGTGTGATTATACATAAATAGGGATCTGTTTAAAGATATGGCCATAAAAAGAATGGAGCTTTTATTGGCATGTTTAAGGGGACTTAAGAAAATTTTGAGCTGTTTAATCTGAAATTCAATAGAGATAATTGATATTATCAGTGGATTTTTGAATGCTTTGTGTTGTGACCCTTGTATTCAGTGAAGACATTCAGCTTTCTGCAATAAAAAAATCTTACATCTTATTTGATATGGTCTGCAGGGAAAAAGATAATTCAACATTTTCGGGGGCTTCTTTTTGAGCACATTGGCTGATTTGGCTACAATTTTCCATTGTGTCTATGATTCTACAGGAATTGGGATGGGGGGGGGGGGGTTCTTTTAACATTTTCCAGGGCTCTTTTAAACATTTAGGGGGCAAAATTGCCCTGAGCCTCTTGTATTTTTTTCCCCTTATGGTTTGTGGGGATGGGACAAGAGAAAGTAAATTGTCAAAGATAAATTCCAGTTCAATCGCTTTGTCAAAGAAACTGTCAAATGTCAGAAGTTAAACAGGTATGTTTTCCAGCTAGCGACAAACAACTTTGACCTCTCAAATTGACTTACAGAACTTGTGATAAATAACCAAAAACTGGTATGAAGTTTCATGCTGTTTCTCTCTCTTTTACTCTCCCACATGTATACTTATGCTGAGCTAGAGATTTGTAGAGGACAGAACGCTTTGTAATGATTATGAGTCCCTTAATCCATACAACTGCTATCCCGCACCTCAAATATCTTAAAATGACACCACGTTTCTTTTTGTTTCTGATTCTCAGGTCTTCGACATTGTGCTAAATGAGCAGCACACAGTTGTCCCGGGATTGGACATCTATGACAAAGTGGGTCGCGGGATTGCGCATGACGAATATGTCCCCTTCACTGTCTCAAAGAACAAGCTCAAAGTTCTGGGAGAAGTCTCCACTTTTAGCGGTGATCTCAAGGTGGAATTCCAAAAGGTATAGTATTCTTTGTTTTTTTTCTTTTCTTTCATTTTTTTGTTTTCGTTTTTTAAAATCTTTTAGAGTTTAATGTTCAGCCTATTGCTTTTTTGATGACAACAGGGTTCCATCTGATTAAGAATTATGATTAATCTGAATTGATCACAAGTCCCATCCTTTATCTCTAAAGTACAGAGTTATTAATTCCCAGGCAACTACAATCAATCGTAACGCAAGATAAGACAGGGTTCAGGATTAAAAAGTAGCTCCTTTTCATATTGCTTTAATCTTTTCCCTTGATAACAAACATTCTGTCATCTGTATGAATAATACATGTAAGGCAAGGCTAATGTACATCATCTATATTCCTTAGTTGTAAGTAACAATCTCAAGTATAAGATACAGACTGCCCATCTCTGACAAAAGGAAGCGGGACGCAAACAAATATTACATTTCCTGTAAATAAGCATGCCTGTCATTTGCCTCATTGGCACTGATCCAACAACAAAACACATTGGATTAAATATCTCACACCAAGATAATTATTTCTTTTCCAGATTGTGCCTATGTCATGATGTGGGATACTCTCTGAAAACACCAAAAATTCAAATTTGAGTAACTTTTCGCTTGCGTCTTTTTGTCAAAGTAGGGCAATGTAGACTTGAAAGTGAGAATGCCTTCAAGAAGACCCTTTGAACTTTGAGTGGCCTTCCATAAAGTCAAAGACAGCGGGGAGACTCCTTCCTGTCAAGAAAAGTGCCAGGTGCAGAATGTGCAGTACATGTGTGTAGGTTATGTTTGCTCACCTCTAGTCTCGGGTTCAGACTGTGGGGTGCTGGGACACACTACATGTACCTGCATAACACATACAGTGTACATCATGCACTGTGATTACATTACAGCATAGTCTGGAAACAAGACAAAGTTGTCCTCTTTGGATTGTTTTCTGCATGGTATACATGTATGTGCAAACATTAAGTTTATGTTTGATTGCTCCCAGCCTACAGAGTATGTGTAGTTTCGAGGCTGTGGAGTGTCTGGACACACTACATATATGGACACATACACTGTGCAGTGTAGATCATGCTCTGTAATTAAGTGTGGAGACCAGACTAAACTGGTCTCGTTTGATTATTTCTTGCATAGTATGTGTGCAAACCTGTAGTTTCAGTTTGATTGTTCCAAGTCTAGAGTTTGTGGACACATGACATGCATGGATATAATATAGACCGAACTCTGCTATCACAATTTAGTCTAGAAACAAAGACTAAGCTGTCGCTCTAGTCCAAAAGGAAGTATTTACCTATTTAAGTGGCCAGCTGCTGACACTGCTGTTGCTAAATGTTGAATAAATCCATATCTACATAAGAATGGGGTATTTTATATTTGAAAAAAATGGTTTGTATAGTACTGTACAGTGTACTTCAAGGGAAGAGAAGTCTCTATGTGGGCTGGTCAGTGCGAACCTCCGTACACAACAGCACAAAGGAATTGGCATAGGGAAAGGGAAAGGGAAGAAAGGGAAGGAAACCACGGTATATTTTGTCCAGTTCCGCATGAAGCATGATGCTTTAGCCTAAAAAGTATCATGTTTCTTGCTGAACTGGACGAAATATACCACGGTTTAAAACTGTGGCTACTTCCCTTCCTTTGATTTCCCTTTCCCTATGCCAATGCCGGTGAGCTGTAATGTACATGGCATTGGAGAGAAAAATATCAGAGAATTTGATTCAGTAATTATACTAAATTCTGAGTCATCAATAGCTTACTATTCACACATGTGGCTTTATGCAGGGTACACATCCAGGGTGGCCATCAGAAAATCTTTTATGTGTGGCTCAAAGGAGCAAAATATCACTTTTTGTCAGATTTCTGCGCTTGATATGCGGTGCATAACTGTGGAACATGTGGCTCAAAGAAAGCAAAACGATAATGTCATCATGTAGTACATGAACCTCAACACATGTATAATGGAATTACAAACAGTGCAAGATTTGTTGCACTACAGTACATGATAGAATAGTGCTTATTATACAAATCATGTTTATATGGGGGATCATTTGTTATCTACGGGAGCCTTTTTCTGAATTTTGGAGGCTTGTTACACCACTTGTGTTTGGCACCATGATATCTCTCTACCCTCCAATTTTATACTGACCTCATTTATTTCTAGAGCTTGCTCCCTACCAGCGTAAAAGTAGCCTGATTGTATTGGGTTACTTGAAATGTGGGTCTTGATATTGCAAATTTGCCACGTCAGTTTTATCATCTTCAAATCAGCTGCATTTTATTACATGTATGTACATGAAAAGGAACAATATGCTCACTCACCATTTTAATGACTGGGAAGCTTAACTTCTGCAGGTAATGATTTTAAGTTTAATGATCTGACACGTTATCACTTATATGTTCACTGTATTACTCATCATTCACTACAGTAGCTTTTTCAGTCTACTTATGATATTCAAAAATAGTTTTCTGGAAAGAAAGAATATATTCTTTATGAATATGCTACAACTTGCATTTCACACTTGCAATGTACACTCCAGCTCAAAGGAATTGGCACAGGGAAGGAGCCGCAGTTTTAAACTGCGGTATATATTGTCCAGTTCAGCATGAAACATGATGCTTTTTAGGCTAAAGCATTTTGTTATTTTTCCCTCATGTTCAGAATTATTCATACCCCTGACAATACCTCAACAAAAATGTTCTTTCTTCATAGTATCCATTGTTTTCCTTTCCTGAGAATGTGTTAATCTTTGTCCTATAGTTATTTCAAGATGTTCCAATGGATTAAATACCTTTTTTGTTGACCAAGTGTTAAACTATTGTCAAACACATAGCATCTTTCCATAAGACTTTAAATAGAGGAAACGTGTTCTGGTCATTCTCAGTTTCTGATCATCATGGCCAAGAAGAAGGAGCTCAGTGAGGACCTACGGCAACGTCTTGTCACGCACAAGACGTTGCCGTAGGTCCTCACATTGAAGGAAAGGGTTATAAGGCCATTTCGAAGCAATATGGTGTCCCTGTGGCAACCGTGCAGAGCATTATCAACAAGCACAAGAAGTTCAATACTGTTAAAAACCTCTGTGGGCGTGGCAGGAAGAGAAAGGTGTCCCCCAAACTTGCCAGGAAAATCTGCCGAGAGGTCAACAACAACCCCCGGACCACAACCAAGGCCCTACTTCGAACGCTTGACCAGGCAGGGACGAATGTGTCACGGTCCACTATTGAGCGAGTCTTGTACAGAGGAGGTCTCCATGGACGTAGGCCTCGGAAGACCCCGCTGCTCAGGAAGAAGCATCTGGAGGCTCGCCTAGCCTTTGCTAAAGATCATCTAAAGCAAGATTCCAGCTTTTGGTCAACCATCCTGTGGTCTGATGAGACAAAGTTGGAGTTATTTGGCCATATGGATGTTGAATACGTCTGGAGGAAAAAAGGAGAAGCATACACTCCAAAGAACACTGTACCCACCGTCAAGCATGGTGGTGGAAACATAATGCTATGGGGATGCTTCTCTTCCAGTGGCACAGGCAACGTCGTCAAGGTCCAAGGAATCATGAGAAAGGAGGATTACATCACGATCCTTGATGAAAACGTGAAGGAATCCGCTGAGAAACTCCAGCTTGGCCCTAATTGGAAGTACCAGCAGGACAATGATCCAAAACATACCGCCAAGGTAGTGAAGAAATGGTTCAAGGACAATGATGTCAACGTCCTCGAATGGCCAAGTCAGAGTCCTGACCTGAATCCAATTGAGAACTTGTGGCGAGACTTGAAGACCAGAGTGTTGGCTAGGAAACCGACCAACCTGTCCCAGCTTGAGACTTTTGCCAAGGAAGAGTGGGCCAACATCCCCCAGAAGACATGCAGGAAGCTTGTGGACACGTACAAGAACTGTCTAGAAGCAGTCATAAGAAACAAAGGCTATGCTATTGACTATTAAAGAAAGACATTGGACTCAGTAAACCTAGGGTATGAATAATTTTGAACATGGCATTTTTTTAAAATCCATGAATAAAATACCCCTGAAATGACGAATTTCTTGAATTGTGTATTGTTGTTATTCTTTCACATGTTGGTCACATATAACTGATATACACACTTGACAAAATGCATTCATTTCATCACAAAAATAAAAAATCATAAAAATTAACAAGGGTATGAATAATTTTGAGGACAACTGTACATTTATTCCATGCAACTATACACTAGTCCTCCTGAATCTTGGAAATTTGGGTTTTTTCTCTTTCTCAAAATGTGTTATCGCAAAAGTACTAGTGTTTTGATGATGTATGCCACTGTGCTGTAGAAGCATAATTGGCAGGGTGAAATATTTACGGGACTCTTTTTCAAGCTTGAATGAAACGGATGTACTAAATGTCGTTTAGTAGAATTTTCAGGAGATAAAGTAATAAAAATGTGCACAGGTCAATATGTTTAATCATTTTATAGGACCCATAACTGATGCAATTACCATCATTTGTGTTTCATTGCATGAATATTTGTGATAACTACAACTTAAGAGTGTAGACAAGGTCACATTGGGAAGCTTCCCTGATTATCAGTGGAAAATTTCACGATGGTTCACAGAGCGATTAAGCCATCGAAATGCGAAAAAATAGCCTTTGACAGCATTAATCAGATTAGGTAAATTGCAATTTCTCCAGTCATAGGACAAACAGATTTTCTTATGAATGCTAAAAAGGATTATGACAGTACTTCACTATGTTTGAAGGTAGAAGAAGGCATACTAGTCTGTTTACCCTCTCCCTTTCTCTCTGTCTGTCTATCTCTCTCTCTCTATCTCTCTCTCTCTATCTCTCTCTCTCCCATTCTCTCTCTCTATCTCTCTATCTCTCTCTCCCATTCTCTCTGTCTCTTTTTCTCTGTCTCTATCTCTCTCTCTCTCTCTCTGTCTCTCCATCTCTCTGTCTCCCTCTGTCTCTCTCTCTCTCTCTCTCTCTCTCTCTCTATCGCTCCCCCTTCTATCCCTCTCTCTCTCTCTTTCTCTCTTTTTCAACATTTCTCTCCCTCTCTCCAGTGTGTATAACATGTTGTATGTAGGGTATATGATATGTTTATCAAATACCACTTTGACTGTGTTCTTATTGCAGGGTGAGCTTGACAACCCTAAAGTGAATGCAGTTGTGCTGTACAAGGGAACGCCAGACGGTAAGCAGAACCAATTCTCCCTGCCTCATATTCATAATGCATTGCATCATTAACACCCATAATGATTTTACAGAGGGAAACATTTCCAATTAAAATAGCACTGACATACTGTAGTCCTACATCGTACAACTCCCATGCATGTGAAACATGTCAAACCCTCGCTAGAACGGTTTGCAAGCAGACTTTAATGATAACTAGATATTATGACAATTCTTCATCCATTTCTCAAAGCAAAAAAGGAAATGACATCATACCAGCTCAAAAATAAAGGCAAGGGAGAGAGAAAATAAGCCACGGAAATTAACGTGGTAGCAGAATATGTTTGCACTGTATGCAATCTCTTTGCAATGTTAATAGTATAGGGTTTGTGCAACAACATGCATGTAATTTGTTTAGCTTATTTTCTCTGTACTTTTGTTTCATGCCTATACGCCTGTAAATATATGAATTCCTATTTTGTATTTTTTGTCCTCTCTTTTCCTGATGCAGAGGTCCCACGTTTAGCGCCCCACCCTGGTCTGGAGAACGAGGAGGAGGAGGAAGAGGAGGAGGGAAGCATGGACCGAGACGAGGGCTCCTCCCAACCCCTCAAGCACACCAAATATAAATCGGGACCCAAGGTCGTTGACCCCTATGCAGCTGACGAAACCAGCTTTCTATTCCCAGTACTTATAGCCATCGCAATATTCATCCCCACTCTCTTCTGTCTCTGTCGATTATAACGCAGATCGCCCAACCTTTTTTTATAGTTCATCAGGGATCTAGGCTACATTTGGTTGCGGTGATCACTCACTCGTAGATTTAGAATAAAAAATCGCAGGGTGCTCTTTCGAGACCGACTTATCCAAACGTGCGATTTTGCATGGAAAGTGTAGTATTGGATAGAAGTGTGGAAATCACTTTAAACACTCGCAGAGATGCGATGGCTTGGTGTAGCTGAGAGAGCCTTTGGGACAGATGTAGATACGTTCTGTGGGAGGGGTATTGATAAATGTTATGTCTTTTTCCTCTCTTCGTGAAGATATTTTCTGTTCTGTGTCCTGCAAATCATTCTACAAACTTCTTGGTGTATATTTCGGTTTCATGTCATTACGTTGTAATATTTTGCCACAAAGTGGCATAGTATGAGGTTCAGAGCTTTCATGTGATCATGTCAATTTGTTTATTTTGTTTCATGTAATGTCTACTTCTTTAATCAGTGAATTTCATGACATGTTTTGTTTGGTTGCTATGTCAGGCAGCTGTCATGTCTGCAACTGGATATAACATAATCGTTCTCCATACAAAACAGTAAAAAAAAAAAAAATGATGTGGGGGCTAGGGGTGATTTACCCCCCACAATGCAAAAAAAGCCCCCGCAAACAAGAGAGTCCCTGTGAAAAACTATTTTCATCATAGGGTGAAAGCATAGGGTGCTTGTGTCATAACATCAGGCTTAAATACGTAGTAGCCCTCACATGATCCCCCCCCCCCCCCATTTGCTGAATTTGTCGCAGGAAAACAACACCAACTTGGCCAGTAAATTTGTGTTAATGCAGAGAGATTGGAGATGCAGATTGGCAATATGTCAGTGAGGAGAATCGGACAAGTGATACAAATGTTATGATATGAAGTGGAAATCTTTATCACTATTCCTGAAAATTGTGTCTTGTTAATTTACCATAAGCGCTGATAGTGTATTGGACATTGTTTTGGCTATACTGCTCTATGAACTTACGGACAGTGTCAAGTGGGTATGATACAATTGTATATCTCAGTTTCTGTTTTGTAAGCTTTCAGGGCTACAAGCTGCACTGTATAACACGTGATATTTTTTACCACACTTAATCAAAGCTTCAGCAGTCTACTTGTCTGATTTGCCAGGATTTATAATGGGGACCACACTTCTTGGTTCTAGAGTTTGTTTGTTTTTCCTGAGATAGCTATAGTGTCTTCATTCCCTGACACAACAAAGGGGGAAAATGGATGTGTCTATTGCATGATGGTCCCACATGTCACCAGAAGATCAGAGGTTGGCCATTTTGTACAGCACTTGGTGTTCAGCAATCTGTAGAGTCCTCATAACACTGACTAGATTATAGCCCTGTTTTTAAAGTATGTGATGAGTAAAACCCGCCACTGAATTCTTGGACTCTAGCACTGTAACTATGTTTAAAGTATGTGAATTGGCAGGAGTTGGCACTAATGTTATGGGAAATTGTCATGTTTGATGCAATTTATGTTCCTGAAATATGTATGAATTCATATTGTTCTGTAGCTATGCTTCATATCTACCAAGCACATATCCATTATGGGTATGAAATACTCAAGAACTTCATTCGGAAATTGTCAGATACAGTCTAAGGTTTAACAATTCTCAATAAACCATCCTTATCAGAAATTGTTTTGTTTTTGGTTAAGTCTCTATGCAGTTCCTAACAGCATAATGATGTAAAGATTTTGATATATTGTTGCAAAGAACGTATCATGGGTGCAAATTGCATGATAGTGTTAATAACTTCACTAGAAAGCATACAAAGCTGCAGTTAATGACTTCAATCTTTCCCATTGTATCAAAACAATGTACATGTAGTTGGGGTTGTCCATGTACTTGGTAAATGGTGTATTTTCTACGTGTATTCATTTTGAGAATTTGAAGGGATTACATGTAAGAAAATGTGAGGAGATCATTTATTTGTACAAGTATAAATGTGTAGTCAGTGGTGAAAGTATTATGCAAGCAAATGTAATGAGTTGAGATATCATTTCAGGATTTTTTTCTACTATTGACAACACTTAATCAGAACATAGAATAATCAAATTTCCAGTTATAAAGCTGTTGGGAACATTTTGCAGTTTGCCTACAATGGCAGTCATTCTTAATCAGAGTGATAAATGACAGGAAATGTGACCTTGCAGGATTTTTTATTTTTGTTGTAATGTGAACGCACTGACACATCTTGAACCTTGTGACGTCCAGTTATATGTGTAAAAATCTTTGCTAGATTTATTTATGTATATTTTGGGATGTTGTAAGAGAGTTTTTAATTTTATTTTTGGTGATTGTTAATGTACTCCGTGGACGCGTGTGCGTATGGTTGTTGATGTTTATTCTTGTCACTTGTCCGTTAACGTTTCCTCATCATGTTTTGCTTCAAAGATGGTCGCAATTGCTCTTTCTGTATAGTCTCTTGTAAAAGAAAGTACATGTAGTGAGGATGATATGTTTTCCAAATTGCCATCTCGCAATGCAGGATTGTTCTCGCAACTTGTTTTGTCAATTTTATTGTACATTTACAATGTATAATGAATCTTTGTGAACATTCCTAATAAAAGTTTCACTTTCGTATAATTCTTTCAAAGTTTTTTGCTCTTCTTGTTTGGTAGAAATCTAATACACTGTACATCGCTATGAGTAAAGTAAAGAGAAGGAGAAAATACATAAAACCCATGAAAACAACCTTGAGATGCGAGAATGACATCATATTATGATTAATCACAAAAGAACCAGCTTTGTATGATTCATTTGATGTGTTCAATTTGGTGCATGGAAATCTGATAGTATAGAATGTAGTCAAGAAAATAAAGAACAGAACAAGAAACTAAATCATGTACTCCATGTAAAATTTAATCACATGATATGAGCAGATAACAAAATATTGAAAAACAATTCTTTGAATCTTTTTAAAACAAGTTTTATTTGTTGTAGGCCTCTTAAACTTTAACGTCAAACATTCAAACTAGAGATATGATTGGAAGAATGTTGTGGGAGTGAACATTAGTTCAGACTGCAGAGTACATGTACAATATTACACTTTATAGGCTTACATGTTCAATATGAGTGGTTTGAAGGAGAGAGTGAGATAAACATGTAGGTAAACAAGTAGTCGAGGATGTCTGAAAACATGTCTAGCTGAAGTATAGAATGTGTCTTTATGGCATTCTTATTTCAAAGCGATGTTACCAGTGAGCACAACAATCTGGTAAAAAATATCTGACCAAATTTCCATTAACCGCTGTACATTTACAGCATGTAACTATGATAAACTCTCGGGATACCTGGGGAATGTCGACAATTGAAAGAGATGAAAAACATATTTTCCCAAAATTATATTTGTGTATAATAGCTAAAAGAGCAGAGTAATCCTATTTAGGCCTATTTCATGATTTCAGTATACATATCTCTTCCGTTTCCATCTCAGTTAATGGTTCTTTGCACAACCTCAACCTCAGTGAGTGGAATATACAGTTCTTCATTTGAATCATTCCTTCGATCAAACCTTTACAAGTCTTTGAGATAGCAACATAGCAAGCTTGTACCAGAGAGCCACAGTAACTGGCTACGTGCAGCAGCAAAATCGCGCGCGCAATTTGATATTTCGTACCCTGCATGCATGCTGTACACGGCCGTACGTGTGTACGTAGCTAGATCGCTAACCAACATGCGCTGCATAAATATGCATGGGCCTGGGTACGGTGCAAGACGTGATTGAGATAGACTGACAGATCAGAAAGTGAGGGAAGAAGATGCGAGAGCGGAATATTATAACAGCGTAAAATGTCATTATCAACACAGCAGAGTCAGGAGGAAGATCAAAATGTATTGTCTCTCAGGACAGACAATGCCAGGAACGTGTCTGTGGTTCTAAAGGCTATTCATTTCAAAGATCGTGAGGTAAGTTTTCTAGCTAAACACAGTAATCGGTGGCTTGAGCGGACGAAACGCTTGTTGGTACGCCGGGGCGCCCCGGTCGCTGGCCGTCTGTAAACCCCTCCTTTGGCCCTAGCCAGTTGATAATCATGTTGATCTGAGGAGGCTGAATTTAATAGCTTGAAATCCCAGGCAATTGCCACCCCCTCTCCCCATTCTGCCTGGTAATTCTGCCTTCGCATAATTGTTTTCGGGGCTAAATCTAAAAAAATTTGATCCGAGTTAGAGAGAGGCTAACACTAAGTAAGGTTAATATAAGAAGGAATATATTTTATATTTCAAAGTTCCCATCATCAGTTACTTTATTTCCCTCTATGTTGTATCTAATTTGTCCTAAATATGAATGAATAAAACCAATGAAAATATTGAATTTATGCAATTTTTAGCTTGGATTTTGGTATTATGCATTACCAAACAGTCTAGGAAAATAAAGCCAAGGGCAAGGTCAAGGAGCTTTCAATTGTAGTAGCTAGTTAGGGGGACACTTAAAATGTGACCTTCAGCATATGACAGGCATAGCCCACCATTCCTAACTTTATGGTGTCAAACTGGCACCTCGGAAAAAAATTTGAAAGACTAGGAAAACTTTGTGTTCTTAATTGATATACAGTAAGTCAACTGTATTTTATTTGGCAAAAGAACTGCTCTGATTATTGTTTTGTATTCCTACATACGTCTGTTTGTTTGGGACAGATTGCCACATTCTGTGCGAGTGAGAATGGGCTGAAAGTGACGGTGGAGGATGCTAAATGCGTGCAGGCCAACGCTTTCATCCAGTCCAACATCTTCCAGGAGTACTACATGCAGGAGCCCACAGCCACCTTCAAGATCAACCTGACCGTCTTACTGGTGAGCTGGGATGATCTGGGCCCTGTTGTATAAAGAGTCAATCTGAATCGTTCGCAAGTCCAATCTCACATTTTTAATGTGCAGAGTTACAATTGATATCAATCCCAAATCAAGTTGCAATCAATTGCAATTCTTTATGGCCCAGGGGTGGTATTCGTAAAAGAACTAAAGTCAAGAAGGGTCTTAAGTAGCTATTATAGACAGTGTTCTGAATAGTGAATTAAGTCCAAAGTTGAGCCAATCACAGTTATGATTGTAGAGGACTTAAGTCAAAACCATCAATACCATCTCACCATATAGCATACATGTACTGGGTTGTAAATCCAAAGAAGCCTGGTGTTGTATACATGGGGTATCATACAATTTCAAGTTTTCAAGCAAGATCAATCTGTCCATCTTCTAATTGGACTGTAACAACAAATATCATGTAGGCATTTTTTTACAATAAATGCATTTAAGGGCGATTTAGAAGAAAATTATTTTTATGATAAAAAAATAATTGTCATGACAAGATGTATTTAATCAATAGCTGTAATGAAATAAATAAACTTAGGTTAGTAATTTGTGAGATGTTTGGACTTTATATAGATTTGACCCTACTTTTAACATGGGAACATCCTTGAATTTTGAAATGTGCAAATCGTGTTGGAATGACTAAGCATGTTATATTCTTTCTCCGTACAGGAATGTCTGAACATATTTGGAAGCAACGCAATGGGAGCAGGCACACCAGCCCTGAAGATGTCCTACGGAGGCTACGGCTCTCCGCTGTTGCTCATGTAAGTCATCATTTATGTTTGCTTCCCTAGCTCCATTGTCAATTTAAAGGAGGAAAATTCCCTTAAGATGTCATGACTATGGTTCTCCTCTGTTTCTTATGTATATCAGCATCTTTAGTTTTCATAGATCCATCCATCCTTGAAGATGTCCTATGGAGGCTACGGTTCTCCTCTACTGTTTTAATATAAGTCAATCCTGACCAATTTTTCCTTTTTTTGTAGCTCCATTATCAATTTAAATGGTAAAATGTCTTTAAAAATGTCTCTCCTCTTCTGCTCATGGAAGTCATCACTAATATTTGCTTTATCATAGCGCCATTTTCAACTCAAAGGGGGAAAACACCCTCATTCAATGATTCTTTATCAATTGGTATTTATTTCCATCACATTAAAATAAGTAACATATATGTACAATCTTAAATGGAAGAAAGTGGGGTTGTGACTTACTGCAGTATTAACCCTCTTAGTTCCAAGGCACAAAGAGCCCACTTATTTAAAACACAGTGAATGAGCCTGTGTTAATGAGAGGATTAAGGTGAATAATTGAGGGGATTTCTTTATACTATATTCTTGAAAAACAATGCACATGCTTGTTGACCCAGCTGATGTGTGATATACTTACCCCAGGCTTGAGGAGGGTGGGGTGGTGACTGACTGCAGCATCAAGACACTTGAGCCAGACGAGATGCTGGACTTTAACTTCTGCAGCGCCAATGTCATCAACAAGATCATCATGAAGGTGAGCATGAGAATCCAGTCTGAATTTGCACTGTGTCTTACTATTCACTCAAGGCTTGGAGCATACTGATAAAGATTGAATTTTATTGATGTGTGTGTGTGTGTGTGTGTGTGTAACATCCTGTCTACTTGATGCCCTCTCCCTATGAGGAAAAAATATACACCCTGGGGGTGTTTCACCAAGCTGTTCGTAAGTTACGAACGACTTTACAAACGACTGGTGATACCATCTTGTGCTAAATGCGATACCACACTTTGTTAATTGAGAATCTGATTTAGCACAAGAAGGGATCACCAGTCGCTCGTAAAGTCGTTCGCAACTTACGAACAGCTTGGTGAAACACCCCCCAGTAAATGTATTTGTAGAGGCTACTTTTTAAACCTGATGTCATGAAGTAAACACCATCAGAAACTGGCTAAACTGCCATCGGCATGTGTGTAATTGTTTTGCCTGCTCCCTCCTACTCACTTTTGTGTTGTGTCCAGCAACAAGAAATTAATGCTGTAAACTCTTTTGTTGGCTTACGACTTGTAAAACAAACTTCGAGTAACACGTCGTGGTTGTATTCTTTCTCGAGTATTGACCAGCTTATAATACAAGACAGTAACAAAGAGATTAAAACATATTTGGGCAATTCCACAGGTTTGGTTTAAGTCATGTTACATGAATAACCAAAGCTTCTTTATTTTATATTCTGTTATAGTTTTGCAGAAATTATGTCAATAATTATTTAGGAAGCAAACAGTCCACCTTTCCATGACACACAATGGTATCCTCAGCACAGAAATTTCTTTTTCAATCAAATAAAGAAGCTTTGGTTACTCACGTTACATGACTTTAACCAAACCTGTGAAATTGCCCATTTGTATCTTACTTTACACCAGGCAGAGGCTGTTTTGGCTTTGAAATAATTTGTGTGTTTGTGTTTGCAGAGTGATTGTCTGAAGGATGCTTTCCAGGAGCTGGACATGACGAGTGAGGTGATTGAGATCCTCCTATCACCAGACAAACCTTACTTCCGCCTCTCTACCTTCGGGCATGCTGGCAGTGCGTATGTGAGTACCCAAGGACTGATACAATGAACTTTGTTGATAAATTATGGCTTCTGCGTTACTCGTGAGATTAATAGGTCTTATAGGATATTGGTCTTGTTGTCACCTGTTAACTGTAATTGAAACTCGTATTGTAACTTTTTACTCTTGCCTTAGTCAAAGTACAAGTAGCTTGTTATTGCACTGTCCCCTTAGGCTTATTCTCTCAATTTCTATTCTCATTTTTCACTTCATCATTTAGGAAATACACATTTATCCCTCATAATGTGTGCATGTAAGAATATGTAAAATCATTTACGTACATAGGAGAATTCAGTATTTGTTTTTAAACTTTATTTTTTGTTCTTTTTTGGGGGGTGGGGGAGCTAGGATGAAGCCATAAGGATGTGATTCTGTTTTCTTATTAAATAATAATGTAACGTCTAAACTGTTTGTGTGCTTACATGAGAACAAGACTTTTTAATTTACTGCACATTCATATCATCGACTATATTCATGTTTCAGAGTATTGTATGAGGTGATCATTTCAAAGAGAGAACACATTATTGTTTTATACTTGCTTACACAGTCTGACTTCCCCAAGGACTCTGACATGGTGGAATCCTTCCAGTGCACACAGACACAGACAATCAGGTCAGTTGTGCTTGCATCTTGGCTTCTTTACTTCTCTATTTATGCCTCCGCCACGAAGTGGCCGGAGGCATTATGTTTTCGGGTTGTCCGTCCGTCCGTCCGTACGTACGTCCGTCCGTCTGTACATCCGTCCGTCCGTCCGTCCGTCCGTCCGTCCCGAATCCGTTTAGGCAATATCTTGAGAACCGTTCAGCAGATTTGCTTCAAACTTGGTACATGTATGTATTGCATAAAACTAACGAAGTGTGTAAAATTGGGGTCAAATCTGATTGAGGTCAAAGGTCAAAGGTCAATGAACTTTGTAGAAATTGCCCAAAAATGACCTTTTCCACAATAAATCCAAATCCAATGATGCAATTCTCATTAAACATGGTACAAAGATGGATCACTACTTGGGGATAGACTGGTGACACTTTTGGTAAAATTCCTGAAAGGTCAGAGGTCAAAGGTCAATGAAATTTGTGAAAATTTGCCAAAAATTGACCTTTTTCACAATAAATCCTAATCCAAGAATGCAATTCTCATTAAACATGGTACAAAGATAGATCACTATTTGGGGATAGACTGGTGACATTTTTGTTAAAATTCCTGAAAGTTCAGAGGTCAAAGTTCAATGAACTTTGCCAAAATTGGCTAAAAATTGCCCCAAACCCTTAGTTTTTCACAATAAATCCAAATCCAATAGTGCAATTCCAACCAAACATAGTGAAACGATGGATCACTACTTTTGGATAGACTGGTGACCTTGTTGGTGAAATTGCTGGAGAGTTCAAAGGTCAAAGGTCAATGAACTTTGCCAAAAAATAGCTAAAAATTGCCCTCAAAGTGATAATTTTCAGAAAATATGAAAATCCAATGAAGCAATACCAACCAAACATGGTGCAAAGATGGATGACTACTAGACTGATGACATTTTTGGTGAAATTTCTCAAAGGTCATGGATGAAAGGTCAATGAACTTTGCCAAAATTGGCTAAAAATTGCCCCCAAATAGATATTTTTCACATTGAATCCAATACTAATGATTCAATTTAAACCAAACATAGTACAGAGATGTATCACTTCATGGAGGTAGACTGGTGAAGTTTGGGTAAAATTCCTGAAAGGTCAATGAACTTCACCCAAAATTGGCTAATTTTAAACAAACTTGATACAAGGATGGATTTAGACAGACTGGTTAGATTGGAAGTCAAAGAAGTAAGAGGTCAAAAGTCAATGAACATTGCCAAACTTGGCTAAACTTGAAAAAACAGAATGTGATATTTTCATTTCACATATTAGCAATGGTACATTGCCCACCAAACATACACATTTTCTGAGAATAGCAAAGAGGCGGAGGCATATTTATCGACTGCGTGGCAGTCGAATTGCTCTAGTTTTTTAATAAAAACAAGAAAGAAATGTTACAGATAATGGTACAGAATACCATTTTGTTGTGTATTTTGTTCGATTTCAATGATTTTATCATTTTGTGATGATTCTTTACCTGTTTTCTGGAAAAAAAATCAAACTAGAATGGGAGCTGTGATCATGGTAGTCTATTGATAACTGATCATGAATGCTGCATCCTTACTTCTCCTGACTTGTAACTATTTTATGCAAAAATAATCCTCCTTTCATCAACACGTTTCTTTTTTTGCTATTAAACATTGTTTTCATGAAGTTATGTGTGAAAAGTAGCCCCTGCAAATCAAGTTTTAGTTTCATCTCTCATCTCTAGGTACAAGTTGTGCTGTTGAATCCAAACATTTAAAGTTAATCAAACGACTTTTGCTGTACATTTTATTTTTGTGATATTGATGCTAGATTAATAAGATTCCTATTTGCATGACTCATCGCTCATACATACATGAGTTGTGTTTGTAGAAGCCTCTTGGTATTAAAAGAACTTTGGCTGTTGCATTTTGTTACTATGATGTTGATATGCAGTGAATAAGATACCTCTTCTATAGCTCATAGGTGCAAGTTGTGCCTGTTGAACCCAACCATTTAATGTGCTTTAAAAGAAATTTGACTGTTGCATTTGCTTACTGTGATATTGATACCAAGTCAGTAAGATTCCTTTCTTCCCTGACCCGTAGGTATAAGTTGTGCCTGTTGAAGCCGTCCATCCGTGCCCTGATGCAGTCTAATAAGGTCTCGATCAGGACAGACAACCGTGGCTTCCTCTCTCTGCAGTACATGATCAGGAACGAGGACGGACAGATTTCCTTCGTCGAATACTATGTGAGGAGCCAGATTTGTCTATCTCTCTCTTGCTCACTCTTTCTTTCTATTTTTCCTCCTCTTTGTTGCTCTGTCTCTTCCCAATTCTTTCACGATTTTTTTCTTTCTGTACTATCTTTATCTTTTTTTGTCTTTCTAGTACCATCTTTTTTTTCTCTCTTTTGTTACATTTTTTCAGTTTTAAATTTCCACTCTTTTTTAATGTATTTATCACCTGTTTTCTATGCTTCTCTTCCTCTACCTCTCTTTCTCTCATTGTAAAACTGAGAATCCTGCAATAATTTTACTTCCTTTTACACAAGTTCTTCACATTCAATCGTTCGAAAAATATGATGCCCCCTTTCACTCTCACTCTCCTTCTCCGCATCTCATTTTTACTTTTTCTATCCCTCTCTCTCATAAATCGTCATAGATCGTCTACAATGACCTATCACCAAAAAACCTGTATAAAACCACTCTTGTATACTTCCTTCCATCTTTTCATAATTTTTTTTTCTCTCCTCTGCAGTGTGCGCCAGATGAAGAATACGATGAAGACGGATGACCACAGCCACAAATTAATTCATCCCAACAAATCACTTTGAGTTGTATAATATGTAAGAGGCTTTATTATATTAATAAGAATTTGTGCCATATGATTGCTTTAGTTGAATGTACAGAATAAATAGGCATTTCTAAACAAACCTCTGTAGTTTTACATCTTTTGTACACATTTCTACCTGACAGACAGATATGGCGAAATATAACTATTTCATGCAAGTTTGTTTACAGACAGTACTATTTAGATCTCTTACTATGCTATGCTTGTTCATATGACAAACATTTTAAGAATGACAGGACTCAGAACTATGTCTGTGAAGAATTTTAGGTCGCCATGACTGTGACTATGACATTGAATCTGCATGTTTTATTTTAACATCCAGGTGGATTGTTACTATCAGCTGCCAGTCATAGTCATGGCAATCTAAAACTCTTGATGCCCTGCAGCAAATTCACGTGCCTTGCTCCTCTGTTTAACCATTCTAGTAAACATCAATCAAATCCATTTCAAACATATTGATATATATATGAGAAACATTGTCGTTGAGGAAAGTTACTCGTACATTTGCGAATGAGTATTATAGAGACACGGCCCATGTACAACGATTTATATAAAAAAGAACTCAATTGGTAAAGTAGGTAAAGTTATTTGATTGTTGACCAAATGTTCAGATTATTTCTTGTACACCAACTGCATAACTTCTATGGCTGAAATGTCGAGTCTTGAGATTTAGGCTTTCATATTTAGTGATCAAAACTTGGCCAAAGTTTTTAAATACATGTACATGTAGTTTGTGAATATGAATTTGTTTTGTTGCTCACACCGCCCTGTGTGTTGGCATCTTGTACAGAGTATTGTATCGAATATGAAACAATAATAAAATATATGTCATTATATAACAAGTTATTTGTATAGATGTTTCATTCAAGGTTATTGAACATATACGAGGATGGTATTAACTGCCAACTCTACAACCACTAGGCCTAAATGGACCTTAATGGTATTTGGTCTGAATCCAGTCTACTGACTGTTTTATCAAATCTTGTCACTGTACATTATCGTGTCATCTTCCATTCAAAGTTCCATAACCATTTTGTTTACCCACTGAATACTGCACTCATTTTATCTAAAACCCATGGTCCGAGTTGTGTAATGCACCAAATTGTAGGTGAAATTGCAAAAAGTCTATTATTGATATAGTGTATGAATACTGATACATTATGTGTAATTAAAGATTCACAGTTGTCCCTCCCCCCCCCCCCAAAAAAAAAAATAAAAAAAATAGATAGGACTATGACAATATTTCATCACATCATGGTCCACTGATAGCAATCCAGTTGCCCTGTCATTTGGTCCTTTTCTATGAGTCTACTGTATACATGAGCACATTTTGTCACTTTAATGGACAGGTAAGAATATATGTTTAAAAAAAAACACATTTACATCACACCACACATGTACAAGAGCTTATTAATCTGATGCATATGTGTACACTACTTCATTCAAGATGACATCAACTGTTAACCACACACACATGTATACCTGCAAACTATGCATACATTTTCATTTTTAGAAAGCTCAGTTACTTTGCTTTAGTTCTTGTTTCATACCAATTCTCACAATTGTCCCTTCCATATTGGTTTAGATGAAAAGTTCCATTATTTCGAAGATGAGTAAATTACAATCTAGAAATAAGAATTAAGATTTGACATTTCATCCCAATTATGATTACAGCACAAAGCTATGTCAAAATAATTTATGATCAGGAATGTTGGCTAAATTTGGAAATATGGTATTATGGAGGTATTACACAACATATTACCACAAATTAAACAAATCACAAGTACAGATTCATAGAAAAGTTACATGAAAACACATTTATCATACGACCATCATACCTTCCCTAAAGTTCCCTGAACCCTTAACCCTTAAACCAAGCTATTTTGAAATCGCATAACCAACCCACCCCCCAAGACCTCGACCGTTGATCGCGCGATCGTGACCAAAATTGGCAGGTATGTCACCCATGACGTAATCTCCACAATTCAATTGTCAAGTGCACCAAAATTATTCAAATTTATTTTTAATTAATCCGTTATGCTAATTAATGCATAAAATCATAACTTGGTTGTAAATCTTTAAATAGAGCCCCAAAACTGCTAGATTTCAGTCCAGAAACTCTTCTTAGGATTAACATCAAATTAGGATTTAAAAAAAGGCAATATCATATTTTTTCTTATGTATCTTATTGTTTTTTCAATTTCTTACGTATTTCTTTGTTTTTTCAACTCTATGTTTATCATTGTTTTTTTCGATGGAAATGGTTGGCAGCACTATTTCAGTTATAAATAACATGAAATCTATTGTTTTTCATCAGTAAAAATAAAAATAGTGATATATTTATGAATTTTGGCTAGATGCAGAATTTGCATTGGATTTGTACATGAAATCATGTTTTTGAGCAATTTTTGATCTGACATGCGCGTACAAAATGTTACGTAACTTCGGAACCGCGTACCCCAACGTCGCAAATTTGGTAGCCCCAAAACACATACACTGCATGCTCTCATCCCCATTAGGCCTAACTAGAATTGTAGAGATCAAGCTAATTATAGGTTATACATGTAGTTTATACATGTAATTTGTGGTAGTTATAAGGGCAATAAAAACTAGATAATTTCAAAGCCACTGATATCCCATGATAAAAAGGAATACGATTGCATGACATACATAATTATGTACGTGAAATAGCCTATTTTTTTGTAGAAGACCTGCTACAAGATTGTCTTGAAAGGAGTTGCTTGCTTGTAAAAGTTGACAAATCAGAGCATATGAGGGAGAAGTCTATTTCAGTAGAAAGCGCTCCCTATGATATCTCTGATTGTAATGCTGAAGTAGCCAATATGACTAGGTCACCAAATTCTCTTAAATTATTATATTTAGACTTTTGCTCTGCACTTTCACTACATTGTTCATGTGATTTTTCTTTTCAAAGAAGTAACTTCCAGTTTTTACATACTCTACACAATCCCATTACTGCAACCTTGATAACAAACAAAATTGTTATCCTGCTGAAGAACACAGTGTCATCGGGTAGTCTTTGATTCACAACATAATGTCCCAAGTTTCTCATTACTCCATACAAGACCCAAGCTGCTAAGATGAAGAACATAGAGTACATAGTACTAGATTGATCAATTTCCTCTATCAAACATCACATCACATGTCCTAGTGTACCACTGCAATAGTGATAGAAAGGAATACATTTACCACTTGTGCAATATGCCAATTGCATGTCAATATACATGTAACTATCATTGTTTACAATAAAGACATTTGAATATAACAAGATATAACAAAAGCACATCTTCAACTTCCTTTCAATATGAATATGTTTGTAAGAGGCAGTACAGTATTATAGAGGGGCAACTTGCATGAAGTGTGAAACAAGTACAAAAGGTTCATTTTATTTTCTCTTATAGCCACATGATTGAATCTCAATGTGCCAGACCAGAAGTGCACATCCTTCTTCATACGCCTCATGAAACTTCAAAAGAAAAGTACATGTATTTTTACGTAGTACATCCCTTGAAATGTACCTGCATTCCTACAAGCAAGATCTTGAGGTAATGCACTCAAGCGCATCATACTTCATGGTTTTGCATCTACAAGCAAGCTGCAGGAGCTGGGTATACACAAAATATACTGCCCAGCCATTTTCACCCACGTTGCTCGTCTTTCAGCTCAGAACCATGCGTGTCCCTTGGCAAAGACATCTAGTCCACAATCCCACTCTGGACCCGGGAGGGCAGTGAAGATGAGAAGGCCCTGTTTGTGGGACGACCTCTGCACTGAACATACACATGGCAAGGAATGCTCCCAATGGAGTAAAGATGGTGCACATGATGCCAGCGATTCCAATAACAGATTAGATGATTAACATCGATCGTGAGAGCAGGATATCTGTCATAGGCAATCCCGTTATTTCAAGGTGAATCTCCCAACTTGAGAGTTGCAAGTCTACATCGAGTCCTCATCTTTTCCTCGGCTCTTTGACTTGTACCACATAGCGCTGAGCCACGTTAAGAGCGGGTGAGTAGCCATCGGCGTAGGAATTGTCCTCAAAGAGCACAGAGTAGTCATTGATTGGCTGCAACAATCAAAATAAATTGCCAAACAAAATGAGTTTTGTTTTTTATCAAAACAAGATTACAACATGCACACAACATGTACATGAAAAAAATACTAAATCCTTGCTCCCTAAAGAATATTTTATAACATTTCTCAGATACAGTATTTTCTGTATACATGTATTGCATATAATATAAATTAAAAGAAAATAGTTTGATAAGATTTGATAAACCTTGCTCTTAGATGTGGCTTAGCTTATGGACATTCTGCTATAAAAAAAAATAACATGAATTTAAAAGAAAGTATGACAAAGCCTTGCAAATGCTGACCCAATATAGACATAGTGCATGATCTAAAAAATGGGGACAGACTTTCGTTTAATTAACTGATTACTAACAATACATGTATCTTTCCCTTTTTTGTCCACAAAAAGGAGAAATTACCATAATCATAAAGGGAAGTCAATTGCCTTTCATTGTCATTCATTTTGTTGTCTGTTCTAATGAGCAACTGTGTATTATGGCACAAAAGCCAACATACAGCTCCTACAAGAGGCTGGAATAACTCTTTGCATGCCATACGTGCATTTTTCACAAGTAATACACACAAATTCCATAGAGCAGCATTTTATCTGACACACAAAGGGTCAGGACTAGTTGTTCTCTTACCCCTTCTGGCGGCTTCTCCACTAACGCTCGGTAGAAACAAGTTGTTTGCGGATACAGTGCCATCACAAGCTGAGTACGTGACAAGGAAGAGAAAGAAGGAATATTTGTTTGTTTGTTTGTTTCATAAGTTTCTCTGATAGAGAAAAATTAATCCTCTAGACCTATTAGCATTGTTTTCCAAAGTTTCCAGCCTTGCTTTTAGACTCCACCCCAGAGGGGCAGGTATTAGTGTTTACCTTAAAATCACATTAATTTTTTTTTTAAATAGCCACAACTTTTGAAATGCTTGTTTTATACATGTCACCTTCAAGAAGATTATACTCACTCATGTGTGATATTAGTGATGATATTAATGGAAAGCTGAATAGGTACTCTTTGAAAAATAATGCTCATCTAATTTGACAAAATACGTAATTTAGAAATTATTGTTTTTTGGATTTTTAAGATTTGTTTTTTTACGGAACACCCTGTACAATGTACACTCTCAGATTTGTTTATTACATTGTAGTTTACCATTCATATTGAATTTAGTACAACTCCATCAAAGTGGTTATCAGTTCTGCATCAGTGCTGTATGGGTAATCCAAGAAAGCTTTGTCTCTTACCGTTCCCTTCTTGAACAATGCCTCTGGGTTGGTCTCTGGGTTTGCCTTCATGAGAGGGAGAGGGACTATCCTCCGTCTTGACAGCAGATGCCTCCTGGACAATCCAACCAGAGCAAAGAAGAGTAAATTCCACACTCATAATAGACGTTACGTGCTGAAATAATATCAATACTTTGATGAAAATTCTGATCTTGGCATACTTTCTAGCCAAGGCACGGATTCTAATGACAAACAAACATAACCTATGTTACTTTATTCAATAATTATACCTACAAACATGCAGAGCAGAAATTACAAGGTATCTATTTCCCTTCTACTCAGAAAATTTAATATGTTACCATGTTACCACATCCATGCTAAAGGGGAACGGTCACATAATTGTGACTCCCTCCAAACTCCCAGAGCGATTGACCCCCCCCCCCCCCCCCCCCCCCCCCCCCCCCAGGCAGAATCAGGGTAATAAGAGCACTGTCCCTTTTTTCATTAACCCTCTCATGACCATTGGAATGAAGATGTGAACAAAGCCAATGGGGGTTTCAAAGCTTGGTAATGTACATGTTAAAGAGAAGAAGTTTAACATTCTACTGGTCATGCTAAACACTCCAGAAAGACACAACTATCAATGATTCCATGTAACTCATTACATTCCAAGCTACTCAAACATCAACTCACTCTTTCCCCTCCTCATCTATGTCATCCACTTCATATTTGTTGGTGCTTGGGTTGAATGAAATGACCTCGGCGAGAATCCAGTTCTCGTCCCCGTCGCTCCCACGCACCCTGGCTGCGACATAGTCCCCAGGCTTGGAGATGTAGCTAGACTCAGCTGACACAGCACCACACAGTGGAGGAGGCTTTCTGTGGGGCAGAAGTATGGGAGAAATATGCATTCATCATAATTAATATAACATGGAAAATAAAGCTATTCTGAATTTATAAAATGACTACAGATGGTAGCTACAAAGCTCATAGCACCAACCGTTTAGATACCTCCATTGGTCATTGTATGACATAATACACATATATGGATTGTAAGTGTTAAGTATTTTATTTTTTCTAGCAGTTAATGAATGGGAGTTCTGTATCAATACTTCTCCAAGCTTCAGCATGAGAGCATAAAAGTAAATGTTTTGAGCACAATGCATTTTTGCACTTTATTGACAGGGCAGGTGAAAATCCACAGATCTGGGCCTGTACTATGTGTGTTAGTATTTAGCTTTCTATTAACGCATCAAATAGCATCTCCTAGTAATGTCAGTAACCACTCTTTGTCATAAATATAAAAAATATCTCTCATATTACTCTATGCTTCAGCAAAGAAAAGTACAGTAAAGAACAATTATTATCTGAACACCTAATCTTCCTGAAGCCATATTCATGAAACCTCTCTAGCCTAGCTAGTAGCTAAAAATGCATGTAGCACAATGCACTGAAGATACTTGGTAGGGTTAGTAGCATTCTTTTCTTTCTCAACTAGGCAAGTGGACATAGAGAGCCCTGTAGTGCCCTGCTGAAGCATGATCTTACTCGGTGTCATTGCGTCCGATCCACAGGGGCAGGGTGACGGCAGTCTGTTGGAGCATGTTCATGAGGACACCTCTTCGCATGATCTTCCTTGGCCCATCCGAGTCAGTGAACATCCCAGCGCTGCGAGCCTGTAGCCTCTGCCTGTTACGCACTTCTTTGATATCAGTGATCTTTCCCAGGGATTTTCTGATCAGCCTGCACATAAGGAAAGGAGTTTTGAAAAATCACAGAAATCAATGATAGTTTTAAACATCGATTTATTCATTCATTCATTCATTCATTCATTCATTCATTCATTCATCCATTCATTCATTCATGCAATCATTCTTTCATTTATTTATACATTCATCCATTTCTTTATTGATTCATCTTCTTTCCTGTTAATCAACATTCATTCCTTTATCAATTCTTCTATCCATTTACAGGCGACTGATATATTGCAAGCCTCTACATGTATATTCCACTAAACATTTTCAATGTTTTTGGTTTGGGTTTTGATACATGTTCAAAGGGTTTACACTTACTCTGCCTCATTTTCTGCATCTGAGAGCGCAGCCTGGTACAGTCCTCTGAGTTTCGTCCGATAGTAAGGTGTGATTTTTTGCTCTTGCTGAATCCTCTCTTGAGCCTTGGCTATGCTGGTCAAGTTTGTCTCACTCTTTTCCTTGCCCTGCTGAAACAATCCAATATTTAAAATATTTAAAAAAATGTCTTTACCCCAATTTAACACAAACATTTTGTTCACTTGCTTACCTGTGATCTTAAAAAAAAATAGGTTACATAATGACTCACAAGTTCATGTACAATGTTTCTCATTTGTCATTTTGGATATAAAGAAATAAGGTCTTCAAAACAAATATTGCATTCTCCTCACTCACTACTTTTACATATATTTTTGGTTTCACAAGCCTTCTGGTAATATATCTTGCTCTGAAGTTGACACAATACTGTCCAGGAGCACAAAGAATCATTTCTATTACATGGCAGTCCATTCTTTGGTCAGAATTAACTTGAGGGGAACTTCATGATAGTTTTAACTGATAGTACAAAACACGATTTTGCCATTGTTGGTACCCAACCCCACTCTCACTCTCTTATAAATAAGCAGACTCTTAATGTACCTCTAGCAGCTGCACGTGTCTGCACCATTCACACACACAATCCTACAGAGCAGTATTTCTTGAGGGCAGATGGCCAGACACTCCAGCTCAAAGGAATTGGCATAGGGAAAGGGAAAGGGAAGAAAGGGTAGGAGTCGTGGTTTTAAACCGCGATATATTTTGTCCAGTTCAGCATGAAACATGATGCTTTTGATGCTAAAGCATGGTTATTCATGCTGAACTGGACAAATTATATTGTGGTTTAAAACTGAGGCTCCTTCCCTTTCTTTCCTTTCCCTTTCCCTATGCCAATTCCTTTGAGCTGCAGTGTACACACCTTGTGTGTCTCCTTGACCAGGCGGTAGAGCTCAGCTAACATCTCCTGAATGGAGGCTGCACTGGCTCCAGCACTGGGCTTGCTACCTTCTCCTCCTATTGCACCTCCTCCTCCTGCTCCTGCTCCTTCTCCCATGCCACCCTCCTCCTCCTCCTCCTCCCCAGCCCCGGCTGCCCCAGAGACCTGGGACTCTGCCTCCGCCGCACTACCCAAGACCCAGGACTCCGGCTGAGATGCGGGTCCAGGAGAGTCTGAGCTCTGGTCCCCAGGAGAAGCAGAGCTAGCTGGTGCTGGGACTGGAGTTGATGCTGGCGCTGGTGGTGGAGGAATAGCCTTCTCCTTACTCGGAGTGGCCCCAGACGATTTCCCTCTTCTCATCTTCATGATGACAACGTTACGGTTGTGACAGTCGTCAGGAATGAAATCTAAGCAAAATATGAATGATGGTAGAGTATGATTAAATTGAAATTGTATTTAAATGTGCTACATTTCAATGCAGGAATCTTAATTCCATCTTTACTAAACCCCCTACACATGTGCATTCTCTGAACTGCTGAATTGCAGCTTACTGCACTGCCACTGGCTGCTGTGCTGCACATATTCCTTTGGCAAGCCCTCTACATGTTGAAAGCTCACATATTTCACACTGTCACTGTCAGTTGTCACTAGACTGTGCACAACGACAAAGTATTTACATAATTTCGACAATTCTTCGTCTTAGTAGCAGTGTTGGGCAATCCCGTATAATAGGGGACCAGGGTATCCCACTAATTTTATGAATTTTAACCCGAAACCTAACCCTGACCCTAACCCTAACCCTAAACCTAATTCTAAACCTAACACTGACCCTAACCCTAACCCTAGACAAAATTTTCGCTGCTTAATTCGGCCAAAAAAGTGATTTCTATGTCACTTTCTGCCGACGACAATCGGTATTGCAGCGTTCCCATTTGCGTGCATTATACATGTGCGATACTGCCTGGTCCCCTATTGTACGGGATTGCCCAGTGTTGCTGGTCCTGTATCTCCATCTTCACTACACAGATATTTAGGCTTGGGACTACACGCATTATAGAGCGTACAAACTTAACACACCACACACAACTCACTCAAAGATCATGATTTCTTATAACTCATATGCCAACCTATTTCTAACACGTTTCATGTTATCTTCAAACTATAAAAATATGCAAATTACTCTCGTAATCGTTAAAAATTTAACAAAACTTACTTGCTTGTCAAATGAAACGAAGTGGCGCTCAGCCAGCTGAATATATCCACTAAATTCAACACAATACAATTAGGGCGTGAATGTTGTCAATTGTATATGAATGCTTTATACGATTGTGCAGAAGCTACGAAGTGATCGACCTACGTGCGTGCAGTCAGTCTCGATCTTATGCAATGTTTCATCTCACATCTAATGTAAAAGACTCTTTTTTCTCAAAATGAATCACGCTGTTCTTCTTTTGTATCGTATTTTTTTTCAAATAGATCAGCTGAAAACAAAAAGAGAAATTGGCGTCGATCTGCACAACATGATAAAATTGACAATGCAATGTAGCCTTATTTCGAAATAAGTAAGCGGATATTTTAGTTCATTTATCCAGAAAGGATTTCAAGTTGCATTTGCTTTCATACGCCGTACCACTAGTCATGCTAGTACCATCCGACTCGCTAACCATCGACTCACTCAGTGCAGTACACAGTGCATAACTCTTTTCTAATCTGGATATTGAACGCCCATAATCATCATGGAATCCCCCAACTTCATACCCTATATTATTTTTGGCTGCTTCTTCTGGCCTACTGCATTCCACCTGATATGGTTTATGCTCTCTTTCGTCGTATCAGACACTCGTGCCTGCGGTACAGCGATGAGGTAGGTCGGCAGGTCGGTCAGTGCCTGGATCTGGAAAACGAAGACATCACGATAGATAGTTTAATTGTGTACAACTACAAGTATATAGGGGTGAGAGAAAAGAAATGGTGAAGAGAATATCAAAGAGAAGGACATCGTAAGGTAAAGAATAGGAGAAGGAGGCAAAAGGAATGAAGTAAAGACCCTGGCCTACCCACTCTAGATAATGCCATGAAGATGATTTGTATTAAGTTTCGTTGATTTATGAAGCTTAGTATTGAACATGTTGAAGAAATCGTCAAACATTTTTTCATGGCAAAAACAAAAAATGGCACTTAGATGACGTGACGACTAACTGATCATGTTGAAATTACATCATTTTGTACAAGTCTATGAGTATGAGACAAAGATACTGTGAAATTTTCATTAACGCTGATTAAGATTGAATTAGCAGTTTTTGAGAAACACGACTTCAAAATGTAGATTCCCTCAGTACAGTGTTTTACTAGTATAATGCTTTAAACCGCAGATAACATTATTCCACAAAAGCTAGCGTGTTTATAAAAATTAAACATGCGATGGTGATACCACAATTTCAAGTTTTAACGAAGATTTTCGGCATGATCCCGACATCTAATTAAAAAATGGAGATGACGTTCCCGGAAGCTAGTAGTAGACTCGGCTACAACATACTAAAATTTCAGAGTGAAAGCTTCAAATATTAGAGAGATACAGCTCCTAGAAGCTTGTCATGCCATTTCATAAAAACCCCTTCCATTGACATAACACGTACATACGTCTGATTTTGACATTAATGCGTATAATGAAATTTACACCGTGAAGACGTCATCAAAACTAAAAATGAAGGCAACTTTTACCATAGAGCAAGGTCTCGGCTACAACATAGTGAAATTTGGGAGAAAATTGACCAAGGATTACTGAGATACACAAAAACAGGTAAAAAAGTTCATGATGTCATACATGACAATATGGCAATATGATGACATCAAAATATACTTAACGGTAAAATGACGCATGAAATCACATCTACATTTCATACTCTTTCCGAATATTAAAAAAAAATTAGGGGTCACCAGCCATTCTGAGGAGCTACATGTAGGGCCGATTGAAGGTGATCATGTTTTTTACTACGTTTGCACGCAAAAACGTATTGACGCACCCGCACAACCTTGTTCTTGAATGGAAATGACTCAAAATTGCAGGACGTGATCTATGTACTGTCAAAAACTTGAAACCAGTAAAAAAAAAATGGAATTTTGATGCTGCGTTCGCGTTATGCACGTAAAAACGCGCGCACGCACGAAAATTTTTGAAATGCTCGAAATGGCCTAGAACATATGCAAAAAAATTCTAGCTGATTTAGAGCATTTTTAAATTTTGGATGCTTGTAAATGCATTAACGTACGCGTACGCGCGCATTTTTTCGTTTGGAAATCGATTGTCTACTTGTTAAATTTATTCATGTCAAATTTCATTTTGATCCAGCTATCCGTTCTAGAGTAGGATGAAGTAATAGTTTTTCATTACTTTGCTCGTTGATGACGTCACGATCATGTGATGACCTTAAAATGACTTTTGCAAAAAGATTACATTGATACCAAGATGTGCTGAAAGTTTCAATAAAAATGATGGAGGCAATTTTGAGTTATGCGTGGCACAAAAGAGTAGGGGTGGAAGAATAAAAATAAAGAAGATAATAAAGAAAATTCTAACAAAATTAAGCGGTGATCTGTCGTTGGCGATACATTACCTAAATATACTGACACTTACCAGTCATTATTTTTGTGGTCTGTGTGGGAGTGTGGTCTCTGTGTGTGTGAATAGTACTGACTGCTGTTGTCGACTGAGCTGAGCTGAGTTGACTCATGTACCCAGGATAGGAGTCTGTGAACAATTGTTAAAAGCTTAAATTTTACATTGTAACTTAGAGTAAAGAAAAAGCGAATTATTATAAATAATATATACCTGCCCCAGGCATTAACGTTCAGTTACATCATGTATAATGCGGGTGCCTCAAACCAGCCCCCTTGTTTTCTTTAGAATATTTTAATACCAAGATGAATAGGTAAAGTACTGAAATTTCACTTACAAATCAGCAAAATTATGCTCTTTAAAAAATCATTTTTGATTGAAGATTAATGATAAACTTTCAGAGAAATTGCCCTTCGCATATCGCTCAGTAAAAAATCGCACATTCACATAAATGAACCTTGAAACCGGCCCCTTACAATCATCTCCGTCAATCTGATGAGTACAGTGCCAATATTTCACCAGTACCGGTATTGCGTCTCGATCATGCTCGTTCCAGTGTAGTGAAAAATTGATGGGAAAGTTTTGATGAACGATGTAAAAATCACGGAAGTACGAACGCAAGTTGTAAAACAGATATTTCAAACGTTCTGTCAAATTTTTCTTCCGAAAATTATTTTTTTTGTTTACTAGCGTAAATACACAATAAATCGCGCATCCAACCTTCGATAACGCACACTGAGCAGAAATATGCTGGGGGTGGGGGGGGTGGGGGGGCGGTTTGTGGACCACTCACTGTACACTGTACAAACAATCAGTCTATGTTTCCACTCTGTGAAGTAAATTAACGCACATTTCAGAGCAGCAAAGATATGATAGCATTGGCATTGCCATTGAAGATTGAACTTTTTTTTAGAAATCTATTTTAAAGAATAATTCTGAATAGTGATATTTCCCCAAAATATTAAAAATATATAATTTTATTAGACCATTCATTTCGATAAAAATTCTTGAGTCTTGATTCTTGAAGAAGTTGAAGTTAAAGTTTCTGCCATTGAAGGCAAATTAAAAACAGAAATTCATGAAAATATGCACAGATCTACAGTATATATATCCAGATAGTTATGGAGCTCAATGAACCTCATTTCCAGCAGCATTCATTAAAGATGTATATTCTTCAAACTGTTATGACACTGCGCATGGTTGTTGAGTTGATGCACCCATACATGTAATGATGCATGATGCAACCATCATTAATAAAAATCTGTATGCAGCTAACATATTGCAGTTAAAGTGAACAATGTAGCAGATTTTGTAAGTGTTGGATGGTATTTTTGTAATCATATTGTAACATATTTTATTATATAAATATTCAGAAAAGCTACTCAAAATATTGTGAGCCATCAATGAAAACAGCATTGTTTAATCTCAACAAACTTACAGCCCTTTCTAACACTAGTAGGCCATTAAATCTGCTGGTTATATGGTCTTTTTGTTTTTTCATTCTTCAGAATTTTTACCGTCACCATCCCACTAATTTTAAGCTCAGAGTACTTGAAAACGTTACTGCAGTGAAGGAATATATGGCAGGATGGGCACACATAGGTATGCATGATTCCCATAAAAGACAGTGTGGTAACAACAGTAAAACTAATAGGGAATTTCTCAAAACCAATCAAACCATCTTATAATGTGGTGCAATCATTGTGTGGGATTGATAATGTATGCAGTGATTTCACAGATCACAGCAGCTGGTTTGGAGCTTCCTCCAAACTGGTTAATTTTTAACACGTGTTAAAAGTGACCAATATGCAGTGTGCTATAAATGTGTGCACTTGTGCACAGTTTGGGCCTCTGTCCATACATCCTTTGAACTTTGGACCTCTCAGTACACACACAACCTTTCATATGTGCGTTTAATCAGGGATTACATGAGTACCATTATGCATATGCATTTTATTGCTGAGAGCAGCTGCCAGTCATGAATATGGAGTGGCAGCACTGCACATTGTCTCAAAGGGATGAATCCATATTTTAAACGACCTTGGTAGGATTTAACATAAATGTACATGCTACATGTACAGTATGTACCTCTTTTGTTTTAGATGTGCTCTAATGCCTCTTCCTCCCCTTATCCTTTTCCACCAAATCCCTCCACCCCCAATTTCTTTTCCTTGTCTCTTTTTCTTAATCCCCCACCCCTCTCCTTCTCTCCCTCCTCTCTTCCTCCCTCCCCATATCTTCATCTTTTTAACAATTTATCCATCTACATACCCCTCACCCATCATGAAACATGATGCATTAGCCTAAAAAGCATCATGTTTCATGCTGAACTGGACAAAATTTACCGCGGTTTAAAACTGCGGCTCCTTCCCTTTCTTCCCCTTCCCTTTCCCTATGCCAATTCCTTTGAGCTGTAGTGTATGTTACCATTGTACATTGAATTCAGTTCGGCCTTCGGGCTGTGATGTTTAATCTTGAATGAAACTTTTCAATTCAAATTCAATTGAATTTTTCCTCTTTCCTTTACCTCACTGCATTTCCTTTTGTCTCTTTTCTCTGTCATTTTAGTTATTAACTTAAGTATATTGACTGGGAGTTCTGTGTTTTATTTGATATTCATTTTTTTAGGTTCCATGAAATTGAAAGACATGTATCCATATTTTGTTTATCATTTTTTAAAGAAATTTTAGGCATACACGCAGTAGTAGTGAGGATAGTGTGCTTCATCCTGTACATAAATGAGAAACAAGTCTGAAAAAAAAATGTTGGTACCAGATGGATTTGAACCTGCAATCTACTTCCTACCGGGCAGCAACTCAACCACGCAAGCTATTTCTAGTTGACAGATCAAGACAATATAACATTGAAACAGATACCACAGTCTCATTCAATCTGACTCATTAATATTCAAGAGTAGTCCGTTGTAGGGACCATTTTAGTGAAAGGGCTTTCCGAGGTAATTTCAATTTTGAAAATGAATATTAGGCATACACTGGTAGTAAGGATAGTGTGCTCCATCCTGTACATTAATGAAAAACGAGTAAAAAAAAATATAATAGATGTCTCCATATGTTAACTTTTCTTGATGCGTATACCACAAAATCACTCTCCTTCTGGACACTCTGCCCCCTGCCTTATTCATCTTTTTATCTATTTGCCCATCTTTCTCTCTCCCTTTACCCACCCCCACCTTGTTTCTCATTGTGATATCATAAAAGGTATAAATGAGCTAAACGATATTATATCCCACATACTAAGAATGCCGCTATATGATTGGTCAAGAGTTGATCACGTGATAAAGGATATTTTTGCCCATCTGATCACCTGAGAAGAAAAGTGCATTACACTCTAGGTGATAGTACTTTTTGGTTTCGCTAATCCCTTCACTCCTCACAGTCCTAACACGTGATCAATATTTTGAGTACGCGCGAAATAAAAGTGCGTTTCACTTGGACTATCAACTGACAGTAGCTCCACCTGACACGCAATAACGCGCGTCTTAACGCGTGTTCCCCATGGCAGCGGCTCGGGGTTAGGTAGAGAAGTAAACATTACTTTTGTATGTCAAATTGTCATTTTTGGTATAGATACTTGGTTTCAGATGTGGAATATAAAGCAAATAATCAACTTTTGGTTTCAGGTAATGGGACGAACCTATCACTTCCTCGGCGATCTGAATGTATACGCTATCTTTCCTCAGCTGCGCTTCGGCAAGATAGCTCCATCCAGATCGCCTCGGAAGTGATAGTTCGTCCCATCACCCTCACCAACGTTGGTTATTTGCTTACTAACAACCTTTTGTATGGAAAAATATTCTTCCTATGTCAGAACTATCCCAGCTATGTAAAGAAAGACAGGGTGAAGTGACATTGTATACAAATATGTGATGGTATGTTGAGCAATTATGGAGTCATTACAGTAGATAGATCTGCACTTGAGTTGACATATCTTTGTTTATCATTAATTACTTCTTTCTTCCTTTGATGATGTCCAAACAAAAATTGTGATGAGAGGATTTTTATAGGGGGCGGGGCTGCCTTGTATTTTGAGATAATATATACATCTAGTTTGTACAGCTAGTGATTCTGTGATAAACCGAGTCCTAATAATCACTTTTCCTGTTAGTCTGTTATATGATATGTACATCTTCTTTGTACAGCTAGTGATTTTGTAATAAACATGTACATAAAATGTGCATCAAGTGTGCATTTAATGTTCAATGGTTCTTCAGAACACATTTGAAGAGATGATGACATTATTTGAGTTGATTTTATAATAATTCTTCCATAACTTGCATGATTGCCAATTTCATTTTGTGTATGGTTCCCATTGTAGTTGTACGTTCCCATTGTAGTTGTAAAGATGTGTTTACTATATGGTTCCCATTGTAGTTGTAAAGATGTGCTTACAATATTTTGGTAAAACCATGTTGTTCCCTATTCTTTGCAGGCTGGTTTCAATTTTCCATGCTATCTTGGCAGCGATTGTTGGAACCATTTCAGTGATGAACACTCACAAGGACATGATCTATGATGAGTAAGTAATCTCATTTCAGTCTCCTTTCATCACACAAACAAAAGCAAACAAGATTGTTTGTTGTACTTGTAAATGATTTATTTAATACATGTTTTACACTTGGGAGAGTGCGGTCACCGACACCTCAACAACAAATAGCACAAGAAGGGGTCACCGGTCGTTTGTAGCTTACGAACAGCTTGGTGAAACACCCCCCAGTGATTCTGGCAAAACCTGTAAAAGACGATACATGTAGGTCCCCTTGTTTGATTTCACAATCATGCGAAGGAGAGATCTCGAAATGATTCTCGAGTTGTTCAAATGGGACAATTATAGGACGTTGGCAGAACAGTTTTTGTCTCGCCTGAATGAAGTTTGGCTGAGACTTCGTAATCACTTTTCCTGTTAGCGTGTTAGTCTGTTACAAAAATGTTCATGTTTTGGTTGAACTTGCTCTCATTTCTTTATTTCTTAATGAGCCTTGGGTAATACCACATGTGTGTTGATGAGGTCAAAGGTCATCTAAGGGTCAAAAAGTCACGATATGAGGCCATGTATGTCATTTTTCTGAAAGTTTTGATTTAACTTCTCTCATTTATTTTCTTTTATGCATGTTTATTGATTGCTAAATTAGTGAGACTTGTCATTCATGAACCACCTTGTTATGTTGTTCTTGTAATGTAATGATGTGCTTCCAGTATTCTTCTTATTTAGTGTGTGTGTGATTCTGAGATATTATGGATCTTTTTAATGTCTCATACACATCTTGATTTTACTGATTGATCTGTTATGTTTTCAAAACAAAGAGGGTGGTGGGGAAGAAAATGTTGATTTTAATCTGTTGAATTCTGTTCTATACTGTTCTGTCATGATTATACATTATTTCAAATAAACTACACTTTCAATGTTTTAGATATAAAAATTCTATCACTCTGTAGGGGTGCCTCCTGATCGCTCAAGCCTTATGCTTTTACTTGGAGGGAACCCTCATCTTTTGATTTTATTGTAAATTGTACGTTACTCATGATTTTATCTTGATGAAAAAAAACTTGAACTTGATGCTGTCAATTCTTCTGTGTGTCCTTTGCCTTTGCAGTCATTGGTTGCTGAACTACTTTGCTGCGTTCGCCTACCCCTACATGCCCTACGACACCTACGCCATGTACCATGTCTACATCCGGGACAAACAGAAGCAGGATCTGCCGTTCCTCACCCGCATCCAGCTCTTCCTGAAGGCCTATAAGCTGGAGGTATTCCACCATGCCATCTCTACCTTCCTGGGCTACCCAATCATCCTGGTAAGTCGACACATTTGGGACCAAACACCACAAACACTTAGTTTTTAGTTGTAAGTTCTGATATCAACAAATGAAAAAAGATGCATGATATAAAAGAGCATATGTTTTTGCACGATTTTAATTTATTTTTTGCATTTAGTGATATGAATTACTGGTGTCGTCGTAATGAATTTTCAAAGCAAAATACTGGTCATGTGATTACTAAATCTTCAAATTGGCATCGCACCAAAAAGCTGAAAATCTTACTTTTGCTCTTCAATTGGCACAATGATTGCACTTAATAGAATGTTTTGGATTGCTATGTTAATTTTTGATGAAATGTACGCTCCATTTATTATGAAAATGTAATTGTCAATGAAAAAGTCAAATAATGATCAGTTTCATTCTAAACAGGCCCTCATCCTGATTGAGTTTCCTCCCTGTGTACCACTGTTAGATAGATGAACACAAGTCAGATACAGTTGCATTTGATCTGGCACAGGACGCGTTTACTCTGTGCATTACTAGTATCAGTAGTAACACAAATCATATATTTTTTCAGGCACAGGAGAAGTTAAAGTGCCTGTGTCAAGTGAATCCTATGGAGCATTATTTTGTCTCGCACAAAAGGACTAACTGAGAACAAAAGTTTTTAAGATAAAATGCAAACAATAGAAAAGTTGTCTTCTCTCTTGATTTTAAAAATATGGATATTTATCCTCCTCTGTCATTGAAATGTATGGATTCAAAGTGATAGCTATGTGGTATGATGCATCTGGTACACGCCACCTTTATATGCATAAACAAGTCATGTGAATGTCATTTCCAAAATGTTGTCATCTTTTCCATTCTCCCTGCACAGCACTACCGTCACAACAAGGGAACGTTCATCGTGGGCTGTGTCTACATCACAGAGTACAGCACACCATTTGTTAACCTACGGAAAATACTCATCAAGGTAGGCAGGGAGCCGTAATGATTAATGCTATGACCCATCCCAGGTCTACTACGCAATGTATTCTGATGAACAGCAGTTTGTGATAGATCACTTCCAATATGTATGCAAATATGCCTGTCAGGGCAATTTAGCCACTACAATGCCCAAAAGAGCTCCTGAATAAATTATTTTTTGTAAAAGGGTATCATGCAAAACATAGATCAGTGTGTTTGTATCATGACAGAAAAGTAGCCTCACAAATTAATATTTATTTTTCTTTGTTAGTGTTATGAGGTAAACAGCGTTTACATGTACTTTGGCTGAGACGTTGCAGAGACATTTCCAAGACCTACTAGAGACTAGAAAAACTCTTTAAAAAATTTAATGTATAAATTTTTGACTGCCAGGAGACCTGGCTAGTCTTCAGGAAATGTTGCAGATTTTGTGACATTGTAAAGAAATGTTTATTTTTCTCTTTTAATCTGTGGCGCCCTCTAGAACGGGTACGGCTCCACGATCTGGTTCACGCTGAACAACCTGCTGGTTCTGGTGTTGTTCTTCCTGGTGCGAGTGGCCCTCTGGCCAATCATGTACGTCATCTACGCCATCAACACCCAGATGGGCGTGGCCGAGATCCTCACCACGGTGCCATACGGATGCCACATCGCTATGGCGATTGTCATGGCGCTCCAGACCTCATGGTATGTCCTCTTCTGCCGTGGGTTCCTGAGGACAGTATCCAAGGAGCCCAAGCGCGCCCTGCACGACTCCAGCGCCGGGGAGTCCAATGGGTACACGCCCCTCACTGCCGATAAGAAGGCCGACTAGGCTGCGGTAGTGTGAACGCAGAGGGGTCTGTGAGAGAGTCTTTTATTTATTGGCTGTTTGATATACAGGGTTAGAATCAATAGTGAAATGTGAGGTGAGATGGAGATGTAAAGTGCGTTAACATTGAGGCGCCTGTCACGCCCTGTCTGGTGTTTCCAGTCCACAATGAGGCAAGAAAATTGTCACATTTAACCATTGTTTTATACCATTTTCGTTATGTATGCACATTTTATGCACCTCACTCTAACAATACATTTCTACTGGTAACTCTGAAGCTTGTTCAAGGTTTGTCTGACTGACAAGAATTAATAGATTTATTCCCCCCATTGAAGCATAATTACTATAAACAGGTGATTGTGATACACTATGCACTTTTGGGAAATCTTGTGAAAACATGAGAATGGTCCATTGCCAAGCTGGTTCACTGCTTCGTTTAATTGGACAGAGAGTTTGTGAATTCGCAATGGGGTTGCTAGTACAGCTAGCAGCAATATACAGCAAGTGAAGAGCACCATTACTTGCTTGAAAGCACATCGGTTCAAGCGCGGGGTCAAAGGTTGTACTGCGCATGCAAGGACGATTCCAATTTACAATGTCACAATTAATTTTTAGGCCTAATCATTGTTTAGTTTCCTAGTGCTGCCATTTACCGGTAGTTTATACATACACTACAGCTCAAAGGAATTGGCATAGGGAAAGGGAAAGTGAAGACAGGGAAGGAGCCGCAGTTTTTAACTTCAGTATTTTTTGTCCAGTTCAGCATGGAACATGATGCTTTTTAGGCTAAAGCATCGTGTTCCATGCTGAACTGGACAAAATAAACCGTGGTTTAAAACTGCGGCTCCTTCCCTTTCTTCCCTTTCCCTTTCCCTATGCCAATTCCTTTGAGCTGTTGTGCATACCATTATTCTATGCGTGTGCTTGACAGAATGAATCGATGTATGTTGAGCAATGGCCAGGACTTATTTCACAATCATGTGGTATATATGAAGTTTTCACTTTGCTTTTAGTGTCATCTCGCTGCAAGGGTCAATAAAAAACTGTTCTTTTGTAATACCTCTTGATGTAGATTCTGAAATTCCATGTCACTTAATCGCTGTGAATAGTATATGACACACTGGTATTCTGTAGGTAATACCCGAAAAAAGGAGAGGGGGAATTCTTGTACTTTGTACACACTTTTGATATCACAATGTATGTTCACAGTAATTACTAGTTGTATAAAGTATTATTACTTGTAAATGATCAGAGAAAATAAATGTGGATGTACAGCAAAAGAGAAGATTTTCTCATTAATACCCATATTCCTTATTTCATTAAATATTAATTCATATAATCAATATTGATGAATATTTTTCTCATCAGATAGAAAGCCCCTCTTAAAATTTATATTTCTTTCAAAGCACAATCATATATATACAGTAAACACTAATCGCATAATGGCTTATGTTTACTGTATGTCTCTCTTGGTTAACTTTGAAGTAGTTTTGTATTGAGAGGAAAAAATATGCAGTAAGCACTAATCGTGTAAAGGCTTATGTCTACTGTTTGCCTTTCTTGGTTAAGTTTGAAGTGGTTTTGTGCATTGTATGACACATACTTGAAATACATATATGGTTAAATCCAGTATTTCAAATACCAAGCAACCATCCTCATGAAAACTTTATTTTATACCTTTAAACTTTTAAGCAGTTTTGTTGGAGCCTTTGATTTTTAATTTTGTGAGCATAAAATGAAATTTAATCTCCAACAAACTATTTATGATGATGATAAAACCTCTTCTGTTAACAACCGATTCTCTCTTTTGATATGTCATACTCACTCCGATGTACTTTGTATTTTATGATAATGGTGCATTATATCAAAATTTAATGTCATATTTTACCTTTAAGCCATGTTCTTAATTTCATTGTATTATCATATATACAAAATTATCCCATAATTCCAGTGTATATTTGAATCTTGTATGATTTTATATTTGATTTAATAATGTTTCCTGATCTCTTATTAATTTTGTTGTGTGTATTTGCACTGAAGTGACTAAGGGTATCAGTTCACCTCTTCATTTCTCTCTTTGTTCATTGTTTCCTCTTCCAGTCTGTATCATCAGATATAGAGAAGGGTTACAATAGATTGAGTGATTGAGGGAAAATGTAATATTTTGACTGGGAGTCTCCTGGATGCAAGACTTTCTGCAAGTCATCTTGTGTCAAAGCCATCTGATAAAGTTCAGTGTCACACCCCTGTCTAAAGAAAAAGTTTGTCTCAGGTGGTTATCTTTGATATGTTTCACCTGTATATTAACATAGATCTCTAGCTGCCAAATGAATGCACACAGGAGATGCATTATGCTCAAATGTGCAGCACATGTTAAAAGCAGAACTGTCTGAAATGTTGTGTAGTCATAATAATGTAGTGTGTAATATGAAATTGTTTGATGAATGTTTCCATTATTTTACTCAAGTTTAAGCGAATGTATACTTAACTGCATCAGCTTTCGAGCTGTTAATTTGGGTTCAAATCAATTCATTTCAAATCAACATATTTTTTTTTAAATCCCCAGCTATTAGTCACTTATGCACTGAACCTTTTTATCAGTATTTTTACTTTTCTTGTAGATCTTTGGTTTGAGTGGGGGATTTTTTAACACTTATGATGGTGGTCTGTTGGCCCCATTTTGGGAGGAATCTTTGTTGAATCCATACCTCTCAAAATCAGTTGCTGAGAAAATTATGTTTTCTAGGTACTTGGTATGATTAGGAAGTGTAGTAGCATACTGTGACTGTGTGTGTGTGTTCAAGCCGGAGGGTTGTACCATATAGACGACACCTTGCCCATTGATGGAATTGATGATTATAAAGGCATTATATTGAAGTGTTTGTTTTGACTCTACTCATATTGATGTAAAAGACTCTTTTGGGGTCACCTAATCTCGGATATGTTGCTTGATTTTATGAGTGATGTTATGAAGAGATGATCAAATATTTTATGATTATGAAATGAACAGGTTGAAATGGTACCAAGCAGCTTGCCGTTGGCGTCTGCCATCTTTATTCACCTGTTTTTAATTGTCACGTCTAGTAGTTAGTAAATGCCACTTGCTGCCCATCCTTTCCCCAAGAAGGAAGACACCTTGTAAATGGCCATTGGAGAGTGTATAGGTAGAGGATGTGAATAGTTTTTTCTTAATAGATATTTTTGCACTTGTAAAACACATGTACAGGAAAGCACTATCATTGAATCAATTTCAAATTTGTTTGAGAATAGATTTCTACCATGGCTGGAGAGGGAATCTGTGGATCTGATTAAAAGATGTTATCACAGAGAGTTTACATAAAATTCCGATCAAGTACATACTGCTGAAGGAAACAGGAAAGTGGGTCATTGAAAAGACGTCTCTCTATCTCCAAGTTGTCAACTGTTATGATCTTTATTTGCAGCTTATTTTTTTTTATGGGAAGATAAGGTCACAAATATTCATTTGATTGTTGTGTCAAATTACAAAGCTTTAATTCAACATGCACAATTGAATTATTACATTGTATATAATTCATGAAAATATGTTGGTTTGAATTCACAGTTGATTGATCTGAGCCAGTGATTTACAAATGATAAATTTTCTAATATCATGCCAAAGAGATAATAGCAATACTCAATTTATTAAAAGCAAAAACATGAATTAAAGACCTTAAAAGTATAATCTAGACCAGATATACCACATATGTGTGGATATCGAATATACTGAGTGCAGTAATGCAGGGCTTTTAAAAAATTGATTTCATCATAAAAAGAGATTGTTACGCATCCTTATATGTTTTCATGTTGCATGAAGTGAAACAAAAAAAATCATCTAAAACATTAATAATTAATTAGAAATATTTTCTTAGTATACTGCAGATTGTCTTAAACAATGAATCATGAATAAGTTATATCAAGACTCTTGTATTTATTTGGTGCTGCTGCCCCCAGTGTTAGAGTTAGACAGGCTGAGCTGCTAGGTCACATTTTTACTTTTTAGTGTGATGTACATGCCGTATATATTTGTCGGCAGCGTTGACCTATGGCACACATCTGCGTTGCATGGTAACACATTTCTAGTTTCATAAATATTAGTATTGACAGCAGTATTTGTTTGATCCTTTTTAGGAATCAATATTGGGTGATGAAATAATTATGAATTGTCATTTAAAAACACACCATATAACGTGATTTATAATTCCTATTTTGTGGCAGGTTACAAGAATTCTTGATACGTTTAATCATGTGTGTATAGATTGATTGTGGGTAAGAATACTGAAAGATTGATTCAAGGAGACAAACAAGGGACCAATATTTGTACATGTATTTGTTTTATTTCCTGCTGCACATGTACTAGCACCTGTACAGGAAGGTCACATTCCCAGTCTCCCTTGAGTATTACAAAGCATTATGACAAAGTGCTTCTTTGTTTATGAGTGTGGTAGTGCATTTGGTATGAGGTAAGGATTTACACACATGCCTTCAACTTGGAGGCATGGTGAACCATTGTTAGTGTCTCTACCAATGCATAAGTAAAAAAAAAATGTTGCAAAAAAAAATTATGCCTCATGAGAGAAAAAAAAATAATTGCACAGGGGCTCTGAGTGGTTCTTTTGAGGGTTAAATTGCTATGTTCCCCTTCTATTTTTCAGCTGCTTTAATCGAATGTGCAATTTATATATGATCTTTTATGAGATATCTGATTATGATAGGCAGCTCCAAAGTGTAGGGACCTTCAAATCGTTGATATAAAATAGTGCTTGATGTGATTCAATTTGATCTTTTGGCATTTGTGATGTATTTTATTTTTGTCAGGTAGTTCTGAAAACGTTTCTTTTAGTTTGTTAAAGTCAATAATATTGCTTTGACTATATATGCAAATTTGTGTATATATTTTGGTTGTATACATTGTATCTATGTACATGTGCATAGTGCATATCTTATGATATAGTGGTGAAAGCTCTGGACTCTTGCAGAGAGATTCTGGGTTTGATCCCAGCCCGGTGCATACACCCTTGGACAAGATGTTTTGCTCATGTCTGTCACTCTCAACCGAGGTGTAGTAGGTACATGTCATGTACACAACAGCTCAAAGGAATTGGCAGGAAAGGGAAAGGGAAGTAAGGGAAGGAGCCGCAGTTTTAAACCGTGGTATATTTTGTCCAGTTCAGCATGAAACATGATGCTTTAGCCTAAAATCATGGTTCATGCTGAACTGGACAAAATATACCGCGGTTTAACACTGCGTGTATTTCGATTAACACATTCCACCATGTTAGATGGACCATATCAAAGATAGATTTGTAAATAGAAACATCTTTCATACTGAACTAGGAGTCAAGTTTTGTGACAGTTTGTCTCGTAAGATCCAGGCAAGTCATAGTTTGACTTCATATGCTGACCTTGTTTTGGGGATTTCGTTGAATTGGAAAGCATTCTAACATTATAACCGCATTTCCTTTTGTATAAACATATTTATTCTGCAGGTATATGTGTACAGTGTCACAAATAGGGTCACCAAAAGAGAGAAAAAAAATTGTTGCTTTATATCTTGGGAAGAGTATTCCTGTATCCAATGTGTTAATGACTTTTGTATTAGTATTATCAGTATACGTAAAGGACACCGCATATGATACGATCCGATTAATCCTGCGACTGGCTGAATCGCAGGACGCGGAAATCGTGACATTGGATTCATGCAAGAAGGTGACGTCACGTTTCCAGTCGAAGGCCCTTACGACTGCGGAATCGTGGCAACATCGTGTCGTGTGCGGTGGCCATACTGAGTGTGACTAGAAGAGAACTTGTCATGTGGGCTGTCAGGGGCAACATAGAGTACATATGTAAATGCACGGTGTATGACGATGACGGGAAGGTTGAATTTTATTTGAACATACATTTCATGTCGATCTCATTAATAATTTCTTACTCTTAACATTTCTTCTTGTTCTCCTCTGTCTCCTTATTCTACACTGCCTTCTGCATCATCATTTCATCCTCCTTTGTCTTATTATTTTTTCTCGATCTCCTTTTTTTCTTCTCTTTCTTCCCTAAATTAATTCAAAATGAAATGAATCAATGACGACCCTGAGTTACAGATGTCTTATGTGGTTTGACGTTCATGTTTCCCATCAATTCAAGTCTTCCTTGATAAGAATTTGCATTGATTTTGTAATTTATAATTGTGTTCTTGTTAATACATGTGCTGATAGGAGTAATAATTCCACCGCTTAATTTTACAGCTTAGGAGATTTACTGCCATAAAGCACGAATGCACAGCGCTTGTATGATACTAAATCTTTAATCTGTTAATTCAAACTTTTTGATGATTATATCAAATGCTGGTATCATTTAAATCGTAGGAACATCTTATTGTACATGCAGTGTTGTTTAAAAGATGGAATGGACTTTTTAAGAAAGCAAAATAACTAATTGCATACTAAACATCTAACAAACCCGATTTACAGCAATCTGTAGGTATCAATCAAATTGGATCGTTGATATATATTTATACAAACATGGTAGGATACCAGAGAATAGCCTAATCGTGACCTTCAATCTCAACATTATAATACGTTGATACCTACTTTGTTTGAAAACGTACATTAAGAAATCGGCTTTTCATGACTGGAGTGCACCACCAAGTGTAATTTGATTGATTATTTTTGATGTGGTTACAACCCCTAACATTCCACTAAAATGTTACATTTGTATGCAGAGTGTATTATATGCGGATTGGTCGTTGGTATAACTCTAGAAACGGTGATTTAAAAATGAGTTTGAGGGGGTTTGAGTTACAGTGTAAAGTTGTTTGTTGTCATGGAAACGCATACCTCAATTGCCAAATGTTCAGGATCGTACCTGTCATGTGGATGTAAAAGAAAATCACGTTTGCAATAAACTTGGAATGTATATAATATCGTGAAATGTCAGTGTCGGACTAAAATCAGAGATGCGAATAAAGAGATGTGCGTAGGTGTATGTGGCTTTGTGTGCACGTATTGTATGCCTTGTATGCCAATTTGGACTTGGATCCATGTACGTTGGTAAGCATTGTATTACGGGCGGGATCTTTCTGTGATAGATTGGGGGTATAACAAAAGTACGGGAAGAAGACATAACAGTGGACTGAAAAGAGGAAACAGGAGAAAAGGAAGATAGGCGAACGAATAAAGGCGAAGAAGAAGAGGACAGGAATGAGCACCAGAGCATGGCAAAATTAAACGTGATTGGACATGATTTATGAAGATGTCATTGAATTGTTTGATAGAGCAGTTTCACTTGCGAGTACTCCTAATCATATGTTGTTGTTTTTTTATGAGAAAAAAAGTATGAAGACTACATTCGACGTGACCTACTTCTTTCAGCATAAAATTGTGACAGTCGGATAGGGGATGAGAGAGGATGAGGAAGAGGGAGGGGGCCGGTTAGATATTGATTGATTGATTGATTGATTGATTGATTAATTGATTGAACTTTATTTATTTCCATCAACGTAAAAACATATTTACATACATAGTAAAATATGATACAAACATGAAAAAATACATTTCATAGATAATAATAAATGAACAAGTTATATTTAACATGTATCAACAAATTGAATGTAGATATGGCAGGGGGGGGGGGGGAGGTGTTTTGACAAACATAATTATGTCTCTTATAATACATATTCTCAAAATGGGAATGCTTTTGAAATTTAACCGGGCCTATAACCTGTATCTAGTGATGCAAGTCAATGTCATAACTCGTTCCTACGCAATTTGGGGGAAAAATTGTGAATCGGCTTATTGCAACGAACACAAAGCAGGTCACCCGAGTAATCCCGAATGTTTATAGCATTTCAAAAGTAGAATTGTTGCGAAAATATTGTCCAGAATAGGAGTGGGTATCCGTATTGTATTACCACATTTGTCATTTTAAGCGCACCGTCTTTTAAGTGTGTACACAAATCTTACCTGGCTGTAAATAACCATTTTTTAATCATTTATTACATCACTAGATACCATTTAAATCCACTCTTAATCCCCAAGACCTACACCAACTTTAGAAAAAAATCGTGTGTTTTACATCACCAGATATATGAAACAAATTCGAAATCCAAACTTTAGAAAAAAAAAAGTCCATAAAAAAACCAAAGTCTCACTATCAAAAACACAATCTATTGTACGTAATCGTTATTATAAATTAAAGTCAATTTTAAACCTGAGCGGGATGTTTTTTCTTTATTTTCTTGATCTGAATTATTCCGCCGTTAATGCTTAACAGCTACGTGCCTTTTCGTACTTGATACAATTTTATGAAATATTACATCATAGTATAGACCTCATTTATTTATTTAGATCTTATTTATTCAAATTGACTTGATATCTACTTCTTCAGGTGCCATCTGCTCTTAGTAAACATAAAAAAAAGTAAGTCCCCCCTAAGTAAAATGGCATTACTTTTTATCGAAGAGGTTTTGGGCAAAATAATTTGCCAGGATTGTTTCTTAACTTATCGACTAAGTTCTGTGTGAAAATCACATTAATCCAATTAGTCATGCATGAGTGGGCAAATTTTAAAGGCAAATATGTCACTTTTCAAGTCACAAGGGTAATTGTGCATGCCGTTTTAACAGTACATTATGTCATTTCTTGTGCGATTTTTAAAGTGTTTTCACTCAACCATTATACGAAAATTACTCCCCATGTTTACATAACAGGTCATGTTACAACTTTGTCAAAATATCCAGAGTTTTATTTTTTTCACCAAATAAAGGGTTTTTAAAAGTTTAAACTCAAGAGGGATGAGTATTTGGTAAACGGTGCTCACTCAACCAGATCAATGGGTTAAGTGTCGGGATAGGTGTTAGTCCATCGAGAGATGGATGATAAGCAAAGAAAGGACATAAATTATGCACCGGATATGGAACTCCTCAAAAATTCAAATGACAGAATCCACAAATCACCCTTGTGACTTTTGAAAAGTGACATTTTTGCATTTAACATTTGCTCACTCATGCATGACTGAGTGGATTAATGTGATTTTCACACAGATGTTAATCAATAAGTTAAGAAACAATCCTGCCAAATATATGTTGCCCAAAACCTCTTCGATAAAAAGTTATGTTATTTTGCTTAGGGGGGACTTACTTTTTTTGTTATGTTTAGTTTGTCTACCACGGACCGCCATATTTCCCTCATGTGTCCTTCTGACACATTCTCGGTAACTCAGCCTCATCCACTCCTTAATGTCGTCCATCCCCTTAGTTCATGGTCGCCATCGTCCTCTCTTTCCATTAAAACCTTCCTTCAGCACTCCTTGAAAACCATTCTTACAATATGCCCGAAGTATTTGCATTTCCTTTTTAATCGTATCGAGTACATGTAATTGTTTTAGTCTTCATCATTTGTAAGATTTCTTTGTTTTATGTTGTATTCATGATTATGTAATATTCTATATAACTACATCTCAAATGCTCCAATTTACCTTCTTTGAACTATCTATCTAACCTATTTCTCCCCACTGCTGAAGGAAGGCCTCCTCATCATTTTTCCATTTTGATCTTGCACCTTTCGTTTCCATTTCGTACTACCCTTGTTTCATGAATTCTTTGATAACTGCACCACAATAAATATATACAAAAACATCCACCCATCCGTGGCCTATACATAGAGTGATCCGACATAGTGTGACTGAGCCGTCGTTCTGATGTCGTCATATGAATAGGGAGTTGTAGATTGCCACAACAGTGTGACGTGGAGTATGCATATTTTAGGCATTCTTAATATGCCGTGCGTATAGGCCTATTATTATTTAGGCTTATATGTACGCGTTCCTGCATGGTGTTCTATAACTCTGTTTCGCGAGTTCAATCTGCCTTGATCTGAGTCTGCTTCGAGTAGCCGTTCTGCCCACCGCTTTGACCACAGTGACCGTTCCCATTTCGCTGGTCATCGTGCAGCCCGTTCTCCTTGCCGTTCTCCCAAACCGCACTCGTTGTTTTGCGCTTAGCCCACAACGTCCTCACAAATGTGATAAACCAGGCGGCCTGCAGGGCTGTAACACCCACCATGACGATGTGGCATCCGGGATACATGGACTCGACCACTTCTTGCAGGGGGAGCTGGTAACAGTTGGCGTAGATGAGGTAGATGGATGGGAAGAGGACGAGGCGAGCGCAGAAGAAGCTTGCTATGGCCACGGTATTGTTCAGCTTGAAAAGCTTCCCGCCACCCCAGCCGTGCTAGAGGAGAAAGACAAATATGACATTTTCTCAAACTTTTCTGTACGGCATTAATGCTAACCCAAAAGAATGGCCGAGGTTTGCCCGACTGGCAACAACTAATGGATTCAAATCACATTCTACTTATTAAACCTGAATCACTTGATGCAAATAAAGGAAAGGAAGTTGTGAATACATTACAAAAACTGCTTCTTGTTTTGTCACGGACATGTGAAGGTGTAACGGGCAAACATTTGATTGATGCATTGCTAAGTGCAAATGTTATCCACGTCGTTCAAACAATACGTTGTAATAGACCATTTTCGTAAAAAAAAAATCCATGTCATTCATACTAGGTGTTAAAAAACTGTTGACAACGTCTTTTAAAAAATAATTTCAAATTAGTCACAACGTGAATTAAGTTAAAAAAGACAAAATTATAAAGTCAAGAACTGTTAAATTCTTTGGAAGCAAGTATAATAAACATTTCATCAATTACTTTTTTGTAACAATCCTGAGAATATTTAATGAGGATTTTCACTTATTGACTTATCTAAAAACTTTTTTCTTTCAGATAATTAATTCCGAACACGACAATTACCATTGTGCATCACACATGTCAACTCACAACCGTTTTTTCTCCCAGAAGCATAATTGATATTATCATTCATGATATTGTTATCATTATTATTATTACTTAACCTGTGATTGAAGGGGCTAAAATGAATTAACAGGTGTGATACACATTGGTCATTGTTGTGTTGTAAATCATGGACTGTGCAGTATTATCTAATATAGGGCAAAGTCACAAATGAAATGAAATGCATTTTTTCAACAGCGAAGGCTCAATTTCTTTTGAAGATGCAATGTGTTTTGAGGGATTTTTTACAGTTATAAGCAAGAAAGCCGCTTAAATACCTGTCATAAATCATACTCACTCTTATTAGTATTTTCCGGAAATTGAGGGAAGGTGTGCTCAATTCCGACAACTGGACGACAGCAAACATGCCCGCCCCTTTGCCGCGGCGATAGTGCTGCAAGAAAAGAAACTACAAGTTAGAGTTAAAGGTTCCGTACAGAAACAAAAGACATTTTCACCAAAAAAAAAACACGTCACAGAAGAATGATGCTGTAAAAAAATAATATTTTGTTTCTCTTTTTTATGTTACCAGAGTGGTCTTTCGGTCTCGTTGACTGCTTTTGCAAAGATCACTGTATGGGATGTAAGCAAAGCCCACTAAACAGTGTATCCCAGGGTCTAACAACATACCAAGAATTACAAGGAAACACCACAACTATAACATAAAAATACTAACGAGTATAAAAAAAATCCCTTATACTAGTGCAAGCGTAATCCCCCTCCCCCTTAATGATTAACATTCAGGTTCATTCAAATCAATTCAATTCAATCTTAATCAATTAATGTAACTCAAATTACATTAAATCAACGAACAACTTCAACATGATTAGACCGCGGTAGATGGGATAAAACACAGATATTGATAAAGATCACCATCACCAGGCATTGTTCAACCATTGTTGAATGAAGCCCTCCTCAATCAGTTTCCATTTGCTTCTATTTGCTGTCATTCTGTTCCATATTTTTATGTTTGTATATGATTATATTTCGTCTCTCCACCTTGTTTTTTGTCGACCCCTTCTTCGCTTGCCTGTTCTTGGTTGCCATTATGTGAGTTTCTTTGTCCATCTGTTGTTTTGAGCTCTATATAAGTGCCCTGCCCATCTCCATTTCATCTCTTTAATTTTTACTATAATATCTTTGACCTTCGTTTTCTGCTGTATGTCGATGTGCTTCTCTTTGTCAAGTAATGTTAACATGGTTAGATTGAGCATTCTTCTTTCCATAGCTCTTTGTGTTGTTCTCAATCTATTTTCCATTATAGTTGTAGACCAGGTTTCTACTCCATACGCCAATGTCGTTAAAATGCACTGGTCGAATATCCTTCTCCTCATTGCGAGTGCTATTTTCATGTCAGTTAAAGGTTCCCTGTACATATCAAAACATCTCCACCCTCCTTTAATCCTTGTTAATACTTCTTCTCTTATATTATCCTCCATTTTCAAGGTTTGGCCCAAGTACTTGTAACTGTCGACTTTCTCTAACTCGTGATGGTCTATTCTTATTTCATCTACTGTTTCAAAGTGAGTCATGAATTGTCTTGTTACTTAAGTAACTCGTAACATGCGAAAGAAGACCTCATATACCAGGGTGTATATAGCTGACAGTCTCCCCTCAACCTCACCCCCACTCACCACACCTCGCTCCGTTTACTTACAAGAATCACGGGCATTCCTCCAAACAGTATCAACAAGTGGTGGACACAGATGAGGGGGTTCTCCCTGAGAAAGGTCCGGACTGATTGGGCCAGGGTGGGGGCTCCGACCCCCTCGGTAGCCGCTCCCACCCGCCCCTTCTTCTCCCGCTGATACGCGAGGAACATGGCTGCTACGTCATACACCCAGTACACCGTTGTGAATACCATGCACTGCTCCAGGAGTCTGTTTCTATGACAATAGGTAGAAGATCACGTAATTGGACAACTTTGCATTTGAAAAATAAGATGAGTCCGAGAGCAAGAGTGTTGAATACGATATATTCGCCTCTAAAATAACAGTGACATAGTCAAGGCGTTAGCTCAATGTTTTAATAGTCGATTATATTAGTGAAGGTTTGATGGAATTCGGTCCAAGGATCAGAAAGTGACGATCATTTGAAGGTTTGATTTTATGACGTCACATGCTAGATGCTGTCCCATGTGTTGTGTATCAGTCTTTTTGTCAAAGGGATTTACATCATTTATCTGCGCATTTGATACATCATTAGAAAAACGTGTCTGCACCCATACCTCTATGAAAAAAAAAAGGAAGCACTCGTTATTCCGAAGGTTCGTTATTCCGAAGGTTCGAATACTCCGAAGGTTCGTTATTCCGAAGGTTCACTATTCCGAAGGCTCGTTATTCCGAAGGTTCGTTAATCCGAAAACGATATAAGGGTCGAACCCTATCAACGAACCTTCGGAAAAACGAACCTTATTTCGTTTTCGGATTAATAAACATCGGAATAACGACACAAATGCTCGGACTAACGAACCCTTTTTCGTTTTCGGACTAACGAGCATCGAGTTAGAGGCAATTTAAGTGTTTCAGAATTACGACCCTTCGGAATAACGAACCTTCGGAATGAACAAACCTTGGGAATGTCGAACTGTAACCGAAAAAATACGCTCAGTTATTTGTCTTCAAAGGTCATTTTATCAAGAGGTTTAAGGGGTACTGGTGGTAATACTGACGGGCCATTATCATGAAAGAACCGTTGTGCCATCATCTACGGTTCCAGATTTTGTACAATTTGAACGATTTTATGATTTTGAGATGATTCCTTGCTGGTATGCCGAAATCAAATTTCAGCATGGGATCTATGGTCATTGTAAAATGGCAATCCGTCCAATACAAGCCCCGTATGATTTATCGCTACTACTCCTTATAGCCTAGTCACACTCGAGGCAGAATAAGCCGGAATGCCGTCGGAATAAAAAAAATATCGTTGCACATTCCTGGATATTCGAAGTGCAGTCTGACTGCACTCTGAGTCCATTCCGAATATTCGGGTCCATTCTTGTGTCCCGCCCAAAAGTTTTGCCCATGCTCAAAACTTTCGAAGTGCATTCGAACTGGAAACATATCGAACGGCATTCGAAGTGCAGTCCAACAGCACTCTGACTGCATTCCAAATATTCTGACAGAATTTTAACTGCATTCTAAATATTCGTACTGTGTTCCAACTACAAATGAGCTGCATTCGAGAGCCAATAAACCCGGAATGTGCAAGAATCTTTGGAGATGGGTTCGAATGAACGGAATTTTTACATATTTTGCTCGATTCAAAATTCCCTCCCGAATGTGGCTCAATTTTGAAAAATTTTCATTCCGGCTGGTTCTGCTTGATTCCTGCTGATTTCGAATAAGTGTGACGGCGGGTTTACATTTAAAGGCCACCGATGGCTACACGAATTTGCCACGATGCTAAAGTGCTTACGACTGGAAATGTGACGTCATCTTTCTGTACAAACACAATGACAGAGTCCTTCAATTCAGCCTGTCGCAGCTTCGTACGACTGCCGATTGGGTCGTTTCATATGGCGTGGCCTTAATGTACCACGTCTTTAAAAGTGGAAGAAAGTGGTGTGTACATAACTTACTCCATGAAGAAGATGTCATCATACGTCGTATAGAAAACAGTGAATCCTCCGATGACCTGGACGATGGCGTGAATGATCGACACTAATCTGTGAGAGATGGACCGCGGGGTAGGAGCCGGGGGGTGGGGGGGGGGGGGGGGGAGGTAAATAAAGAGGAGAGGGGAGTGGAAGATCAAGATACTCATGAGTATTTACATTCGTATTTGTATCTGTCATTGCTAAGTGATTCTATCTCAGTCATCTTGTTTATCAATTACTTATTGATTTTTTTCAATCAAGGGTGTTAAATTATGCATAAATTTATTCATCTGTTACTTATCTTGGGAATGTTTTATGTGGTCAGTCTATTCAAGTAGGCCTAATCTATCTATTCATTTTATATTTTTCAATGTAAGGATGCATTCATTCATTTGTTGGTTGAATGTATGCAGGAACAGCCATACAATTGAATGTGGCACTGTCTCAAAATGGGGAAGCACTCGTTATTCCGGAGGTTCGTTATTCCGAACGTTACGCGACAAATGCTCGGATTAACGAACACTTTTTCGTTTTCGGACTAACGAACATCGAGGTATAGGCAATTGACGTGTTTCTGAATTACTAACCTTCGGAATAAGCGAACGTACCTTCGGAAATCGAACTGTAACCGAAAATACTAAGTGGTGAAATGAAGCAAATGAAAAAAAAAAAGAACCTGGTGTGAGAGCAAAACTACACACCAGTTTGTTTTTCACGCCTCATTTGAATTCTACGTCATTTTAGAATTTCAAATGTCACAAATTTGATTGATATGTTATTTTCGTGGTTTATGCAATGTTTGGCAGAATGTTTTTTGTCTGCAAAACGAATACGCTAATTTGGGCAAAACAGCATTCCGGAGTGGTGTCAACTGATTTTGGAATTGTATACAATGTATCATTAATCCCATGAGATTTTGAAGATTGAACATTCCATGATAAACAGTGAGCATTTGGCTTATAACGCGCGCGCTTCGGTCTGACTGATTCCATCTACATCAGTAGGGGGAATCGTATAGCTTCCCAACGCATACTATAATTTGGTTATATAAGACAGGTTGAAGAATGTGAGCAATAAGAATCCCGGATGCAAGTCACGTGATTATACATTAATTTTACTAATTATTCCAGCCGTGCATATCTTGTGCAGCACTGTGCATTTAATTGTTGTGCAGCACTGTGCAATTTTCGCGCAGCATTTCCCGTTTGTGAACAAACTCTATGCAAGCGAGGTTGCTATCTGTTTCACCAAGCTGTTCGTAAGTTACGAACGACTGGTGATCCCTTCTTGTGCTAAATGCGATATCACACTTATTCATTGAGAATTTAATTTAGCAGTTAAGTCATTCGTAACGTATGAACAGCTTTTCACCAAAAAAAAATTAGGACTTGCACCGTTCATGTTGGAGTGTCGCATCATAGAAACTAGTGTTTTTCTGTTGCTGTTGGTGTTTAGATTAGCCATCCATGGAAGCAGCCATTTGATTTCTTCGTAGTGTAAACTCTTGTAATATGGGAGATGCACCAAAATATTCAAGGTACTAGACATAGGTGTAATAACCTTTAAATTCCGACCTGTCTTATAAAACAAATAATGCACAGTTTTAAAGTTCGTGACGTTGAGGCGGTGCAGCGCATGGTAAACACCCTCCTTCAGTGCGCTGCACAGCCCCAACGAACTCGCAACTGTGCATTATTTGTATATCATAGACACATTTATCGCTTCAGCTTTCAGACTTGAACTGTAATAATCACCTATGCCCATGCCTCTATTGTGCGATGGGACTCTCTTCTGCTCTCAACCCCATTGAGTTGGAGTGTATTTGCTTCTTTTTATTCATACAAAGCAAATACATTATCTCCACTCTTCACACCATGCTGATTTTTTTCTCTTGATTTCGCTCCCAACGCCATGCTGAGTTTCTAGCTTAACTACTTTTCTATTTGGTATTGATCCACATATCAGTTCTATTTGAGGAATAAGTTTGTTTTGCCGTCACGTAAACATGATGTTGTTTTAGCTTGCGTTCAATCGCGGTCATACAACTGTAGCTGACACAACAATGATACAATATTAATACAAAGGTTTTTTTCATTACTCCTGCACCATCCCCCTATTAATCTTTATTTGTCACACTCTCTCTCTCTCTCCCTCTCCACCCCCCCCCCCCCACCACCGTCTCCCTCTCTCTCTCTCTCTCTCTCTCTCTCTCTCGATCTATATTCCAATGCCCAGGAAGATCATACAAAGAAGAAAGTAAGCAAATAAAACCACACACTAAACATTAAAAGTTACATTCGCCCTCATGCCAAGCTTTTTACTCTTTGTTTTTACTCATAACCTCATGCTGAGTTCCCGCACCCGAGACTCTTCATGCCCTTCCCGCCCCTAACCCCTTCTCTATCTCTCTCTCTCTCTCTCTCTCTCTCCATATATGTCTCACTCTGTCTATGTATAGCTATCTATCTGTGTATCTCTTTCCATGGCCACTACTCCAGTTACAGTAATACTTCTCGGGAAATTCATACAAAGAAGACATTGGCGAGTTTAGAAACCAAAGTACTAAGCCTTGAGTAACCATTTAATGCACATGGTTTTCTGAGCATTTATGAGCATTTATGATTGAAGAGATAACTTCGAAACAATCCCAAACCGATTTATCCTCACCGTTAATGTTTGAGACTATTCCCAGGAATACCTGGGAACTTACTTACAAATATCTATTTGTAAGTGATGTGCATCTCTGTTCTTGACTCAGTGGAAGTTTACTCAAACACGTACATATATCCTATTCTCCTATTTTCTGATTTTATGAGACTAAACTATCCCTTTATTCGTGAAAATCATCACGACGTTTGATCGATGCAAAAAGATTGGAGTTTAGCCAGATGAATCCATACCAAGCGAATACACCATCTAATATTATCCGTATACACCTATTATTATTCGCCTACCCCCACCCCCATATCTTTCCCTTTAATCCCTTTTCCACAAAATCATTAGCCGAGTGTCAAAGGTTTGAACCTCCAAAATACCTGATATCGTGGAGGTGGCGTGGTCTAGTGAATATTAATAATAGTGAATAATAATTATACAAGGCCTCCTATCCAGGGTGAGGTATCCACACTAGGTGCGTCTTCATTAGCTCGAGCTGGGCAAAATAGCGAGCTTGTTCTGATCCGGCTAGCTAGCCAGATCACGAAATAGCTAGCTATTTGCGTCTTCATTAGCCAGATCAGGCAAAATAGCGAGCTATTTGGTCGAGAAAATTTCCCAAGAAATCTTGGGCTAGATGGAGCTAGCTCGAGCTAGTTCGCGAAATAGCTCGAGCTAGTTCGGAGCGTCTTCATTAGCCTGAAAATTTCTCGATCCCGGCATGCATCAGCGCCCACGAGGCATTGTTTACGTAATAGGTTTTTACACGTGCGTGAATGCGAGCTCACAACCGAAGCCATGCGGTCATGGTCTATTCCTGTCGCACACTGCTGGTTTGTGCGAAACTCGGGATAATTTATGCAACCCGAGCTCGAGCTTACGTATCCCGAGTTTCGAGCTAATGAAGACGCGATTGCAACTTCAGGCTAGTTCCTCGGATCAGAAAAATAGCTCGCTATTTCGTCAGCTCGGGCTAATGAAGACGCACCTACTGGGTGGTAAATAAGACCATCCTATCAGCATCGTATCAGCTGAATGGCGCCCAAGGACTATCCACTGATGGTACCTCTATAGTTGGAAATAGTCTAAGCGGGTAGGCTATCTTATTGGCATGGAGACTAGCTGGTGACTTGGTGGAGACCACGTCTCCGTGACGTCTTCTGGAGACTAGCGGGGTCTCCGGCGAGTCACGGTTTAACCCTAATCAGGCAGGGCTTTTTGGACTGTTTTGTGGCCGGGGGGGGGGGGGGGGGGTGATTGATTCATCCCCCCCCCCCCCCCCCTTGAGATCTCGGCCATCGGTCGCGATTTTTGCGACAAAATTTGGCACGCACGATACCTGTCTCATAATCTACAAGATTATTTTGTTACATTTTTCAAAATTGTTGATTGTTAATTTTAATTAATAACTTATGCAAATTTAGCACCTAATTATATAAAACACTAAATAAAAACATTTAGAGTCTATATATTTGGTTTGTATATCTGTTTTAATATGTTTAACAATTGGTCATCAAAAAAAAACTTTGGCAATTCATTCTGTTTTTTTACTTTTGTTTTTCTTTGTTTTTTATTGAAAATTGTCACTAACCACTTTTCAGCCATGATTAGCATCAATTTAATCCATCAAAATTATCAAATGGGAAAGTAATTAGGCCTTCATGAGTTTTACGAACGAGCACTGTTTTCCATAGGAAATGCACACAAAATTGCAAAATTGTGCACATTTTGGGATGTATCGACATGCGTTACGAAAACGGGCGTGGCTCCGTAATGGTATGTCGCGAATTTGGTCTCAAAAGATGCGCAAGACTCGAAAAAAAGAAGTCAAGAAGTGTCGCGATGAGTCATTCTTGCGTTGCGGCATTATTGCATGAAACGCCGAGGGGGGGGGGGGGGGTGATTTAGGGTTAATGTACGCATGTCTCGGAGCTAGACGTAAACATAAACAACGATAAACATCCTACCAGCAAAAAAAGATCTAATCAAGTGATAAGCATCCTTCTAATCACAGTACGAGACTGGGCATTAATATTATCCAACATGCTTTCCATACTTGAAGCCCATTAAAGTACACTATGGGGGACTGCGCCCCCCCCCCCCCCCCTACACATCATACACACATATGATTCATGTGCATGAATGTGCATGAATTTAAACTTTTTGTTTTTTATGATTTTCTGACATGTCTAATAAATAGACTCAAGAATATGATAACCATTCTACCAGCAAATTCATGTGCATCCTTCTGATCAGGGCTAATGGTGATACGAGACTGGAGAGGAATACTGCACGCAGCCCGCGCTGCGTTAGAGGTGGTAAATTCGGGCAAACCTCAAGTATCAAATGTTTGCAGTAGCTCACATTAGAGTAAGGACACTATCTACTCGCTTCTGACGGTAATTAAGATGTAGCTTGGGTTAAGATATGCACAAATTTAATTTCTTCGTTTGCCATCCCTTTTCTCTCTAATACACAAACTCAAACTCAACGTAGTTATGAATGTAAACATACTACGACGTGCAGCTATCAAGTGTTATTATGAGCATCAAATAAGTACGTTCAACTTATTGTGATAGGATTACGTTGGTATTTGCAATAATTGCACGATGTAACGATTTAGGGCAAAATGGTAAACTAAAACACTAAAGCAAAGAGAAATAACATGCCGCTCTTGGAGGGATGGTTCACCCTGAAATTATTTTGGTTTCAATAAAAAGATACACATGAATGAAACATATAAGTGATAGTTTGACGAAAATCGATCAAAGGAAAAGAAAGTTATTTGACTTTAAAGGTTTGTGACGTTACGTGCGAGGTGCTCTCCCATGTGCTATGTACAGTTTTTTTTTCGAAAATGTGCATTTTCTCAAAAAAATATTTGCATCCTTGTACCTGTGCATTTGCTACGTCATTACAAATACGTGTTTACAAACATATCTCTACGGAACAAAAACATTCAGTAGTCAAAAACAGAGGAAAAAGAAAGCAATTTATTTAATTATTTTGTACACACAATGTGGAATCTCGCACGTGACGTCACAAAATCAAAACTTAGAAATCAAATAACTTTCTTTTCCTTTTACCGATTTTTCGTGAAAACTTTCACTAATATATGTTTCTTCCATGTGTCTCCTTTTATCGAAACCAAAATATTTTCAGGGTGGAATATCCCTTTAGATTATACCTTACCGATTATGATAGTCTCACCACGGAGCTATAGGCCTGTAGATTTAATAATTGTATGTGCGCCACATGGGACTACTTCACAATTGTCACACGCACGTCCTATAGAGCAGCAGTTTGTCTAGCACACAAACGGTTAATGATCTTACCTCATCGCCGTCCCGCAGGCTAGCCGATCAGGGTACCATCGCAGCAGCGCTGCCCAGAACACCACGAACAACCCGGGCCACACGAAGCATCCGGCCACCAAGCACGTCCACAGCGATGGAGACAGAGGCGCCGGTGCTGGCGGCGGCAACGCGTCCATAGTCGGTGGTGGTATGACTATGATATGACTATGATAATGACTGTCGTTGGTTACCGGTAGATAGTTAGTGTGGGCATGTATTCATGTCAAGCGATACGGTCGGCATTACTCCTACGCCCCTGGTATAACAAGCGAACGCTGGCGTAAACTATTGTGAATATCCGGCCAGTCAGATGGGTGGTAATAGGTCTACACTTCAATATTTTTTGTTATGAACTGTCTCAGTACCGCAGAGGCTCCTGCGATGTATGTTGTGTTGAATGCATCAATACCACACTATGGTGAACCCTTCCCAGCTGTGCCAGATAAACTGCTGCTCTATGGGATTTACATGTAGTACTACTTGTGTTGAATATGTCAACGGCGCATAAAGAGACAATTTTGCCTTGAGAGTTGGTAGCTGGTTTATCAGCCGTGACAGTTTTTGCTGGTACAGCCACATGATCAGCGTGGCGACTACACAGTTTATTGCACAGCGCTGCAAACGCTCAAAGATTTGTACTAAACCATTGAACATCAATACACTGATATCATGGCTCACTCATTAATTCCCACATAAGAAGATTAAAATTACCCAGTTCATGCATGCACGCTCGAGGTGTGTATAGTCCTGTTCCTATTGGTTGGTCATAGTAAGCACGATGGCCGGAAGTAGCCTCTCAAATCGTTCGTCCGCAATCTTGCCTCTTATTAACACTTAATCCTTCCTGCTACGTCTGAGTGTACCATTAACCGCTTTCACACCTCCCCCATGTCCCCGATCAGGAGAATATCCGTAGTTCAATACGAGATCAGATAAGGTACTTTCACACCTCCCGAATCAGAAACGTACCTTGTAGATTCTCACCCAGGAAAAGGATCCGGTATTTTCTGATTGCGTTCACTACCCCAATCTGAAAACTATTATTTTCCCTGGGTTTTTTTTTTCAGATCGAGGTAAGATACCGGAGCAGAAAATACCAGGTTTTTTGTCGGATCGGAGAGGTGTGAAAGCGCCTTTAGACTCGTTTCCTCTCCACTAACAAGAAAAAACGCTCCGACAAAATCCGAGTGAACATAATTGCAAGTTAGTTTAACTTGCAATGGACAGCAGTGATGGTTTCTGATACGGTGAGTTGCAGCAACTTTGTCATGTTTGTAATCGATTACAAAGTTGCTAACTATTGCATTTCACTTTCTGTCATACGGGCGTCTGGTAGGTCATCCCTCTTGGATTATTATTTTCACGATTGATTTATCTTGTAACGTATTGTAATCATAGTTATTAGCGTGATTAAAGTGACGAAAATATTTGACTAAACGAGCCTTGGGTGAAGCCTTGATATATTGCTTGCAAAAATGTATATTGTTTGGTTATACTGATTAATAAAATTGAATGGATTCGCCCAACGTGTACTTGCCAAGTGCATGGATAGTATTCGCTTAGATGTAATCTAACTCTATAGGCACAGCACGTGATACCGGGGTGCCGGACGCCCCCCCCCCCCACACACACACACACACACTCACACACTCAAACACACACACACACACACACACACACTCACACACATACACACATTTTTTGTTTATCCATATTCTTTATTTGATTTCATTCTCATGATAAAATAAACAATTTCACTTTATAACATACAATAACAAATACATAAATGTATAAACATAAACATGTATACACACATACATACTCACACACACACACACACACACACACACACACACGCATATACACACATGTATACACACATACACACACGCACACACACATACACACACACACTCACATATATACACACGTACATACACACATACATACACGCACACACACAAGCACACCGTCTTCTTGCTACTTTACATCATTGCTAACACCCACAATCCTTTATATACCTTAGCATCATGGAGAGTACTAAAATCACGCATAATCATACCCCACCCATGAGAGAGAGAGAGAGAGAGAGAGAGGGGGGAGAGAGAGAGGGGGGGGGGTGAGAGAGAGAGTGAGAGAGAGAGTGAGAGGGAGAGAGAGAGATGGATAGAGAGAGAGAGAGAGAGAGAGAGAGAGAGAGAGAGAGAGAGAGAGAGAGAGACACCGGCGTTTCATTCATTTTTTTGTGTGTTATATACAGAGGCAGTACAGAGACAGTCAGGAGGAGTAAGAGACAGAGAAAGGTACTTGGAGCGACAAACATACACAGTGACATAGACCAGGAGAAGAAGATGGATACATACAAATATAGAACAGTAGACACATATAGAGACAGAAATATAGACAGGGCGAGAGAGATATAAAATAAGAGCGAGATAAGAACAGAAACAGACACATAGGCAGGGAGAAGGGGAAAGAGACATCACAAAAGAAAAGAGAGATATAGGGTGAGAAGGAGAGAGAGAGAGAGAGAGAGAGAGAGAGAGAGAGAGAGAGAGAGACAATGAACACCCTCAAAATAACGCGAAAGCGGGGAGATTACTGAATTTGATTGTATATCATTTTTAATTTCATCAGCTACAGACCAGCAGCATGTCACATTGCTTATTGCAAATTCGTTGCATTCACAATAAACGTTTAAATCGACGCATGGTGTCACCGAGTATTGGGTATTTAAATCCTTTAAACGATTTTTTGCACTTTATAGTAAAATCCGCTGGTCCGTGTTTTTTACATCTTATGTAAGATCAACACACGTACTCACATCGACGTATTTCAATCAAACTTGATAGTAAAGGTTAGGATTGATTTTATCTCATTTCCCATTTCACTATTTTATTATAATTCGTGGATGACAATGATTTCGTGTCCTATATATTTTTCTTAGGTGCCCCAATCAAACTTTTTTGTTATGATTGCACGTTTCTTTCTTAAGGATTGAGGGCGCTCTACAGGTTCTCGGTGTTCATGATAAAGGTGCCCATGGCCTTGATGCCTTCGTAGTTCTCGGCCCCCGTTGGGATGATCTGGTCCTCTGGAAGGAGGAAGCCGTACTGGCCCTCGTCCCTGAGTTCGACCACGTAGGAGTACTTGGCGCCCAGTCCTCCCTGGAGCTTGCTCACAGAGTTGTACGGAGCGTAGCCCCAGTCGTTGCTGGCTCCGGCCGCTTCATCTGCATTGGGGAAAGGTAGTGATAGTGAAGGGTGGGGGGTGGAGGGTGGAAGAACATAACAGGGGGAGAGAGTCAGAGGAAAAGATAGACAGGTGTAAGAAAAGGGGGTAGTGATAGTGTAGGGTGTGAGTGGGAGGGAGAGAAGGGTGGAAGAACAGAACAGGGGGAGAGAGTAGGAGGAAAAGAGAGACAGGTGTAAGAAAAGGGGGTAGTGATAGTGTAGGGTGTGGGGGAGGTGGAGGAGTAGAATGGAAGAATAGAACAGGTGGTAGAAGAAAGGTCGGAGGAACATGGTAAAACAAGACAGGGGGAAGTGATAGTGTAGGGTGGTGAGTAGGTTGAAGAACGGAACAGGGGTTAGGGGAGCGTTGGAGAGACAGGGTGCAAGGCTTGCGAAAGGGGGTAGTGATAGTGTAGGGTGTGTGGGGAGAGAGAGGAGGGTGGAAGAACGGAACAAGGGGGGAGAGTCGGAGGAAAAGAGTGACATGTGGTGTAAGAAAGGGGAGAAGTGATAGTGTAGGATTAAGGGGTGCGAAAGAATGGAACACGGGGGTAGGAGAGGGGCCGGAAAAACGGGGTGAAAGGTATAAGACAGGGGAGCGGTGGTAGTGTAGGGGGGGAGGAAGGGGGAAGTAGGATGAACGAACAGAACAGCCGGCAGAACAGGGGGTAGGGGCGGAGAGTCGGGGGGAAAAAGAGAAAGTTATAGGAGAGAATCGGTAATAATGAATTAGATAACGCAATTCAGATGGTAGAATGAAACAGGAGAGAAGTGGACAAAGGTTTAACATCCCACGTATGGGGCAATGAATATTTCACTTACATAATATCACTTTTCACTTTGTTTTCTTATATTCAATACGAATAATCTGAGAGGAAATGAAATAGAAGGAGAGGAGGTGTAGTGGAATAGTTCTAAACTCGTCACATAAATGCACTAGTGTACATTTTCAATTATTTCAATGTGATAGACTGAATTATATTTTTGTATTGTCATATCATTTTAATTCACTACAAAAATGTATTCAAAATAACAAAATATTAGATTAGATTAGATATCTCGTTAAAACAATAATGGCACAAGGATTCGTGAGGGCAAACGTATCTTAATTGATTGTCTTATTGTGGGGCGATGCCATGCCAAAATATGATATTGATTGAGACGACTTACATAGAAGCTTAGCGGTGGGACCAGCAGTGTAGGTGTACCCTGATTGAGCGAAGATCGCTTCTGTCATCGCGTCACCAGCAGCTTGCTGCATGAGAGAAAAAAACAACAACAACAATAATAACGATGAAAGCCATCGGTACGCTTGAATCGGTTTGTATTGCGCTTGCGATGTGTTTGATATGATATTTATAATACAATTTAAGAACTCTCCTCGGAATATAGAATCTCGAAAGTGAGGTTTGATGGGCTTATACCTATATTTACTTGATCATTAACATGATTAAGCCTACGATCGGGTTGTCTGCGAAACTAATCCAGAACACCTCTGTACAGACCCTTTGCACTAACATTATAAGATTGACCAACACAATCTTAGCATTTTTTATCGATTAATGATGACATCTAAGACCTCTATTTTCAGCTTTGTCATGATATAATGAAAGAAAATCATAGATTAGTTGGAAACTCGCAATACACCAGTTCGTAGTTAGCTCTGGAGCAAGTTTGGTCACTATGACCTTTCCCTTTTTCATTAGGATAAGCAGTTGATTAATATATCATTTCAAAAGGAGATGTTACGTAATGTGCTTACCCGACATAGCAATTTGCGATATTCAACCTCTAATAAAGGAACCATCTCAAAACAGGTGACAAGAATAGTAGGCTACGGTCTGTGAACAATTGGGAAAGCTTCTATTACATTGTTTATTGTAAACTAATTGTTGTCGTTTGGCCTGTTGTCAAATACCCCATGATTGAACACCTTGGTGTTCTTTTATAAATTGGATAACAAGCATATTCTAAAATAACTTATTAATGATGATGCTTATCCCAGTGATTTAAAAACCAACAAGTTGGTTTGGTCACTATGACCTTCATCTGCTCATGCGCAAATTGTAATTACGAACTGGCTTATTCAGTAAGCATTTTAAAAGTAATTTGAGATTGAGAGGTTGAGGCCCGCGAAGTTCATTTTCCTTTTTTTTTTAATTATATGTCTTTGCTATATTTGGCATCGAACCAGATGGATCTGTATATTGTATTTGCGGCTCATGCAACTTTTCTCAGAAAAAATGGATTTGTATGGAAGAAAGGTGATACATAACCTCATTAGCATCAGTAAATTGACATTAAAAGTTGCAGATATGTTTTTCCGTGAAGGTTATGGAATGTTGAATATTCATAATCTGGATACAATCCCTTAAACCCCCCTTCCCCATCACACAATTTTTTTCTGCTGGTTATACATCGCCAGCTATATATCGCCCCCCCCCCCCTCCCCCCCCCCCCCCCTCCATCACACGCTTCCCTTACGATGTCAGGGAGGTCCACGGGATCGGCAACGGTTTCGGAGTACGACCAGGGCGAAATAATGAGCTGCGAGTAGCTGTGCCAATCGATGAACCACACGAAATCTTGCCCGTCATTCTTCTTCTCACGAAGGAAGTCGACCACGGCTTCGACCTCCTGTTCAGACAGCTTCGCATATCCATGGTACACGTTGGAGCAGGGGTTGGCGCTGGTGCCCGAACCTATTCAGCGATCAGAGAAGGAGAATGGAAACTTATTTTGGAGGTCGAGAACATTCACATAATTACAATCCTTGGAAAGATTCTTTACTGCATTCACTTTTTTTAATATGTCTTCCTTTCTGCTTCTTTGCTTTCATTCATTTTTGGTTTCTTCACCGTTTTACTTCCATTTGTTCTGTCTTTTGAAATGAATACACGTAAACTCAATACACCGTGGCTCACACTTGAAGACGTAATAAACCAGACATTCAAAACGGGACTTACAACTACAAGGCAATTTACACATAAAAATAGGCAGTACTTAGATAGCGTCTAATCTATGCAAGAGTATCATCTCTAAGCGATTAACAATTATCATTACCCCGGTCATCGGACGCTTATAAGTGTTTTTGAAACCTGTCCAATCCGAACGGAATCATTAACATCATGACAGCCACTAAGACGCTCTTATCCCACTCCTACCGGGCAATAAATTATACACATGGGTCAGGGTGCCCTAGAATCTGCACTTGTGTCTGTTACAACCGGTAATGTCGCAGCGACATACCAACGCATTATGTGGTACTAGAGTGTTTGATATGAAATCACAATTAATGTTCGGAGAACAATGAATACTTTTTTAGACATTGAAGAAAATGCTGCAGAACAATTCTTGTAATTCACTTTAGAGGTACAGACAGGATACTATCGGTATTGGTTCATTTACTGCACGGTGAATTAAGGTAAAGTACTAGTAAATATTCATTGACCTTACAAGTTACCAACTAACATGACTAACATTGGTAGTATCCGTATCTCTAAAGTGAATGACAAGATTATAGTTCTGCAGCATTTTCTTCAGTTTTTGAAAACGCGTTCATTCATTCTCCAGACATCAATAGTGATTTCGTACCTAACACTGTAGGACCAGATCGTGCGTTGGTGTGACATTGTAACCGTGGTAATATGTCCTACCTCCCCACTTGTAAGGCCAGTTGCGGTTGGGATCTGTTCCCGTGCAGCCGGACCCAGTCTCCTCAACATTGCTAGAACGGGTCTTTCGCCAGAGACGGTCCTAAAACATTTGAAACGTTATGAAAAACAATGGAATACTGAAGTGGTGTCGTCATATCAATTGTTGTTTGTTTGGATCCAAACAACATCACTCAAAGTAACAATATCAATGGTCAGACACTGTCTATCGGGCTTGTGTCGGCCCCTGAAGATGAGAGTAAACGCTATGATCATTGCTGTTTGCTATACCCACAACAAGGTTTATGCAGGTTTCTGGTTGTACACAACGTCACTCAAGTAAGAGTTCCAATGATCCGACTTTGTCTAGTGGGCTAGTGTCCGGCACTCCCAATACGAGTCCCCGTTGTAATCACCGCTGATTGCTCTACCCACATACTTAAGAATCCGTTGTCTTGACAGCATGCTCATCTGACGTCACATTTCAGTGATCTATTGAAGAACACAACCCTGAAAATGATTTGATTTTGATACTTAACTGAAACAACTGAAACATCGAGCAATGATAAGCTAATGAGCAAGCCATAAGACTTCGAAACCCGAATTCACAAATGAGTTTCAGCGCTAATACACGGTTTAGATCATCGAATAGCAAGTTTGCAATTCACACAAAAAAAATTATCTTTAGTCTACGAATTGTAGTTAAATGTCTCTTTAGCCCAGTGATCTTTCAGTCCATTGTTAACCAATATTATTTTGGGTTCAAATATGGGTGAGGGCCCCCCTCCCCTTCCTCCATCCCCGCCCCCATCCCCGCCCCCATCCCCGCCAATTTTGCAATCATACATTCACATATCATCGGTATTTAAATAAAACTAAGTTCGTAAAAAAAATGCAATGACGAGTTCAGAATGCTAATACATTCATAATCAAATCTTTCTTATCTTTCTGACAGAAAGGGGAAAACGCAAAAGAACTTTCGTCAAAATAATGTGTCAGGAGTGGGATTCGAACCCACGCCTACAGAGTAGACTACGACCTGAACGTAGCGCCTTAGACCGCTCGGCCATCCTGACTTACGCGAACACATTGGGAATCCGTTTACAATCATTTCAAAACATGGAAAGGTCTTTGTTTATTAGCATTACGCCATAATTTGAAGGTATGTTGCAATAGAGTGCCGAAGTGTGACGTCATTTGAGTACATTGTCAAGACAACTGGTTCTAAACTTATGCGGGTGGAGCAAACAGCGGTGATCACAGTGAAGACTCTAATTGGGAGTGTCCGACACTAGCCTACTAGACATATATATCTTTTTTTTTTTTATTTATTCAAGTTTTATTTACATTTACAGGGTGGTCTCATTCAGAGCCTAAGGCCCTGCTTTTCAAGAGAGCCTTGTAGATATACAAAGACATTTTGCTTAACATAATATGTAACAACACAGGAAATAATACATAATTAAACATATTTAATCAGATTTAACATGATTCAAAAGCATAACAATCAAACCACACACATTTACATATGCGACACACACACACACACACACAAACACTGACACACACATACACACACACACACACACACACACACACACACACGTACAAAAGAACAAGATAACCATTCTAATGTAGTAATCTAATTTGTCGTTTAAATTAGATAATTGGGGGGGGGGGGGGTATCTGTACACTAATTGGTAGTTTGTTAAACAAAGAACATGCTATGTATGCGAATAAACGTTTTTATTTTTGGGGGGCTGTGGGATAAATAGTGGACTATTCAGGGTGTATCTAGTTAAGTATAATAAAGGGCGTCGTTCTACAAGTGGGCTTAAGTACGAAGGGGCTAAACTATTCATGATTTTGAACACTGCCACATAATACTGGTACTTAAATCTTTCTTCTGTAGACTGCCACCTCAATGAACTCAAGATTACGGTACTTGGGGTTGTGGAGTCAGCCTTTAAAACTACCCTTCCATACTTGTTCTGGAGCCTTTGGAGCTTTAACAAATGCGCTTTAGAACAGTTTCCCCAGACTGTCGCACAATAATCAATGTGAGGCAATATTAACGAAAAATACCATTGAATAAGAAGGTCCCTCGTCAAGAATTTGCGAATTTTTCTTATAAATGAAATCGCTCGAGCTATTTTCTTGGTAATTTGACATATTTGCACAGTCCATTTAAGATTTTCGTCCAAATATACACCTAAATATTTCAAGGTAATCACTTATTCGATATCTTCGAAATCTTCGCAACTAATTCTCAGTTTAAATTTGAGTAGGCGTCTCTTCGAACTAAATAACATCACTTTAGTCTTATTTATATTAACCTGAATTTTGTTTACATTAAACCAGTGGCACATCAGATCAAAATTGTTCTGTAGTAAGCGTTGGATGTAATGTACATTTTTCCTTTGACAAATTTGCTGTGTCATCGGCATAAAGATATTTTAAATATTTTAGATATTTTTAAAATTAAGATTGCACAAATCATTGATATTCAAACAAAACAATAACGGCCCTAGTATTGACCCTTGAGGTACTCCTGATTTTGCAATAAGAAAATTACTTAAAACTCCTTCATAAGCAACGCAATGACTTCTGTATGATGTCATATGACATCAGGTACGATGTAAACCACTTCAACTCTGTACCTAACATTCCATAGAACGGGCATTTTGTTAAAATAACATCAAAATATCAATAATATCAAAAGCTTTTTTGAAATCGATTAAATTTGCTCCAGTGATATAACCGGAATCCATATTTTTCTAAATAAAGTCATTTATTTCAGTAAGACATATAGAGGTAGAGTTTTTGAGGTGCAAACCGGATTGTCGGTCAGATTAGAGTTTTAATTTAAATACTTTTATAGCTGCGGTTAAACGGCTTTTTCTAGTATTTTCGATACAAAGGGTAATAATCATGATAATGAAATTGGCCGGTGATTTGAAAGTTCTCTTTATTTATTTTAGCTACTTTAAAATCATTGGGGAAGTTTACTGTTGATAAGGATCGATTAAAGAGAGCTGCAAGTGGGCTAGCAATATAGGGAGCAGCGGTTTTGAGCAACTTCGGATGCAAATCAGGTAGGCCACCATCCTTTGTACAATTCAAACATTCCAATTAATTTTCCACAAACTCCACACTGATTTGTTCAAATCTAAAAGTTAGTTTTGTATGAGACAATATTCAAATCATTAATACAAATATCATTAATGACATGTACTTTATTGTATTGTCCTTCATTGGCTATTTTGACATTATCGAAACAAGATTGCCCTGTAATGGTAACATTTTGTACAGTTGAGGAACTATTTGGCAGTAGATTTCCCATTGTCTTCCACGTTTTACCCATATCGTTATTTTGTTTAAACTTATCTTTATAGAATGCCTTCTTTATTTTTTATTAAGATTATTAGCCTTATTTCTGCGAGTAGTATATTTATCCCAATAAGCCTCGTATTCATTCTTATCACCATCGTTCTTTTCCTCATTTCTTAAGTAAAGGCTTGTTAACTCATATAGTTAATTGTGATCACGCTCCATTGCTAAGTATACTATATTCATTAGTTATCCAGGGGGAACCTTTTTATTTCTTTCGAACTGTAATATAGGGAACATATTTATCACTCAGCTTAACAAAATCCGGTTTAAAATTTTCCCACACCTGGTCAACATTTTCAGTATCCACAAAGTAAGTACTCCATTCTATTTCAGACAAGTGTTGTAAGAAAAGGTTTTCATTGAAATTCCTAAAGGAGCGAAATTGTGAGATTTTTTGCTCGAACTTTGGGATTGAGGCTTTTATGGTCACGTACACAACTGCATGATCATTGAAGCCTACAGACTAAACTCTAAGAAGTTCTAAGAACCCATTGTATCGCTGATCAGAATAAGATCTATTAAGGACGAGCTATTAGAAGTAACACGGGTGGGCGTATCGATAAGCTGGGAAAGTTGCAAAAGGTCACAAATTTGTTTAATATGTTTGAAAGGGCGTTCACTGTTAACATATTACAATTCAAATCACCAACCTACTTACTAAAAAGACAACATACAACATTTGCTTTGGTTTCTAAAGATTCAAAGAACTTAAATGTCGAACTAGGTTTTCTATAAAGGATTCCAAGTAGTATAGACGGTGCATTTTACACATTTATCTCAATCCACATTCATTCTATATCACCATCTTCTAAATCAAACCTTCTAACACATTGTAAATTAGATTTCATGAAACATGCTACACCACCCCCATGGTGGTTTCTGTCTTTTCTTTTACATTTGTACCCGTCAATTGATAACATATCTGAGGTGAATTCGTCACTAAGCCATGTTTCTGAAAGTGTTAACATATTGTACGGATTTGCTTTTCAAAACAAAAAGAGATCATGTATTTTATTACGGAGGCTTGGTACGTTGAGATGAGCTATTTTTCAACCCCTAGACGAAGGGAATTCTGAATTCTGTACTCGAATATTGACGGTACCTTTCCTTGGTATATTTTCACATATATCTTCAATACGTACATCGTAAAAAGGTAATGGTTTCATGGTACATTTCGGACATTTCCACTGTATAAACATATCACATGAATTTCATTGTTCTGACGTCACACGCGCACAAGAAATATGAACCAATTCATTACATTCCGTACATAATAAGCCTTTCTGATTCGATTTTACGGGTTTTACACAGCATGCACATCATGCACATGGGAACTTGGTCATAATTTGACACACACATAGCGGACCGTAATCTCTTACTGGAGTAATTTTGTTCAGAACCAGTGGTCTTGACAACATGCTCATTTGACGACACCACTTCAATACTCTATACCATTAAACTAAGGACAGTAACACACGGTGCGTTAATTTCATAACGCCTTTCATTTTGTTGCCGTAAAACATTCACACATATTGATATTTTTTTATAGAATGAACAGGAACCATTTAAAAAAGATACAATTCCGAGTTTAAAGGATTTTGCACAGAAAATTTCATTAAGCTAATGTTCTACATCATGAAAACAATGCTCAAATTGAAACCTTGAATAGATGTTACAGAAAGGACGTTCATGTATAAACAGAACTGTCATCAAAAAAACTGTGTCAGGAGTGGGATTCGAACCCACGCCTACAGAGTAGACTACGACCTGAACGTAGCGCCTTAGACCGCTCGGCCATCCTGACTTACGCAAACATTCCTAGAATTTGTTTAAACTCGATTCAAAATATTGAAATGTCTTTTTCTTATTGAAAAGCACGTCGTAATTTTAGAGTGTATAGCGACAACAAAACCATTAAGGTGTGTTACGCATGGTGTGTCAATACTAGTACGCCAAAATCGTCATCATACATTCCCATTTAAAATTCATTTAAACAAAACTAAGTTCGTGAAAATGATTTATGATAAAATCTTGCTTATCTTTCTGACAGAAATGGCAAAATGTAAAAGAGTGATCAGAGGTAGAAAAAGAATTTTCGTCAAAATAATGTGTCAGGAGTGGGATTCGAACCCATGCCTACAGAGTAGACTACGACCTGAACGTAGCGCCTTAGACCGCTCGGCCATCCTGACTTACATGATGTATCAGCATATCTAATGACTGTTGGTACAATCGTCATTTTAATGAATAACTCAGATTTAAACAGTTAATGATTAATAATACTGTACAGATTCATTTAATGAAAACGAGTGTTTATATAAAATTTATCAAGGGATTGATACAGATAGATATGTATATATTATATATCGATAACTGTATGTAGATAGATACATAATTACATACATTTATTTGGTGAATAGGGAGAAAAAGTTTTGTCACTGATGCGATAGATAGATAGATAGATAGATAGATAGATAGATCGATAGATCGATCGATCGATAGATAGATAGATAGATAGATAGATAGATAGATATGTAGATAGAAAGATAGATTGAGAAATATATATAGATATGCAAATAGAAAGTTTGATGGAGAGATAGAGAAGTTAATATACGCAGGATCGCTTATTTGTTGTCTTGTTGGAGTATGATATGGTTTCAATGGTCAATTGTGTATCTTTGATTTGACCGGATATTTGATTTGATCTTGATCAATCCTACATTATGAAATTAAAAGAGGAAATAAATGTAGATTTTAAGATATATATTTATGTCTATGAATACAATAGAAATGCTTACTGTGTTTGTAAAGACATATCCGTCTACGTTGAGTGAAGGCACGATGTACCAGTCCATGGTATCAAATAGTCTCACTACAGTGGCGTCGCCACTCTCGTAGTCTGCAAGAAGCTAACAACAGGTTTGAAAGAACAAGAAGGAAACAATTAAAGCGACTTAATGCCAATTATTTTGTACAATTGGGTAATTGCATCAACCATGATTACTGTATCCACTTCCCATCGTTTTGTTTATTTGGATCTGTTCCAGGACAGTTGTTTATTGATAGGTGCAAAGGTTGTCTGTTCAATAAGTTGAACCTCCTCCTGATTGTTTTGATGGACTGACCGACTGGGGGGAGTTATTGTGACCACGTGACTTCAAGCTACCTGATTGGCTGGTTGCCAGGAGGAGGTAATAAGATCAAGTGATTACAGGCTATCTGATTGGCTGACTGGATGAGAGGAGCTACTGAGACTACTAATTCCAAGATACATGATTGGCTAAATAGCTGGGAGGAGTTACTGAGACCACGTGACTCCAAGCTACCTGATTGGCTGACTAGCCTGGAATGAGTCAATGTGACTCTAAGCTATCTAATCGACTGGTTAGCTTCTACTTCGGCCATTGTCAATCCACTGCTGGACGAAGGCCTCAGCATGGCCTCTCCACTTCTCTCTTTCCCTCACATATTTATACCAGTTGCCGTATCTCATCTATCCATCTCTTTCTTTGTCTACCTCTGTTTCTTTTCCCATCAACAAGAGGTGTCCATTCGGTAATTTGCGTACTCCATCTTCCATCTATCCTTCTGGAGACATGGCCAGCCCATGGCCAGTCCTAGGAGGAGTTATTGAGAACATGTGACTCTACGTTACCTCATTGGCTAACCAGCTAACGGAGGTGCTAACGTGACCTACCTTGTACATGACGTACATAACGGTGGCTGGAGAGATCCATTCTCGGGCGTGGATACCTCCCTCAAAGTACACGCCTGGTCTGGTCCCCGCACTGCCGCCAGTCCCGCGGATCTGCACAAAGAGGATTATGACATCGAGTCAGATTTGTTTCTCTTTTTAAGGAATCTTTTTCAATGATAATCTAGATATGACAAGTATATTCAAAGGATTTAACAAGCATAATAAATAACATGTGAATATGTGAGTGATAACAATTTGCGGTACACGATGTTGTTCACATGGTGTACTGCAAAACTCACCATTATATGCAAACACTTTTCTTTCTATGAACAGATAACATTGATACTTATTTTATGATAAAGATAGAAAGATCAGGGAGATCAATAATCGACATATTGTTATAACTATGGTTGTTATATCAGCACCTCACCCAAGCGATTGAAAACGTTAACAAAGACGTTGGCTTCCACAGTGTAATGACATACCTATCGCCAAATTGATTTGATCCAAGAAACTTTCAATTATGTCCCCTTTATCTTGGTGATGAATCATGACGGGTAATCACGTGACAAAGCGTTGGTGCTATGGCAACTGGGGGTGTTTCACCAAGCTGCTCGTAAGTTACGAACGACTTTACGAACGACTGGTTATCCCTTCTTGTGCTAAATGCGATACCACACTTTGTTCATTGAGAATCTGATTTAGCACAAGAAAGGATAACCAGTCGTTCGTAAAGTCGATCGTAACTTACGAACAGCTTGGTGAAACATCCCCCTGATTTTGTGTGTTCGTTCGTGTGTCATGTGTGTTGTTGTTGTTGTTGTCGTAGTCGCTCGTTTAGGTGATGTTGTTTGGTGGGGTGGGACGATCAGGACAGAAGCGACTTTGCCGTATGCATGAACAAATTAGAGAATCAGTAGTGACGATAAAATTAATGGAGATGTCGTGATACTGTAATTCAGAACGGTCACTGGAACGAGGTCCCATGTCACTTGTGTCCTTCTGTAAGATATTTTCTCCAATTTGTTGCTCTCCACCCAGAAGGATCAATAGGCGCCGGTTGGACATATGTAACCCAAACTATAAAGTATATAATTAGTCTAGTCTGTGTATCATTCTCAGTCCTTCCATAAATTGATATTGAGTAGTCTACTGCAGCTACACCCCTTAATTGACTATTTTGGTTTAGAAATACCCAACAGTCTGGATTGTGTCTTACCTTGAATCCTGAGATCTCCCTTCCTTCGTACGAGACGCTGGGCAGTGTGAAGCGCTCCGTGAGACCAGGGTACGCTTCCAACACGTCGCGCACCCATTGCTGGATCTATGCAGGACAAACAACCATCGTTAATTAACCCTCACAATACCAAGCCACTCATAAGTGGGTTAACCCTCTCAGTTACCAAGGCAGGAAACGCCCATTGACTTATTACTCATCTCTTGCACCTATAGTACTGATGGGGTTAACCCTCTCAGTACCTAGGCAGGAAACGCCCATTGACTTATTACGCCTCTCATATTGCACTAGAGTAGGGCCTACAGAGGGAGTAGTCCCAGACCAGGAAAAGCATATTGACTTATTTCACCTTCCATGTATCTATGATACTGAGAGGTTTAACCCTCCCAGTACGATGGCAAGAAACGCCGATTGCTCATCCCATGCACCTATGGTACTGATGGGGTTAACCCTCTCAGTACCAAGGCAAGAAAAGCCTATTGACTTATTTCACCTTTCACGCATCTATGGTACTGAGAGGGTTAAGGGTAAGGGGTGGCAGTGGTGGTAGTGCAATCCTGTCATGTGTTCCATTCCTCGATGATAACGGCAGAATATTTTTGCCATGGTCACGGCACGTGTCCAATGACCACAACAACTCTCTACCCTTACCTTTTCGCGAAACGTCAGCGATAATGGTTAACCCTGATACTCCCGGGGTATTTCAAAGCTTGTTATTACCGGGGGGGGGGGGGGGGGCATTATGGCCCCCCCCCCCCCCCCCGAAATCTCAGCCATGGGTCACCCGATTGCCTCAAAATTTTGCACAAGGGTTAAGAATTATGTAATCTACAAAGTTGTATAACTAAATTTACGAAAATCCTTTTTATTTATTTTTTACTAATTAATTTATGCTAATTTATGCGAGAAATCATAGATTTTGGTATTTCTCACTAAATAAAGCCTCAGGAATAGCCATTTTTGGTACAAATGTCTTTCATAACTCCCTCATCAATTCTTGAAAGAAAAAGATGGGTTGTGGTAATTATTTCTTATGTATTTTATTGTTTTTCAATTTTCTTATGTATTTCTTTGTTTTTCGTCAAGCGTCTTTTGCTATTTGACAAAATTACAAGCACATTTCATTTTATATTGCTCAAAAATATTTGAAACAATGATTACACTTATTAGAAAAGTATTTACATAAATTGGAAAAGCTCCTGATTTTATCCATAGGGTTATACACGTCATATAGAGAAATAGCGAAATTTCAGTGACATGTGTTCGGTAAACGTAATCTGACACACGCACGGTAGGTCCGATCGCCATAAATTTGGTATCAAAATGTGCGGGAAGGATCAGAGAAAAAAGTCAGGAAATTTTGTTTTGAAATATTGAGGCGTTAGGAAGTACCGACAAAACTTCGACAGGGGGGGGGGCATAATGCCCCCCCCCCCCTCCCCCCGGGAGTATTAGGGTTAAAGAAACACGTGATCTACAGACTTGCAATCATAACTGGTATAAAGTCGAATACAAAATGACAGCATACTGATAGCTTTACATGGGCAATTTGTACGAATTGCCAATTGGTAATATCAGTAATCTGGAAAAGGGCAATCGACAGGTATCAATCATTCTTACATGGTTTCCTTTTCCACTAACAATTTTAATCATGTAATTTGAAGCAGATCATATCAAATTATGCCATGTAGCCCTGCTCGCAAAACCCTAAAATGTGAAAAAGAAAGGTACAGCGGAATCCAAATGTTAGCCCTACTTAGTTTGTAAAATATGCGATGAGCGTGTTTACAGTACGTAGTGTGTATTCCTGTTGATTTTAATACCAGCATTCATTACATTGTTTACATTGTGTTGATAGTAATCTATTTGTTTGCTTTGTTTCTATAAAGTAATGAATGTGTGACGTACCTCGTCATACGAGTGGTAGACCGAGTAATCGAAATCAGCAAAAGCTTGGGAGGATGGGGGTCGTTCCAAGCGCTGGAGCTCCTGGCCGCGGATGAGGTCGCCGACATCATCGATCATGGTGGTGAAGGGGATGTGCGACGCGGAGAGCGTGCGCGTGAGGTCGAGTCGGAGACGGGGCGGGACCATGATGTCCACGGTGCTGCCTGGGAGCCTCTTGACGCCGGACCAGAAGTCGAGCTGGGCGTGGTGGGGGAGGATGGGGTGATGGTTGTGAGGGAGGGGTCTTTCATGGGGTCAAATTATTGTCATTATCATCATCCACATGAACATGGTCATCACTTCCTCATCGATTACTAGTCACCATCATTACCATCATCATCATCACAACCATCATCATCACCATCATTACCATTAACATCATATATCATCATCATCACCATCATCATCATCATCAACACCACCATCACCATCATCACCATCATCACCACCACCACCACTAACATCAGCAGCATCATTACCGCCATCATCACCATCATCATCACCATTATCATCATCACCACTATATACAACAGCATCAGCATCGTGACAACCCTGCTGCTGCAGAAAATAAAGACTGAGGTCTTCAATTGGCCTACTTATATGTTTATTTAACATAGTTACTAACTAACAATAGTTACTACCAGTCCTGACTGCACTTGAATACACTTTTAATGCTGTACTAAGGCAACAAAAGCCATGTGTGAGCCTCTTATCGCCAAATCTTCTTTTCTGTTTACTCATCCATCTATCTCCTACTAGCCGCTGTCAATCAAAATACTGTTTTATCTCGGTAATAATTAATTAATTTGCGTTTGCATTCTGGTTATTCTTTAAGGCTCGTGGTGTATATATATCTATCTTTTCCTCGGCCGCGCCACTCTGGGGTGATATAATGTAGATAATTCGTGTGAAACACAACAGATTGAAAAGCTGTGGATTCCGTCTTTGTTTGATGAATTTCTTTCGTAGTCCCCATATCTCGCTGAAATGTGAACAAAGAACGAGTACCCAAACGGTAAACTGCATCTGGATAAGTACTAATACACTGATAATAAGCTTATAACGAACACTCCACATGGAATTTGAGCTTACATTAAACCAAATTCCATGTGAGTGATTGAATGTTGTATCTCATTTATTGGACTATTAGTTTGGGAAGATTTGACGTGTTATATGGTACAAGTAGTACCTGAAAACTTATATTGTTAGTTCAAATTATGGTGAAAATATGTGATGGTATGTGTTTGCATTGGTACTCTGACAAGTCCATTGTCATGGTGTGGATTGTCAAATAACGTATCTACCGAATCGAAGAACTAGATTGCGCCCTCCCCCCACGCAAACACAAACAAAAATAATGATTTCATTATTAACCCCTTGTAGCTCTACAAGGGGTTGTTCAATGAGATCTGAGTGCATCACTTGTGCAACAATGGCACACAAAGGGTCAAGATTAAAGGAGGGGGATTCTAGTGTCTTCATGTCTGAAATAGACTGATAGATCAATGATTGATGAGATACTGTCTTTACCTTGTCACCCATTTCCTTCTCCAAGTCTCGAAGCCATTGTCGTTGTTCGTCTGATCGCGGTGTGATGCGCAGCACTTTGTATCTGGGGAGTCGTAAAGGGGTAGAGGAGGGTAGAGACGGGGTAGAGAGGGAGTGGAGAAAGGGTAAAGAGGTGGTAATGAGTGGGTACAGAGGGGGTAGAGAGGGGGTAGAGAGAGGGTAGAGAGGGCGTATAGAGTGGGTAGACAGGGGGTAGACAGGGGGTAGAGAGAAGGTAAAGTGGGGGTAGAGAGTCGGTAGAGATGGGGTAGAGAGTGGGTAGAGAGGGGGTAGAGAGGGGTAAAGAGGGGGTACAGCGGGAATAGAGAGAGGGTAGAGAGGGGGGTAAAGAGGGGTAAAGAGGGGATAAAGAGGGAGGAGAAAGGGGAGAGAGGGGGAGAGAAGGGGGTAGAGAAGGGGGTTAAGAGGGGGAGATGAGGGAGTGGAGAGAGGGTAAAGAGGGGGTAATGAGTGGGTAGATAGGGGATAGAGAGGGGGTAGAGAGGGGGTAGAGAGAAGGTAAAGAAGGGTAGAGAGTGAGTAGAGAGGGAGAGAGGGTAAAGAGGGGGTTGCGAGTGGGTAGAGAGAAGGTAGAAAGAGG